>JAGIQG010000025.1:42837639-43355139 GCA_024679065.1 Sphyrna mokarran
AGGCAGCTGAGAAAGAGGAAAGCGAAGGTAGTAATCTCAGGATTGTTGCCTGTGCCTCGGGAGAGTGAGAGCAGGAATAGTATGAGGTGGAGGTTGAATACGTGGCTGAGGGACTGGAGCAGGGGGCAGGGATTCCGGTTCCTGTATCATTGGGACCTCTTTAGGGACAGGTGTGACCTGTACAGCAAAGACGGGTGGCACCTGAATCCCATGGGGACTAATATCTTGGCGGGAAGACTAGCTAGGGCTACTGGGGGGACTTTAAACTAGAAAGGTTAGAGGGAGGGAATAGTGATGTGGAGACTGGGAGCAAGGAAGTTAGCTCCCAGGTAGGGAAGGACTCTAGGCAGGATGAGAGGCAGGTTAGACGAGTGGGGAGAAGGGAAATGTCCAGTCTGAGGGGCTGAGGTGTGTCTATTTTAATGCCAGGATTGTAGTAAATAAGGTGGATGAACTTAGGGCGTGGATTGCTGCTTGGGATTGTGATGTGGTGGCCATTACAGAGACTTAGATGTCTCAGGGACAGGACTGGGTACTACAGGTCCCGGGATTCAGATCCTTCAGGAAGGACAGGGAGGGAGGCAAAAGAGGTGGTGGAGTGGCACTGTTGATCAGGGACAGTGTTATGGCTGCAGAGAAGGTGGATACCGAAGAGGGAATGTCTACGGAGTCTCTGTGGGTGGAAGTTAGGAATAGCAAAGGGTCGGTGACGTTGCTGGGTGTATTCTATAGGCCGCCCAATATTTTGACAGGGAAGTTGAGGTGCAGATAGGGAAACAGATACTGGAGAGATATAGAAATAACAGAGTTGTTGTGATGGGAGACTTCAATTTCCCAAACATCGACTGGAATATCCCAAGGGTAAGGGGTTTGGATGGGGAGGAGTTTGTTAGGTGTGTTCAGGAAGGTTTCCTGACACAGCACGTGGACAAGCCTACGAGAGGAGAGGCTGTACTGGACCTGGTACTAGCTAATGAACCAGGACAGGTGATTGATCTCTCGGTAGGAGAGCATCTTGGGGATGGAGATCATAATTCTATCTCCTTCACCCTTGCATTGGAAAAGGATAGGATCAGGCAGGCTAGGAGGGTGTTTGTCTGGAATAAGGGGAAATATGAAGACATCAGGCAGATGTTGGGGCGAATAAACTGAAAGGAGGTGTTCTTGGGGAAAAGCACAGAAGGAAGGTGGCAGATATTCAAGAAATGCTTGTCTGGAGCTTTGCACGACAACATTCCGGTGAGACAAGGAGGTTTTGGTAGGACACAGAAACCGTGGTGCACGAAGGCTGTGGTGAACATAGTCAGGAAGAAAAGAAAGGTGTATAAAAGGTTCAAAGAGCTAGGAGATGTTGGGGATCTAGAGAAGTATAAGGCTTATAGAAGAGAGCTTAAAAAGGAAATTAGGAGAGCCAGAAGGGGTCATGAGAAGGCCTTGGCTGGTAGGATTAAGGAGAATCCCAAGGCCTTCTACAAATATGTGAAAAGTAAAAGGATGAGAAGAGAAGGGATAGGACCTATAAAAGGTGAAGGGGGAAAAGTCTGTATGGAACCGGAAGAAATGGCAGAGGTGCTTAATGAGTACTTTGCCTCAGTATTCACGGTGGAAAGTGATCTGGGAGGATGCACTACAAGTTTGCGGCAGACTGAAAAGATTGAGTATGTAGATATTAAGGAAGCGGATGTGTTAGAACTTTTAAATGCTATCAAGATAGACAAGTCTCCGGGACCAGATGGGATGTACCCCAGGTTATTGTGGGAGGTGAGGGATGTCATTGCAGAGCCCCTGGCGATGATCTTTGCGTCGTCGATGGAGACGGGAGAGGTTCCGGAGGATTGGAGGATTGCGGATGTGGTCCCTATTTTCAAGAAAGGGAACAGGGATAGTCCTGGAAATTACCGACCGGTGAGTCTGACCTCAGTGGTTGGTAAGCTGATGGAGAGGCTTCTGAGGGACAAGATTTACGAGCATTTGGAGAAGTTTAGGTTGATTAGAAATAGTCAACATGGTTTTGTAAAAGGCAGGTCGTGCCTTACGAGCTTAATTGAGTTCTTCGAAAATGTGACTGAACACATTGACGAAGGAAGAGCAGTGGACGTGGTGTACATGGACTTCAGCAAGGCATTTGACAAGGTCCCACATGCAAGACTTCTTGAGAAGGTGAGAGGCCATGGGATCCAAGGGGCTTTGGCCTTGTGGATCCAGAACTGGCTTGCCTGCAGAAGGCAGAGGGTGGTTGTGGATGGCTCTTTTTCTGCATGGAGGTCGGTCACCAGTGGAGTGCCCCAGGGATCTGTTCTAGGACCCTTGCTGTTTGTCATTTTCATAAATGACCTGGATGGGGAAGTGGAGGGATGGGTGAGTAAGTTTGCCGATGACACGAAGGTCGGTGGTGTTGTGGATGGTCTGGAGGGATGTCAAAAGTTGCAGCATGACATCGACAGGATGCAAGACTGGGCGGAGAAGTGGCAGATGGACTTCAACGCGGATAAATGTGTTGTGGTCCATTTTGGCAGATCCAACGGGATGAATGAGTACACTATCAAAGGTAGGAGTCTTAGCTGTGTGGAAGAGCAGAGGGATCTTGGGGTCCGGGTCCATAAGACTCTCAAATCGGCCTCCCAGGTGGAGGATGTGGTTAAGAAAGCTTACGGTGTACTGGCCTTCATTCATCGAGGGATTGAGTTCAGGAGTCAGGAGGTAATGCTGCAGCTTTATAGGACCCTTGTCAGACCACACTTGGAGTACTGTGCGCAGTTCTGGTCGCCTCACTATAGGAAGGACGTGGAAGCTATTGAAAGGGTGCAGAGGAGATTTACAAGGATGTTGCCTGGATTGGGAGGCATGCCTTATGAAGACAGGTTGAGGGAGCTGGGACTGTTCTCCCTGGAGAGACGAAGGTTGAGAGGTGACCTGATAGAGGTTTACAAGATGTTGAGAGGATTAGATAGGGTGGATTCTCAGAGACTATTTCCCAGGGCTGAAATGGTTGCGACGAGAGGGCACAGACTTAAGGTGCAGGGAAGCAAGTACAGAGGGGATGCTCGGGGAAAGTTTTTCACTCAGAGGGTGGTGAGTGAATGGAATCGGCTGCCGTCGGTGGTGGTCGAGGCGAACCCGTCTTTTAAAAGACTTCTGGATGAGTTATGGGATCCAATGGGATTGGGGGTTATAGATAGGTCTATGGCTGGGTAGGTTTTGATGTGTTCGGCACAACTTGTGGGCCAAAGGGCCTGTTCGTGCTGTAGTGTTCTATGTTCTATGTTCTATTAAGGGTCCTTCCATTAGCTCTATATTTCATATGCCTGTTATTCCTACCAAAGTGAATCACCTCACACTTATCCGTATTGAATTCCATTTGCCACCTCACAGCCCAGCTCTGCAACCTATCTATGACCCTCTGCAAACTGTAATAGTGAAGAGGGGTGTTTTAGTTTACAGAGTGACTTGGACAAGTTGCAGAGCTGGGCCAAGAGGTGGCAAATGGAGTTTAATGTGGAAAAGTGTGAGGTAATGCACTTTGGCAGGAACAATAAATGTGTAGAGTATAGGGCTAATGGTAGGGCTCTTATAGTGTTGAGGAACAGAAGGATCTTGGTGTATGTGTCAATAGATCCCTGAAAGTAGGCAGTCAAGTGGATAAAGTTGTTAAGAAGGCTTATGGAGTCTTAGCTTTTATTGGTAGGGGGATTGAATTTAGGAGCCGCAGCATCATGTTGCAGCTGTACAAAACTCTAGTGCGGCCGCACTTGGAGTATTGTGTGCAGTTCTGGTCGCCACATTATAAGAAAGATGTGGAGGCATTGGAGAGGGTACAGAGGAGGTTTACTAGGATGTTGCCTGGTATGGAGGGCAGGTCCTATGAAGAGAGGTTGAAGGATTTGAGGTTGTTTTCGTTAGAAAGGAGGCGGCTAAGGGGGGATCTTATTGAAGCATATAAGATGATTAGAGGTTTGGATAGGGTGGACAGTGATAGCCTTTTTCCTAGGATGGAGAAAGCTAGCACGAGGGGACACAACTTTAAATTAAGGGGTATGAGTTATAGGACGGATATCAGAGGTAGGTTCTTTACTCAAAGAGTGATTAGGGAGTGGAATGCCCTGCCTGCAGCTGTTGTAGATGCGCCAAGTTTGGTGGCGTTTAAGAGGTTAGTTGATAAGTATATGGAAGAGAAGGGAATGGTTTAGTTAGGAGGGGCATTGCTTTTTATTTTGGTCGGCACAACATCGAAGGCCGAAGGGCCTGTTCTGTGCTGTATTGTTCTATGTTCTATGTAACATCCATCCTCGCTGTCTACAACTCCCCCACTTTGGTATCATCAGCAAATTTACTAATCCAACCCTCTACACCCTCATCTAGGTCATTTATAAAAATGACAAACAGCAGTGGCCCTAAAACAGATCCTTGAGGTACACCACTTGTAACTGCACTCCAGGTTGAATATTTCCAATCAACCACCACCCTCTGTCTTCTATCAGCTAGCCAATTCCTAATCCAAACTGTTAAATCACCTTCAATCCCATGCATCTGCACTTTCTGCAGTAGCCTACCATGGAGAACCTTATCAAACGCTTTGCTAAAATCCATATACACTACATCAACTGCCTTACCCTTATCTACCTCTTTGGTCACCTCCTCAAAAAACTCAATAAGGTTTGTGAGGCACGACCTACCCTTCACAAAACCGTGCTGACTATCCCTAATCAATTTATTTCTCTCTAGATGCTTATAAATCCTTTCCTGACGGAAGAAGGTGAAAGAGAGTATGTCCAGGGTATGTGGGCTCCTTAACTATGCTGGCTGCTTCCCAAGACAGCAGGAAGTATAAATAGAGTCAATGGTTGGAAGGCTGGTGTGAGTGATGGACTGGGCTTTGTTCACCACCTTTCGTAGTTTCTTGCAGTCTTGGACAGAGCAGGAGCCATACCAAGCTGTGATTACAACCAGAAAAAATGTTTTCTATGGTGCATCTGTAAAAGTGGTGAAAGTCATAGTGTGCATGCCAAATTTCCTTAACGTTCTGAGAAAGTAGAGGCATTGGTGGCCTTTCCTAACTATAGCATTGGCATGGAGAGACTAGCACAGTAAGAAGTCTGACAACACCAGGTTTAAGTCCAACCAATTTATTTGATAGTAAACTTGCAAGCTTCATCAGTGATGAAGACGAACATTTCACCAGGGCCACCCCACACCCCCACTTCTTGCCTTCAAACAACTGCACAACCTCAAACAGACCATTGTCCGCAGCAAACTACCCAGCCTTCAGGAGAACAGTGACCACAATACTACACACCCTGCCACAGCAACCTCTGCAAGACATGCCGGATCATAGACATGGATGACATCATCACAGGTGAGAACACCATCCAACATGTACACGGCACATACTCCTGCAACTTGGCCAATGTTGTCTACCTAATACACTGCAGGAAAGGAGGTATGGTATGTTGGGGAGACAATGCAGACGCTACAACATTGGATGAATGAACACTGCTCGACAATCACCAGGCAAGACTGTTCCCTTTCTGTTGGCAAACACTTCAGTGGTCACAGGTGTTCGGCCTCTCACCTTCAGGTAAGCGTTCTCCAAGGTGACCTTCACGACACACAACAGCTCAGTCGCTGAGCAGAGACTGATAGCCAAGCTCCGCACGCGAGGACGGCTTCAACAGGGATCTTGGGTTCATGTCACACTATCTGTAACCCCCATGACACGCCTGGGTTTGCAAAATCTCACTTACTGTGTGGAGGCAATACATATCTCTTTAACCTGTGCATAATGCTCTTTCCACTCACATTGTCGGCATCTTTAAGATTGAATAGCAGGTTAGTTCTAAAGACTCGCATTCTAATCAGTAATCTGTTAACTGTCTGTGCTGTTACATGCTCTGTCTGAAGCCAGAACTCTCCATTCACTTGATGAAGTGACAAACCCCAAAAGCTTGTGAGTTTACTGTCAAATAAGTTGATTGGACTTAAACCTGGTGTTGTCAGACTTCGTACTGTGTTTACCCCAGTCCAACGCCGGCATCTCCACATCATGGAGGGACTAAAACAGGTTGTTGGTGATCCAGAAAAATAAAAACTTGAAGCTCTCAACTATGTCTACTTTGCCCCCCACTAATGTAGACAGGGGTATATCCTCCACTCTACTTCCTGAAGTCAATGACAATCTCCTTCATTTTGTTGATATTGAGGGAGAGATTATTGTTGCCGCACCAGTTCACCAGATTCCCCATTCCACCCCTGTATTCTAACTTCTGGCATACAAGAAGGTTCAGAGTTACAGGAAGAGGAGAGGGCAGACAGGAAGGTGGAGTCAACACTACAATCAGATCAACTCTGAGTTTATTAAATGTTGGAGCAGGCTCCGGGGGCGGGGGCAGATGGCTTACTCCTATATACTTAGTTGGCTCGAAACTATTGTCCAACATCTAACAGTAAATTGGCAGGTGTTTCCCCAAAGTAAATATTGTAAAGATTGACTTCATTGTCTCCACCACAATGGTTTGCAGCAGTTAACACTCCAATTCTAACGTTCCCATTCTCAGTTCCTAGTACCAACTATGGTTTCATCTTTCCATGTCACATACCTCAATCCTACAACCCTTTAAAATCTTTATATTCCTCCTATTTAGGTCTTTTTAACGCACCTTCAATTTTCTTTGCCTTCTATTGGCAACCATATCTTCAGCTGTGGGGCCTAAGTTTTGTCATTTTCTCCCTAAAGCTCTTTGTCTCTCTTTCCTCCTTCAAACTGGCTTCTTTGACTCACTCACTTCTTGTCTTATGTACCTCACAATTAAATTTTGTCTGAGAAGACTTTCATGAAATTGCTACAGGTGCCTTGCTATGTCAAAATTGTGCTGTGAATGCAGATTTATGTGTGTGTGAGTGAATTGACCTGTTATTTGAGTAGTGGGGGATAGGCCACCACCCCCCACCCCCCCTGCTGGGGGGTTGGTGGTTCTGTCGTGGTCAGCAGGGGGTTGGATGATGGGTTCAGTCTGAATGTAGAGCTCAGGATGCTCTACTGGCTGATTGGGATCTTGGTGTATATGTGCATAGATCCCTGAAAGTTGGCAGTCAAGTCGATAAGGTTGTTACAAAGGCATACGGAGTCTTAGCTTTTATTGGTAGGGGGATTGAATTTCGGAGCCGCAACGTCATGTTGCAACTGTACAAAACTCTAGTGCGGCCACACTTGGAGTATTGTGTGCAGTTCTGGTCCCCGCATTATAAGAAAGATGTGGAGGCATTGGAGAGGGTACAGAGGAGGTTTACCAGGATGTTGCCTGGTATGGAAGGCAGGTCTTATGAAGAGAGGCTGAGGGATTTGAGGTTGTTTTCGTTAGAAAGAAGGCGGCTAAGAGGAGACCTTATTGAAACATATAAGATGATTAGAGGTTTAGATAGGGTGGACAGTGATAGCCTTTTTCCTAGGATGGAGAAAGCTAGCACGAAGGGACATAGCTTTAAATTAAGGGGTGGTAGTTATAGGACAGATGTCAGAGGTAGATTCTTTACCCAGAGGGTGGTAAGGGTATGGAATGCCCTGCCTGCTGCAGTTGTAGATGCGCCCAGTTTGGTGGAGTTTAAGAGGTTAGTGGATAAGTTTATGGACGAAAAGGGAATGGTTTAGGTTAGAGGGTCATTGCTTTTTCCTAATTGGTTGGTGCAACATCGAAGGTCGAAGGGCCTGTTCTGCGCTGTAATGTTCTGTGTTCTATGGCGGCGCTGGCTGGCGAATCGGGAAATGACATCCATCAGGTGCGATTATCCCACCTGTCAGACACTCCTAACAGCAGCACAATTCACACCCACTTTCACATCAGCAGGAGCATTTCACCTGAAACAGGGTGAATCATGGCCAACGCACCAATTACCAGCGCACAACTAGGCCCACAGATATCAACTGTACAACTGTAAAAGGTAACAAAAATTCAGACAAGTACACAAGACAACAGAGATAAAACACAGGTGTACATGTAACAGGCATGCCTACAACAGGCACACAATAAATGCACATATGCCAGGATGGAGCAGGTAAATTCACCACACATTCTTGAATTGAACCATTGTAGGTGGTTGGGAAGCTACCAATTTTTACATCAATGTATTACTATTTATTTAGTATTTTTGAAAATGAAACAACAATGGGACTTTTTCTTCAAGATTTTGATTTAATATTGTCACGTGTATTAACATACAATAAAAAGCATTGTTTCTTTGGCGCTATAGAGACAAAGCATACAATTTACATGAAAAAGGAAGAGCAGTGGACGTGGTGTACATGAACTTCAGCAAGGCATTTGACAAGGTCCCCCATGCAAGACTTCTTGAGAAGGTGAGAGGGCATGGGATCCAAGGGGCTTTGGCCTTGTGGATCCAGAATTGGCTTGCCTGCAGAAGGCAGAGGGTGGTTGTGGATGGCTCTTTTTCTGCATGGAGGTCGGTCACCAGTGGAGTGCCCCAGGGATCTGTTCTAGGACCCTTGCTGTTTGTCATTTTCATAAATGACCTGGATGAGGAAGTGGAGGGATGGGTGAGTAAGTTCGCCGATGACACGAAGGTCGGTGGTGTTGTGGATGGTCTGGAGGGATGTCAGAAGTTGCAGCAGGACATCGACAGGATGCAAGACTGGGCGGAGAAGTGGCAGATGGACTTCAACGCGGATAAATATGTTGTGGTCCATTTTGGCAGATCCAACGGGATGAATGAGTACACTATCAAAGGTAGGAGTCTTAGCTGTGTGGAAGAGCAGAGGGATCTTGGGGTCCGGGTCCATAAGACTCTCAAATCGGCCTCCCAGGTGGAGGATGTGGTTAAGAAAGCTTACGGTGTACTGGCCTTCATTCATCGAGGGATTGAGTTCAGGAGTCAGGAGGTAATGCTGCAGCTTTATAGGACCCTTGTCAGACCACACTTGGAGTACTGTGCGCAGTTCTGGTCGCCTCACTATAGGAAGGACGTGGAAGCTATTGAAAGGGTGCAGAGGAGATTTACAAGGATGTTGCCTGGATTGGAGGCATGCCTTATGAAGACAGGTTGAGGGAGCTGGGACTGTTCTCCCTGGAGAGACGAAGGTTGAGAGGCGACCTGATAGAGGTTTACAAGATGTTGAGAGGAATTATAGGGTGGACTCTCAGAGACTATTTCCCAGGGCTGAAATGGTCGCGACGAGAGGGCACAGATTTAAGGTGCAGGGAAGCAAGTACAGAGGGGATGCTAGGGGAAAGTTTTTCACTCAGAGGGTGGTGAGTGAATGGAATCGGCTGCCGTCGGTGGTGGTCGAGGCGAACTCGCTGGGGTCTTTTAAAAGACTTCTGGATGAGTATATGGAATCCAGTGGGATTGGGGGTTATAGATAGGTCTGTGGCTGGGTAGGTTTTGATGTGTTTGGCACAACTTGTGGGCCGAAGGGCCTGTTTGTGCTGTAGTGTTCTATGTTCTATAATTCATAGAGAAGGAAATGAGAGTGCATGGCCCTAACTTTCTTGGGTATAGAGGATGGCTAAGGCAAAGATTTACAATGGTATCATGGGCAGTGTAACCTAATAGCTGTGGTACAGGGCTAGCACTCAAATAGTAAGGAGGTCACCATGGTAAACCAAAACCTAATCCAATATATCTGACAGCTTAGGCATTTGCACTGGAAACACACAAATGTCAGCTGTGACGCAGGAATAGCACTCTCTGCTTGCCTCAGAAGACTGTAAATAAAAGTCCCATGGAGATGAGATCAAGATTTGAGCACATGCAGCACTGAGGGAGAGCTGCAGGGTTGGTGATGCCATTGCTCAGAGGAGTTGTTCGATCATAGTCCTGTCTGTCCTTTCAGATGGATGTAAAAGGTGAGGATCCCAAGGCAGGCCAGTGTTTCTCAGTGAAGAGTTGTTCTTCCTTGGCCAACATTTATCCTTCAGCCAATACCCTTCAAGCAGATGATCTGGCCATTCTCCCTTTGCTGATTTTGTGAAAACTGACTCCAGGATTCCGACATGAATGATCACAGAGATCAATGGACTGTAAAGGATTTTGGCACAGCATCAGATTGTGAAAAGCACTGTATAAATACAAGATTTCTTTTGGAACAAAATAACCATGAAAGCCGTTGGATTTTGAATAAAAATAGCTGGCTCAGTAATGAAGGAAAGCTTCCAGCCTAACCTACTCTACATACAATGGATGGTTAATGTCTCACTAGTACCATCTACGTCCCTGTTACAAATAAAGCAAAATGCTATTCCATCATTAAATTTAAACAGTTGGCTGGATATCTAACGAGATACCACAGGTTCTTGAATCAGAACTCCAGCATCTTCCTGTGTTGGGTGCTTGGTTAGGTGTGGTGTGATATTATCCACATAGTTATCGCAGTAATGTTGAATGATAATGCAATAATAATTCCACAGTAACAGGATGAGGCCCAAAATGAGAAAAAGCATGATACAGAGGGGAATGACCAGTTTTCTGTGAAGGTACCGTTCCCAATATTTAGACTTGCAACATAGTAGGAATCGATTGGTCACTGGTTTGATTTCTACACCAGGGTTGGGCCAATTATTCCTGCGTTGATTGACAGTGTTCTGGGACATGTGCCCTGGACCAATTGAATATCTCTGTTCTTCAAGGTCAGAATTGTGATCAAAGAACTTCTGCTGTACTTCCATACCAAAGGCAGATAATATTTCACAGGAGGGAGGAGTAAGCACAAAGTTGACTGTCAGCTCTTGCTTCAGACGAGCAGCCTTTCCTCCTCTGGCTGACAAGCACGTGGACTTTGACCAAGTACAACAGCCTGCATTAAAATAGAGGCAAAAATGAGTGGAGAAAATACAAACAAAAAGCAGGGGTAGGCCATTCAGCCCCTTGAGCCTGCTCCACTATTTAATAGGATCATGGCTGATCTGAAAATAACTTCAAATCTGCATCCTGTTTGCCTCATTAAGCTATCACCTACTTGCTTACCAAGAATTTTACTTTTACTTAAAAATATTTTAAAACTCTGCTTCCACCACCCTTTCAGGAAAACAGTTCCAAAGACCCGTGACCCTCTGAATGAAAATATTTTACATCCTCTCTATTGTAAACGGGCAAGCTGTTACTAGAACATAGAACATTACAGCCCTTCGGCCCTTAATGTTATGCCGAGTTATGTCCAATCCCAAGCTCAAGCTATCCCCACCCTATGATTCTGGTGTGCTCCATGTGCCTATCCAATAACCTCTTGAAAGTTCCTAAAGTGTCCAACTCCACTATCATAGCAGGCAGTCTATTCCATACCCCAACCACTCTCTGAGTCAAGAGTCTACCCTGAACATCATTCCTACATCTCTCACAACGAACCTTATAGTTATACCCCCCTAATAACAGTTACATCCACTCAAAATAGTCTCTGCACATCCACTCTATCAGTCCCTCTCATCATCATATAAACCTTTATTAAGTGCCCTCTCATCTCCTCCACTCAAGAAGTCCCAGCTCCCTCAATTTTTCCTCATAAGACCTACCCTCCAAATGAGGCAGCATCCTGGTAAATCTCCTCTGCACTCTCTCCAATGCTTCCACATCGTTCTTATAGTGAGGTGTCCAGAACTGAATACAATATTCCAAATGTGGCCTCACTAACATCTGGTATAGTTGCAGCATAACCCCACAGCTCAAACTCAAACCCCCTGTTAATAAACACTAACACGCTATAAGCCTTCTTCATGGCTCTACCCACTTGAGTGGCAACCTTAGATATGAACCCCAAGATCTCTCTGCTCCTGCACATTCCTTAAAATCCTGCCCTTGACCCTGTCATCTGCATTCAAATATGTCCTACCAAAATGAATCACCTCACACTTATCAGGTTAAACTCCATCTGCCACTTTTCGGCCCAGCTCTGCATCCTGCCAATGTCTGTTTGCAGCCTGCAAGAGCCCTCCACCTCATCCACTACTCCACCAATCTTGGTGTCGTCTGCAAATTTACTCACCTGTCCTTCAGCCCCTTCTTCCAAGTCATTGATAAAAATCACAAAAAAGCAGAGGACCCAGCACTGACCCCCATGGTACACTGCGGGTAACTGGCCTCCAGTCTGAAAATTTTCCCTCCATCATTACCTTCTGTCTTCCATGATATAGCGAGTTACTTATCCAATTGGCCAAATTTCCCTCTATTTCCACATCTCCTTATCTTCTTCATGAGCCTACCCTGGGGAACTTTATTAAACATCTTACTAAAATCCATATATATGACATCAACTGCTCTACCTTGGTCCATACACTTAGTTACCTCCTCAAAGAATTCAATCAGATTTGTAAGGCAAGACTTACCCCTCACAAAACCATACTATCTCAGATTAAACTGAATTTTTCTAAATGGTCATAAATCCTATCTCTCAGGACCTTTCCATTAACTTACTGACCACTGATGTAAGACTAACTGGCCTATAATTATCAGCGTCATTCCTATCTCCTTTCTTGAAAAGAGGAAGAACATTTGTCACTCTCCAGTCCTCTGGCACTATCCCTGTGGACAATGAGGTTCCAAACATCAAACCTAAAGGCTCTGCAATCTTATCCCTTGCTTCCCAAAGAATCCTAGGATGTATCTTATCTGCTCAGGGGACTTATCCACCCTCAGGTTTTTCAAAATTGCTAATACATCTTCCCTCAGAACATCTACCGCCTCCATCCTATCAGCCTGTATCATGCACTGATCCTTAAAAACATCCTTAGTGAATACTGAGGAAAAATATGCATTTAACGTCTCACCTATGCTCTTCTGACTCTATGCACAAGTTCCCACTATTATCCTTGACTGGCCCTAACCTCACTCTGGTCATTCTTTTATTTCTCACATAAGAGTAAAAGGCCTTAGATGTTTCTTTTATCCGACCCACCAAGGACTTCTTATGCTCCCCTCCAAGCTCTCCTAAGCCCTTTACTTAACTCATTCCTAGCTATTTTGTAACACTCAAGCGACCTAACTGAACTTTTTTTTTTTAATCTTATATACACTTCCTTTTCCTCTTGACAAGACATTCACCCTCCTTTGTGAGCCATGGTTCCCTCACTCAGCTGTTTCCTCCCTGCCTGACAGGGACATACCTATCAAGGACACTCAGTATTTGTTCCTTGAACAAGCTTCACTTTTCATTTGTACCCATACCTGACAGTTTCTGCTCCCATCTTATGCTCCCTAGTTCTTGCCTAATCACATGATTACCCCTCCCCTAATTATAAACCTTGCCCTGCCGTGTGACCCTATCCCTCTCCATTGCAATAATGAAGGACACCTAATTGTGGTCACTGTCTCCAAAGTGCTCTCTCACAAACAAATCTAACAGTTGGCCCGGTTCATTACCCAGTACCAAGTCCATTGTGGCCCCACCTCTTATCGGCTTATCCACATATTGTGTCAGGAAATCCTTCTGCACACATACAAAAAGTGTCCCATCTGAACTATTCAACCTATAAAGGTTCCAATCAATATTTGGAAATTAAAGTTGCCCCTGATAACTACCCTGTGATCTCCACACCTATACTCTGGAATATTCAGCTGCCAGTTCTGTCCTTTTAACCAAGTCTCTGTCATTGCAACCAATCCAAGTTCTGCGCATGCATTAAGGCTCTAAGTTCATCTGTTTTACCCGTTATGCTCCTAGCACTCCAGGCCCACTGAGTTCATCCTCCCCCAGATTGCTCTTCCTCTTTGGTAGCCTTGTCTTGGCCCCATGCTCGTCCCCAGTCTTTACGCTTGCTGACCTATTGTTCCAATTGCCACCTCCCTGCCACATTAGTTTAAACCCACCCGAACCACACTAGCAAACCTCCCAGCTAGGAAGGATCCTCTCCACACCCACTCTGTGAATAACTCTCAGGATTGTCTTGTATCAGTGAAGTCATATTTCACTCTTTAAAACTCCAGCTGATACAGGCAGTCTCTCCAACCTTTCCTCATACGGTAACCCAGGCTTCACAGGTATTAATCTACTAAACCTTCTCTGAAGTGCTTCCAACACAGTCACGTCCTTCCTTTAGTAAGAGGACCAATATTGCACACAGTACTCAGTAATGTCTTGCATGACTGAAGCACAATCTCCCTATTTTTGTGTTCAATTCCTTCACAATAAATGATAACATAACATTAGCTTTCCTAATAACTTGCTGTACCTACATATCAATATTGTGATTTTCAGATACGCAGATCTCTCCCTACTGCAGAGCTCTGCAATCTCTCACCATTTAAACAATGTGCTTACATTTGCCCACATTATACCTCATTTGCCAGGTGTTTTACCATTCACTTAACCTATCAACGCCTGATGAAGGAGCAGTACTCCGAAAGCTTGTGATTTCAAATAAACCTGCTGGACTGTAACCTGCAGTCATGACCTCTCACCTATAAAAGTGTTCAAGCAGTTTTTCTTTGCAAAGCCATAAAACACTATGTGATACTTTTCTAAACTATTCACCTAGATCAAGAGTTTTCCAGCTACTTTAAAACTGCTTAATTACCTTTTCTTGTAAAATGTTGTCTTTTGCTAATCACTTGCACAATGGCACAGTGATTAGCACCTTGCCTTACTGCATCCAGGACCTGGGTTCAATTCTGACCTCGGATGACTGTGTGAAGTCTACACATTCTCCCTGAGTCTGTGGGTTTCCTCTGGTTTCCTCCCATAGTCCAAAGATGTGCAGGTTAAGTTGATTGGCCATGATAAATTGATCCAGGGGATTAGCAGGGTAAATATTTTGGGAATAGGGTATGGGTGGGATTGTGATCAGTACAGACTTGATGGGCTGAATGACCCCTTTCTGTACTGTAAAGATTATATGATTTAAGGGACAGTATTTCGCAAGATTAACCATTTTCCATGATTAAAGTGCTTATTACAATCTTGTTACCCAAACCCTGCAATTCGTACTCACAAATACACAGCATAATTGGTGCTCCAGATTCCCTCATTGAAGCTACTTATGTGTTATGGCTAACAAAGTCAGTTATTAGCAACTGATAGTCTGCCAATATTGGCATCCTGCAACAAGGCAGAAACTTGCATAGTTTTGGAAACCATGTAGAATACCTGACTTGATGGTTTGCTTTGTGCCTCAATAGAAAGTTAGCAAGCAATGTAAAGCATTTGGTACACACTAAGACAAAACAAATATCCAATATATCTACAATAAGCCTGAATGGCTTTGGTTTCAGTGTTAGCATTTATACCTCTCAGTTTGAATCACTGTGACTCCCATTTACTCTCCTATATACTCTATGAACAGTATGCTTTGTGTGTAAAGCATGCAAGAAACAATACTTTTCATTGTACATCAATACACGGGATAACATCATCAAATTAAATTTAAAAAACACACACTGATTTTAAACACTAATTTACACTGTGGTCACACTAGGATTGAATAGTTCATTTACCTGTGCCTTGTGCTGTTTATCAGTGAAGTGTCTCAGTTTGTTTTTAAATCTATACCAGCTGACTTGTGTTCTAGACGTTTCTGCCGTCTCGTTCGGATCCCAAGTCAATAATGAGCTTCTTGCAGCTGTTGATTCCTTTCTCTGGGCTCTGGGCCAAGTTTAGTCTGAGTTGTTTATCCACTCTTACTGTCACTGATTCTCCTCCTCCCCTCTCAGCAATTCTGTCTTTTTTCCCAATTGGTTCAAATGTGACTCTCTCGGTGTTTCCCTGCACGTTATTTACCCCGATGGCTGAGGTTGGAATATGTTCTTCCTCCTCTTTTAGCTCAGATCCACGGTTAGTTTTTTTGATTACGTTTAGGTTTTGTCAGAATAACTAATTTTCTTTGCACAAGTCTGTTCAAACATATTAATTATTCTATGATCTATCTGCAATAAATTGACATTAACATGTCTCCAGCACAATGCTAGTTAATCTCGTCAGCCTGTTGTTACTGCTTCACTGTCTCACTATCACGGCAGCCAGAACCTGGCCCATCTTTCAAGTAGAACTGGTTTTGATGTTAAGGCGACTAAACAAGATGCAAACAGTGAGAGAAATGTTCGAATGGAACAGCCTGCAAAGGGAGCAGACTGGACAGTGACTGGGAATGGGGTGAGGTGCAGAGAGGAGGAAAGTGGTTAGGATGAAGAGTAAGTGAAGAACAGGATAAAATGAACAGGAGCTGGGAGGAGGAGGAAGACCAGGGGAGGGAAAAACCAGAGATGATGGGGGGTGGGCAAGTGGAGGACAGAGGGAGGATTAGGGTTAGGAAGGGGATAAAGAGGTAAAAGCATCAGTAAAGGGAACATGGGAGACTGCAGGAAGAGGGAAGGGTTAGTAAGGAACTGGAGTAAACAACAATGGAACAGGAGGGAGATTGTCTCCATGGGGATATATTTTTCATACTGTAGCCATTTGGGTGACAGCCAGAGAGGCGTTGATTCACAGTGCATGACAGATAATGAAAGGCTGATGCTCCCGCAGTCCTGCCCTCTGGATCTCCTTATCCACCTCATTCTCAGTCATACCCTGCTGTCCCTAATCACTAACCAGATCAGGAGACCCTATCCTGAGGAGTGTGACTGCCTCCTAGTACAAAGAATCCAAGTAACTTTCTACCTCTGCAATGTCTGCAGCTCAGCCTCCAGTTCAAAGACAGACCTCAAGCTCCTCAAACCACATTTACTGCTGATGTATTTGCCCTGGATCACATTGGCACACAGGAGCTCCCACATTCTGCAGCCTGTCCAGATTAAGTTAATTTATCAGTGTCATGTGTAAGCTTGCATTAACACTGCAATGAAGTTACTATGAATACTCCCCAATTGCCACTCTTCGGCGCCTGTTCGGGAATATTGAGGGAAGCATGACCAATTCACCTAACCATCATGTCTTTCAGACTGTGGGAGGAAACCAGCGTACCTGGATCTGATTTGATTTATTACTGTCACATATACTAATATAGAATGAAAAGTGTTGTTTCTTATGAACTATACAGATAAAGCATACCATTCATAGAGAAGGAAACGAGAGTGCAGAATATTGTGTTACAGTTATAGATAGGGTGTAGAGAAAGATCAATTTAATGCAAGGTAAGTCCATTCAAAAGTCTGACAGCAGCAGGGAAGAAGGTATGTTCTCCTTTACGTTTCCTGAAGTTGATGACAATAGCCTTGATTCTCTATCTCATTCGTGGAGGAAACCCATGCAGACACAGGTAGAACATGCAGACTCCACACAGATAGTGACCCAAGCTAGGAACTGAACCCGCTTTGTTAATCACTGTGCCCACACTTATGCTGCCCTCCAGGGAAATAAGCAGGATTTTAAATTAAATAGTAGGAAGATGTGGTAAATCAAATACTAGAAGTATCACCTGACCTGTCAACCTTGGTGTGTTTTAATTAAGTGTGTTTTTTTCAGTCAACTAATTATTTTGCTTGTTTATATATTTTAATAACATTACTAGTGCATTCCAGATTATAGCTGTTCACCTCTCCTCACATTTTTGCCAACTATTTTACATTTATGGTATCCATAATACTGGCATTTTAATCTGTAGAAACAGTAAAACTGTTTATTTTATTTACCCTATCAAAATCTTGCAATTTTTAATATCACAATTAAATCACTCTCTAACCTTTCCTGCTCTAATTATTGCAAGGTCTAGTCTAGAGGGGGTAATAGCTTTAAATTAATAAGACACCGTGGAGGGAGCTACAAGAAATGAATCAAGCCTAAATATAAATGAAATAAGAGAAGAGAGCATGGGATCAACTGAACTGAGAGACATCATAAATAGTAAAGCAGGAGTGCAGAAAGATGGCTAAAAATAAAGCAAGAAGAACTGCTATTAAAAAGGAGTTTAATTTATTGCACAACACGTGTTAGTCACAAAACAGGGAGACAGGAGATAATAAGAAGTTGAGAGGAGAGATTCAAGATTACTGAGACTAGGCTACAGAAAAATCCAGTACAACACATATAGAAACTGACTTGGAAATGCATTACCATCTTCATTGTCACTGAGTCAAAGATCACACAACTCGCTCCCACTGTGGGTGCACATGGACTGCAGCGGTTCAAGAAAGTAGCACACCAGCACCTTCTCAAGGACAATTAATGATGGGCAATGAAAGGGGCCTAGCTGGTGACACCCACATTCCAATATAAGATTAAGGAGGTTGGAGAAGGAAAAAGGGAAGATGCACTCATTAGAGTTAAAAATTGGTAATAGAAAAATAAATGGCAAACATCAGCAACACAGACATTGATGTAGATACAGATAAAAAAATCATACTAATAGGGATAAGTCTGCAGACCAACCAATTGTGGAAGACTGGTGCAACAAGAAATATGCAAATTATGAGAATGGACATCAGGTAGATCAATTATCATGGGAGAATTTCAAGGAACAAAGAATTATTTGGTCAGAAGAGTAAAAGGGATGAAGAAATTGAGTTTCTACAATATGCACAGGACTCATTTCTAACCCAGAATGTAAGAAGCCTAACAATGAAGGATTTGTTAATGGATTTAGTAATGTGGAATGAATCAAAGGAGGCAAGAAAAGTAAAAGTAGGTGAATATCTAAATAATAGTGACGAAAATATAATAGTTTAAGATAATAATTAAGGACAGTAAACATGACAAAGATCTTACAATGGAAGCTGGGATTAAAATAAGCAGCTAATTTATTTTCTTTATTAGCTGGCACAGACATAATGGGCTGAATGGCCTCTTTCTGCACTGTAATTTTTTCCATGGTTCTATGTCAGCAGGTATTTTAAGTGTTAGGATGAATTTTTCTTCAACTCTCACGGACATAGACAGGTTTTGTTTATTTCCAAGAGCGGAGGATTTAAATAAGTTACAGCCTGACAGCTTTACAGACCTGTCTACCCTTTGTGAGCATTTATGTCTCCTCCATCAGTTTGTAACACTATACATTAGAGCTCTTGCTGCAGCACACATAGTTTAAATGAGCAATGAGTTTAAATGGCCTTGCTGAGTTTTCCTGTGTCAGTCACACAATCGGCAAAAATGGAACATGTTGGAAATGAAGGCAGGATTTTTAAAGATTCTGGACCCACCTTGACTGCACAAAAATCTGACAAACGATGCCAAATTTCTATCAACTGTTGGTTAAAATGATATTTACAATTCTAGGCACAGCTCCAATCACAATATTGTAAAATAAATAGGCATTAGAGAGAGTGCAAAAATTTTAACTAACTGCTACCAGAACTAAAAGTTATCTTTCAGAAAAAAGAGGAATGGCTGGTTCTCTTTTTCAAAATAGAAGGTGAGGCAATAACTGTTTAAAATTATGTAAAGTTTTGATAGAAAGAAAAAATGTTCTAAGAGACCGTCAATATAAGATAGTTCCCAAGAAATCCAATAAGGAATTCAGAAGAAATCTCTTTTCCCAAAGGGTGGGGAGAATGTGGGACTTGCTACCAGAGAGTGATCGAGTTGAATAGTATTGTCACATTCAAGGGAAAACTAGATAAAGATGGAGGAGAAGGGCAATATGGTGGCACAATGGTTAGCACTGCTGTCTCACAGGCAACATCCTGGTAAACCTCCTCTGTACCCTCTCCAATGCCTCCACATCTTTTTAGCTTTTATTGGTAGGGGGATTGAATTTCGGAGCCGCAATGTCATGTTGCAACTGTACAAAACTCTAGTGCGGCCGCACTTGGAGTATTGTGTACAGTTCTGGTCCCCACATTATAAGAAAGATGGGGAGGCATTGGAGAGGGTACAGAGGAGGTTTACCAGGATGTTGCCTGGTATGGAGGGCAGGTCTTATGAAGAGAGGCTGAGGAATTTGAGGTTGTTTTTGTTAGAAAGGAGGCGGCTAAGAGGGGACCTAATCGAAACATATAAGATGATTAGAGGTTTAGATAGGGTGGACAGCGATAGCCTTTTTCCTAGGATGGAGAAAGCTAGCACGAGGGGACACAGCTTTAAATTAAGGGGTGATAGTTATAGGACGGATATAAGAGGTAGGTTCTTTACCCAGAGGGTGGTTAGGGAGTGGAATGCCCTGCCTGCGGCAGTTGTAGATGTGCCAAGTTTGGTGACGTTTAAGAGGTTAGTTGATAAGTTTATGGAAGAGAAGGGAATGGTTTAGTTTGGAGGGTCATTGCTTTTTTCATAATTGGTCGGCTCAACATCGAAGGCCAAAGGGCCTGTTCTGTGCTGTAATGTTCTATGTTCTTATAATGTGGGGACCAGAATTTCACACAATACTCCAAGTGTGGCCGCACTAGAGTTTTGTACAGTTTCAACATGACGTTGCGGCTCCAAAATTCAATCCCCCTACCAATAAAAGCTAAGACTCCGTATGCCTTCTTAACAACCTTATCGACTTGACTGCCTACTTTCAGGGATCTATGCACAAATACACCAAGATCCCTCTGTTCATCAACAATATTAAGAATCCTACCATTAGCCCTATACTCTACACATTTATTATTCCTGCCATAGTGCATTACCTCACACTTTTCCACATTAAACTCCATTTGCCACCTCTCGGCCCAGCTCTGCAACTTGTCCAAGTCTCTCTACAAACTATAACACCCCTCTTCACTATCTACCACTCCTCCAACTTTGGTGTCATCCGCAAATTTACTAATCCATCCTTCAATACCCTCATCCAGATCATTTATAAAAATTACAAACAGCAGGTGCCCCAAAACAGACCCCTGAGGTACACCACTTGTCACCGAACTCCAAGATGAATATCTCCCATCAACCACCACCCTCCGTCTTCTATCTGCTAGCCAATTCCTAACCCAATTAGCTAAATCACCCTCTATCCCCTACATCTGCATTTTCTGCAGAAGTCTTCCATGGGCCACCTTATCAAACGCCTTACTAAAGTCCATATATACCACATCAACCGCCTTACCCCCATCCACCTCTTTAGTCACCTTTTCAAAAAACTCAATGAGGTTAGTAAGGCACGACCTACCCTTTACAAAACCATGCTGACTATCCCCAATCAATTCATTTCTCTCTAAATAACTATAAATCCTATCCCTAATAATTCTCTCCAATACTTTGCCCACAACAGAAGTAAGACTCACTGGCTATAATTCCCTGGAAAGTCTCTCTTCCCCTTCTTGAACAATGGGACCACATTCGCTATCCTCCAGTCTTCCGGAACTATACCCGTAACCAACGACGACCTGAAGATCCGAGCCAGAGGCTCTGCAATCGCCTCTCTTGCCTCCCAGAGAATCCTAGGGTAAATCCCGTCCGGCCCAGGGGACTTATCTAACTTCAAACCCTCAAGAATATCTAGCACATCCTCCTTATCTACTTCAATACTTTCAGTTTGCAACCCTGTATCCCAGTGTTCTCCACAACTACATTTACATCTCCCTGCGTGAATACCGAAGAGAAATATTTGTTCAGTGCCTCTCCAATCTCTTCAGGTTCCACGCACAACTTCCCACTGCTGTCCATAACTGGCCCTAATCTTGCCCTAACCAATCTTCTATTCTTAACATATCTAAAGAAAGCTTTAGAATTCTCCTTGATCCTATCAGCCGAAGTCTTCTCGTGTCCCCTTTTAGCTCTCCTCAACTCACTCTTTAGCTCCCTCCTGGCTAATCTATAGCTATCCATTGCACTAACTGAGCCTTCAAGCCTCATCCTGACATAAGCCTCTTTTTTCCTTTTAACCAGTGAATTAACTTTTTTCGTACACCATGGCTCCCTTACTCGACCATTTCCTCCTTGCCTGACAGGGACATACTCATCAAGGACTCGCAGCAGCTGCTCCTTGAATAAGCTCCACATTTCAGATGTTCCCAGTCCCTGTAGTTTACTATTAATGGTGGCACAATGGTTAGCACTGCTGTCTCACAGTGCCAGGGACCCGGGTTCGAATCCTGGTTTGACTCATTGTCTGTGCAGAGTCTGCATGTTCTCCCTGTGTCTGCGTGGGTTTCCACTGGGTGTTCTGGTTTCCTCCCACACTCCAAAGATGTGCGGGTTAGCTGCATTGGCTATGCTAAATTCTCTGTCAGTGTACCCAAACAGGCCCCGGAGTGTGGTGAGTAGGAGATTTTCACAGTAACTTCATTGCAGTGTTAATGTAAGCCTACTTGTGACATTAATAAATTAAAAAGACTTTTAGTCAAGATCTTTTCCTATACAATAAGAAAGGATAGGAGACCTGAGTGAAATATGAATGCTGGAGGGCCAAATGGCCTTTTCCTATACTATACATTCTACTAATTCCTGTGCAAGTCTCTTTGTATAAATTAAGTCCCACATCCCTGATAACATTTAAATTGACTGGAACGTTATCTTTTTGACCAAAACCCGAATTTAAAAGCTCCAAGATAAAGCTTACATACTTTCCTCAACAAAAGATAAAATGAAGGGCTCCTTTTCTGACTGTTTAAGATATGGAACATGCTATCCTGGGAACAGGAGATAGCTTCGTGTTTTGCAAATTGAACAAATGCTGATGCTTCACCGACTGGGTTATGAGAATATATTGCTAAATAGAACAATCCTCAAGCAATCAGACTATTATCTGAAAAATTCAAAGTTTGACAGAGAGCGTAGAGCGAGTGAACCATGCAAGTTCCGAGTGAGCTGTTTAAAAAAAAGACAACTTTAAATAACATTACCTCTTGATTGGGTTTGAAACTGATCAATGTTCAAGGCTGTGATAATCAACTGACACAGGCACCAACTGGGTAAATTGGAAAGGGAGAGAACTGACATAACATATATGCTGGAAATTGGAGATAGAAACATAATATCCTCATAGTGGTCTGCAGCTGAGAGGGTTTTTTTAAAAAAACATTTACAGTTTGTGCAAGACCAGCAGTTGTAGCCCATCCCCAACTGCCCTAGAAATACAACTATGTTGCTAGGCCATTTCAGAGGGTGATTAATAGTCAACATTACTGTGGGTCCGGAGAAATATAACGGTCAGATTGATAAAGACAGTCAATTTACTTTCATACAGGTGAAACAGTGCTTTTCATGACAACCCCTTCATGTTGTGACCACATGAATATCAACAGTTCTTATTCCAGATTTAACTGAATTTAAATTCCTGTGGTTAAACTCATGTTCCAAAGTATTACTCAATCACTGCTTCAAAGACATGACATTGTTACCAAACCACGATGAGTGGTAACTCCTCTCATTGTGGGAAATTTCTCTCTTCACGAAACAAGTCTTGTGCTTCAGCTGGTGTTATCTGAGTAGGTGCAGTTAAATAGAACTTTCCTACACTCAGGACATCCCAAAGTGCTTCACAGCCAAGTGTCTTTGAAGTCAAACCACTCTTGTAATTGCGACAGCGAAGTTGTACACAGCAAGGTCCCAAATTGAAAAATGATTCGGTAACCTAATTTTAGTGATGTTTGTAGAGGGATAAATGTTGACCCAGGACAGCAGAGGAATTCAATTACCCTCACTGATAATATAACTGGTGAAGTGGTGCCTCGCTCTATAGCATTTCAATTTGAGATAGAACATAGAACATAGAACAATACAGCACAGAACAGGCCCTTCGGCCTTCGATGTTGTGCCGACCAAAATAAAAAGCAATGCCCCTCCAAACTAAACCATTCCCTTCTCTTCCATATACTTATCAATTAACCTCTTAAACGCCACCAAACTTGGCGCATCTACAACAGCTGCAGGCAGGGCATTCCACTCCCTAATCACTCTTTGAGTAAAGAACCTACCTCTGATATCCGTCCTATAACTCATACCCCTTAATTTAAAGTTGTGTCCCCTCGTGCTAGCCCTCAATTTCCAGCAGCTGACTCCCAACACTGTTCAGCTCTGGGCTCTGCAGTTTCTACATGCGAGTTTGGCCAAACCTGTATAATTCTGCCATTGTCGTGACCATTGGAGGCAGCTGTAGTTACCTTTGATCATTCTGGCTGTGCCTTGCCATTGAGCTTTGGTTCACTAACTTGTTAGTCCATGTTAGTCAAAGTTGGAGAGGATAGACAAATTGACCTTGGAAATTCAGCTTTTAAAGCAACAGTCAAATAGGGGGAAGGACGCTGGCCCTGTGACCATTGTAGTACTAAAATCAAGATATAACAATGAGGGTTTTAGTGGTAGATAAGCAAATTGAATCACAGACAAGTAATGTTTAGTGATGAGAGTAGGCAAAGTTTGGGATCATCCAAAATTTTGTTGGCACCAATTGTTCACTTTCCTGGCTGGCTTTTCCACTTGAACCCACCATAAATTTAAACTAATCTAAATCAGATTCCTGTATTGTAACTGTCAATAATTCCTGTTCACCCATCATCCCCTTTTGTTTTCTAAGGTACAATGCTTCTGGTAAATTTTGATTTTAAAGTGCTTATGCTTGTTTTCAAATGCATCCATGGCTCTGCAACTACTTTGAGCCTACAATCCTCTTGAGATTTTCATGTCCCTCCAAAACTGGGTTCTTCCTCAGGTTTCATTGTTCCACTGTTGGTAGCTATGCATTCATCTGTGCAGATCCCGAGTTCTAGAATACCCCTTCCCCCAATCCTCTCCACCTTTCTCTTCTTTAGAAGCCTTTTTTGAAACCTGGCTCTTTGACTAAGCTTTGGATTACTTGTTTAGTATCTGTCTTAAAACCAAATCTGTTTGATGATACTCCTATAAAGCACTTTAGTACATGTTGCTAAATAAAACACACCATATAAATTTTCATTGTTCTGAGTATAGGGCAAAAAATAAATAAGGCACTCACATTCCAGGTAGTCTGGTTTAGAGGTAAGGGATTGAAATGTTTCAGAGAGACACCAAGTTTTAGCACACAGGCCATTGAGTTTGATGGCATGACATTTTACAGCTACAGTAGATGGAATGGTTTCTTTGGTCTGAATGTTAGGCTGGTGATAAGTGTACAGATGGTTTTGATCTGCTATTTGAAAGTCCAAGGTATTGCAAGGGAAAGGCAATCGGAAATATCACAAATGTCATGCTGAATCAATGGAAGGCAACAGCAGGTTCTATCACCTGGCCTGACCTGGCAGGGTCAGAAATTGGAAAGTGTATTTCTTGCTACGTTTTCTGCAGGAAAGCAGGATGGTGCTCAGGTGATGCTGGAAACCACATCCCACCATTCTTGATGATCGATTTATTGGGGTTCTTGCCATACTCCAATTTGCTTGAAGTTTCTCTGTGGTGCTTCTGCCATCAGAATTTTTAATGACTGATTGGTGTCTTCCATGTGCGATTAAACTGGTTGCTTGTAGAAGGTATAAATGAGTTAGAAGAAAGTCAGCAGTTTACCAGACTGATACCTGGACAATTTACTATGTTAAAGGCACAATATAAATACAAGATGTTGTAACCTTCTATCTGTATAAACTGCAGAAGGCTTTAATTTATGATGTCCCAAGCAATGGTGTGTGTGCGTGTGTGTCTGTGTGCACGCGCACAGAGTATAATTTGCCGTTTGTATGTTATCCTTACTGGGATCACCCCAGGATTATGGATATCATGCTATCCTCAGAAATTCTCAGTGCCCCAGGGATCTGTTCTAGGACCCTTGCTGTTTGTCATTTTCATAAATGACCTGGATGAGGAAGTGGAGGGATGGGTGAGTAAGTTCGCCGATGACACGAAGGTCGGTGGTGTTGTGGATGGTCTGGAGGGATGTCAGAAGTTGCAGCATGACATTGACAGGATGCAAGACTGGGCGGAGAAGTGGCAGATGGACTTCAACGCGGATAAATGTGTTGTGGTCCATTTTGGCAGATCCAACGGGAAGAATGAGTACACTATCAAAGGTAGGAGTCTTAGCTGTGTGGAAGAGCAGAGGGATCTTGGGGTCCGGGTCCATAAGACTCTCAAATCGGCCTCCCAGGTGGAGGATGTGGTTAAGAAAGCTTACGGTGTACTGGCCTTCATTCATCGAGGGATTGAGTTCAGGAGTCAGGAGGTAATGCTGCAGCTTTATAGGACCCTTGTCAGACCACACTTGGAGTACTGTGCGCAGTTCTGGTCGCCTCACTATAGGAAGGACGTGGAAGCTATTGAAAGGGTGCAGAGGAGATTTACAAGGATGTTGCCTGGATTGGGAGGCATGCCTTATGAAGACAGGTTGAGGGAGCTGGGACTGTTCTCCCTGGAGAGACGAAGGTTGAGAGGCAACCTGATAGAGGTTTACAAGATGTTGAGAGGAATAGATAGGGTGGACTCTCAGAGACTATTTCCCAGGGCTGAAATGGTCGCGACGAGAGGGCACAGATTTAAGGTGCAGGGAAGCAAGTACAGAGGGGATGCTAGGGGAAAGTTTTTCACTCAGAGGGTGGTGAGTGAATGGAATCGGCTGCCGTCGGTGGTGGTCGAGGCGAACTCGCTGGGGTCTTTTAAAAGACTTCTGGATGAGTATATGGGATCCAATGGGATTGGGGGTTATAGATAGGTCTATGGCTGGGTAGGTTTTGATGTGTTCCGCACAACTTGTGGGCCGAAGGGCCTGATTGTGTTGTAGTGTTCTATGTTCTAAATTCATTTTCAGTCAGTACACCGTGGGTTTGGTTGTGGAGTAAGAAAGGGTGTGAAAGTCCTCTTGCACAACTTCATTTCCAAAACAGGTAACAACCTGATAAACTGGCTCTAGATTAGGGACACCGGTTGCACGTATGTATAAATATCACGTTATCTCCCTGACTTTGGGAAATGAATGCATTGAAATGCATTCTGAACAAGTTACTTTAAGTCCTAGTAGATTTATGATTTTCATTTTGCTAAGTATTACTTACCAATTTAGCAATTATTTGTTTGTCAGTGTAACTACCATATTTTAAATAAAACTTGATATTGGTTTTATACTAAAATAGTCCACCAATGAAGTACTTAGTGCCTTTGGTTGTAGAAAGGACAGTACTGAGCAGCCAGTGACTAAAGTTATATAAATAAGGAACTATAGAAATAGCCTTCAGTTGAAAATTCCAATGCATTGATCTGCCTTGTAACAAGTGTAGCAACCAACACCAAAAAAAGAGACAAAAAAGGAAAAAAATACCAAAAAACTGTTTTATCACACATAAAAAGTTTCCAACCTTCATACCATTCAGTTACTGCGAGATACTCAACATCAACCTACTTCATGTGAGACAGGATGCCACGAAGAGACTCTCTTGGTTCACGTATCTCCCTTGGTGGTAATCATGGTTCCTGACACATCTCAATGCCATGGTAGCACGATGGGAAAAATGAAGAGGCAGAACCCAAGAACAACCACAGCCGATACAGAGATTGAGTGTAGAATGGTGGCACAGTGGTTAGCACTGCTGCCTCCCAGTGCCAGGGACCCGGGTTCAATTCCTGGCTTGGGTGACTGTGTGGAGTTCTTCCCATGTCTGTGTAAGTTTCTTCCAGCTGCTCTAGTTTCCTCCCACAGTTCAAAAGATATGCTGGCCATGTAAATTCCCCTTCAGTGTACCCGAACAGGTGCTGGAGTGTGGCGACTAGGGGATTTCCACAGTAACTTCATTGCAGTGTAAATGTAAGCCAACTTGTGACACTAATAAACTTTAAAAATACGTATTGTCACCATTATTAAGCACCACATTCTTATACAACAGAGCTATCCAGGCCTTCACAAAAGGTTGCCAACTTTAAACATAAACTGTTTTCCTACATGGCTCTCAGACCTGCTGAGTATTTCCAACATTTTGATTTTATTCGACAATATTAAACTTATACAAAAGTCACAAATGGAATAAAGAAAGAAGTTTATGAAAATAGAAGGAAAAAAATACACAATAGATTTGCTGGCAGAGTGAAAGTTACATGGAGGGGTTGTGAAGTTCACAGGAGTTGAGAGATTAAAGGATGCTCTGATAGAATTCATTATCATGAAGTTATGATGGAGTTGATTCACTGAACATAGCATAACAGAGATGGCAATCACAGGAAGAGATAAAGGATAGGTACAAATTTCTTCATCCTAGAGTTTACATACAGGCATTTGGATTCTTGTTAAAGATCTGTTTAGTCATGTATCTTGAGTGCGCAATACAACATTGGAAATATATATTTAAATAAAGATCTCCAGACTAGAGTTGTCTTGATCCTTCATTGTACATTATTATGAACGTAATGGAAACTGGAAGTAACTAACTATTTCCAATACCCAATTTGGAAGAATCTTTCATTATAATGTGGCACGAATTATGCTCCAGGATTTGATTATTTTACTGTAAATTTCTCAAGTAAAAATCTGTATAGAACAAATCTGCCACAATGTTAGTCCTCAAAGACTAGTAAATTCTTACAGCAAATTATCTATATTTTAATTAGCATTAAAAGGAATCACAATTCCTCTGTGTTAGGAGTTGTAAACATTATTATTGGGAACTGTTGTCAGATACAATCCAATGGTCACAATACATGGCAAAACACATCACGCTGCTAATGTGAAAAGCAGTTCACAGACACAAGTTGAAATAATCCTCTTTGTTAAATAAAACATTGCAAGTTTTAAGGTGAAAGAGAGAGAAATACCAGCTATAATCACATTGATTTTATTGCTGAAATTAACAGAAAGGAATTTCATTTCCTCCTTCCCCTAGGATTGACAAAGTGGAACATTTATTGGGGCACAGAACTCCACATATCACTTTCTACACCAGCTGCACTGCTCCTAGCCTGTTATTAGCCTTCACTCATTACAAAATTAGAAAGTTTTAAAAGTGTAGAACTGCTAGACTTAAGAATTAGGCTTCAGGAATATTGATCCATTCTTTAAAGATAATCTTTACTAAGGCCCTGGGTAAGTCCAGTAGTTCAATTATTTTTCTCTCTAGTTAAGCAGGAAACCAATGGCCTGACAGCAATTTAATCTCAGGCAAGGTTCAGCTGCAGAGACATTAAAAACCAAGACAATTCAACAGGATGATCAGAGTGGGTAATACCCACAATCTAATACATCTTGTGCTTTTGCACAAGACCAAGACTGCTATCTTTAAATAGAAATTAAACGCCAACATTTAAAGAATTTGCAAGTGAATTTCAACTGACACATCAGTGATCACCAATTGATGTGTAACACTGATCACAAGGGTGAATATGTAAAGATAACTTGGCTACTCATTGACATTTAGATCAGTGACAGGTGTTACTGCAAAAAATCTACTCCCATGTGTCTGTGGAATTTTGTAGCTCAAAAGGTTCATTGACATTTACAAATAGTCTCTCATACACCACAAGATGTTCACTCTCATCACAAGGACATTAGTGACATATTTCTACCATAGATCTTGGTTGTAGATGAATCCTGATCTTGAAGTTCTTGTAATTACAGCTGAGTGGGCAGCACTGACTGCATCAATATCCCTTCCACAATAAGGCTCTGGTTCATAGTTCACAGAAGGCAGAAAGTTGCAAATTCAAACATGGATCTACAACTCCAACCTGGAGAAAGAAGAAAATATTATTAAAATTCAGAAACAGCCTGCATTCCAATTAGAACCACAGAACAAAGTTTTGTTTTCCAAAACCCTTGATGAAAATCATTTTGATGAAATAATAATTATTGTTGGTCCATTGTATATTGTGAAAGCTTTAGATTTATTTGCCTTCAAACACGTACCCTCCTTTATAATTAATAAAATGTTTGACTAAATGTGTTTGGAAATTCTTACTTCAAAATATCTATCAGAAGTATTGAATTTATGGAATACTAATCTTTAATTTTATCCTCTGATCAAATATTTTGAACTACGTTAAGACAACTTTATAAAGCAAACAAAGACACTGAGTTAAGATGACTGCCACAGGTCACCTGGCAGACCAGAAAATACAACTCACTCAGTTTGTGAAAATTTCCAAAGTGCATTACATTTAGGACATGCCAAAACAAACCTCCTGTGGAATTTCACACTGGCTGATGAAAAAAGTACTTCAAAGATGAACTGGCTCTCACCATTTTAACTTCTATAAAACTACATTCCCTAAAGGACATTAGTGAACCAAATACGTTTTTCCTGACAAACAACAATGGTTTCATATCAT
The DNA here is from genome assembly GCA_024679065.1 of Sphyrna mokarran. NCBI lineage: Eukaryota > Metazoa > Chordata > Chondrichthyes > Carcharhiniformes > Carcharhinidae > Sphyrna > Sphyrna mokarran. The sequence goes on from JAGIQG010000025.1 coordinate 42,867,635, forward strand.
CAGTAGATTCTGAATTTCAGATATTTTTTGTTAAATTCAAATTCTACCATCTGTCACGACGGGATTCAAACCTAGGACCCAGAACATTAGCTGAGTTTCTGGATTAATAGTCTAACGACATTACTACTAGGTCATCACTTCCCCTCAATTAAACGTCTCACTGGAACAGGAAGCTCCACAAATATTCCCATCCCCAATGATGGGGAAGCCCAGCACATCAGCTCTCCGGAACTGTGAATTTGAAGAGTGGCTGCTTGCTGGTGAGTCTACTGAATTTTGAATTCTGTCTTTAACAATAGTTTTAGGTCGCGAGGGTTTGTTGTTTATTTTGGCGCTCCGTAGCGGGAGATAGGCGCGGGGGCTGCTGGGAAGGGAGCGCGGCATTATATAAAGAAGGCCCAGGTAGACAGCGGGCAGCGGAGTGAGGCAGAGAGCAGAGTGAGAGCTGTAAGGGCTTAAGCTCACTGGGCTTGGACGCAGTAAGTTACTGGATTCCTGTCCCACCAAACCTCTAGTGCCCATACCTCTAAAGGGGGTCTAGAAAATGTCAGGGTTCTTGAATAAATGCGTCCACTGTGTTTGTTGCCAAATGTGAACATTCTTGGACGCAGCACGTCTCCCGAAAGCTCACATATGCACAAAGTGTTTAGAGTTGCAACGTTTGAGGGCTCAGGTGAGGCAGCTGGAGCTGAGATTGGAAGATATGTTTATAGTCAGAGAGAATGAGGGGATAATGAATAGGGACCATGGTCCTGAGAGGACCCCAGGGCCTATGAGGAGGGATGGGTGGGTTACAGATAGGAAGTGGAAAAAGAAAAGAAGTCACAGCATTAAGATCACCCCAGAGGAGGCATCCCAGAATATTAAGGGTAGGGCAAAAGCTGAGGTAGGGAGTGCAAGGGAGGGGGATCAGAATGCCCCGAAGGACGGTAGGAATGCGGGATGTGAGATAGTGGTGGGGGATGAGAAGGTCAAAGGGATCGACAGGTGGTTCTGTGGGCAAAAGCGGGACTCCAGGATGGTAGTCTGCCTCCCTGGAGCAGGGGTCCAGGATGTTTCAGAGAGGGTAGAGGGAATTTTGAAGGGTGGAGGGTCTAAGGCTGATGTAATAGTTCACGTAGGAGAGAAGGATGTAGGAACAAAGTGCAGAGGGGACATACGTAGGCAGTTCAGGGAGTTGGGGGCTCGGCTGAAGTGTAGGGCCTCCAGGGTGGCATTCTCTGGGCTGCTGCTGATGCCCGGGACTGATAGGGTTAGGAATAATGAGATACTCCAACTGAACGTGTGGTTGAGGGATTGGTGTAGGGCAGAGGGTTTCAGATTCTTAGACCATTGGGAAGTCTTCATGAGGGAGGGGCATCTATACAAGAGGGACGGGGAACAGTTGTCTGGGAAGGGCACCCATATTTTAGCTGGGAGGTTAGCTGGAGTGTTTCGGCAGGGTTTAAACTAATATGGAGGGGGGGGGGGGAGACAGAGGGAACTGGGAGTGGGAGAGAGATGGGTGACAGGGTAAGTCCAGAGGGTAGGAAGGAGGATCAGAGAGGGCCTGAGAGTCTTCAGTGCATGTGTTTTAATGCGAGGAGTGTGACTGGCAAAACAGATGAACTGAAGGTAATAATGTTCACGAGGAAGTTAGAAGTGGTGGCGGTGACTGAGACATGGTTAAAGGAGGGGCAGGACTGGCAATTGAATATTCCAGGGTGTAAGTGTTTTAGGCATGACAGAGGTGGTTTGAAGAGAGGAGGGGGAATGACGTTATTAGTTAATGATCACATCATAGCAGTGCAGAGGGAGGGTGGTATGGATGATTTAGGAATTGAGTCACTATGGGTGGAGTTGAGGAATAGGAAGGGAGAGGTTACTATGTTGGGTGTGTACTACAGACCGCCCAACAGCCCGTGGAAGAAGGGATATGCAGGGACATTTTAGATAAGTGTAGGAAGAATAGGGTAGTTGTAGTGGGAGATTTCAATTTCCCTGGGGTAGATTGGAAGGTGCCCAGAGCGGAAGGTGCGGATGGGGAGGAATTTGTACAGTGTTTTGGAAGGGTCCTTGGAGCAGTATGTGGATAGCCCGACTAGAGATGGGGCTATACTGGATTTGGTTCTGGGGAATGAGCCAGGGCAGGTGGTTAACGTTGTAGTAGGAGAGCATGTGTCAAATAGTGACCACAACTCTGTCTGCTTTAGGATATTAATGGAAAAAGATGAAGCCTGCCTTAAGGGGAGGGTGTTAAACTGGGGGAGAGCTAGGTACAGCTAGATTAGGCAGGATCTTAAGGATACCGACTGGGATAAGCTGTTCGAGGGTAGGTCGACGCTGTACATGTGGGAGTCTTTCAATGGAAAACTAAAATCTTTGCAGGAAAGACATGTGCCGGTAAGGAGGAAGGATGGGAAAGGTAGGATTAGAGAACCGTGGGTTACTAGGGATATTGAGGACTTGGTCAGGAAGAAGCGGGAGGCGTACGTTAGATCCAGGCAACTGGGAACAGAGACAGCGCTGGAAGAATATAGAGAGTGTAGACGGGATCTTAAAAGGGGTGTCAGAAAGGCAAAAAGGGGCCACGAAATGGCTTTGGCAGGTTGGATTAAGGAAAATCCTAAGGCATTTTACTCCTATGTAAGGAGCAAAAGGATGGTTAGAGGGAAGATTGGACCTCTCAGGGACAGAGGATGGGAACTATGCTTAGAGCCTGAGGGAACGGGGGAGATCCTGAATGAATACTTTGCGTCAGTATTCACGCGGGAGAGGGGCCTGATGTCTGGTGCCGGCTTTGAGAAATTTGAGGACCCGTTAAAAGAAATAACCATTACGAGGGAAGAGGTGTTGGGGCTTTTAGGCAGCATAAAGACTTATAAAGCTCCAGGGCCTGATGGCATTTACCCCAGGCTGCTAAGGGAGGTGAGAGATGACCTTGCTGGGCCTCTGACACAAATCTTTGTCTCTTCTTTGGACACAGGTGAGGTCCCAGAGGACTGGAGGATAGCAAATGTAGTACCATTGTTTAAAAAGGGTCAGAGGGATAACCCAGGGAACTATAGGCTGGTGAGCTTGACTTCAATTATAGGTAAGCTGATGGAGAGGATCCTCGGGGACAGGATGTATGAGCATCTGGAGCGCTGCGATCTGATCAGGGATAAGCAGCATGGCTTCATTAAGGGGAGATCGTGCCTTACGAATCTAGTTTAATTTTTTGAAGAGGTGACAAAAACAGTTGATGAAGGACAAGCCGTTGATGTCGTCTACATGGATTTCAGTAAGGCGTTTGACAAGGTTCCTCATGGTAGGCTGTTAGAAAAGGTGAAGGCGCATGGGATACAGGGCCAGGTATGTAGATGGGTTGAGAACTGGCTTGGGAGGAGGAGACAGCGGGTAGTTGTGGAAGGCTCATTTTCCAACTGGAGGTCTGTCACTAGTGGTGTGCCACAGGGCTCAGTACTAGGACCTCTTCTATTTGTGGTTTATATAAATGACTTGGAAGAGGGGGTAGGTGGTGTGATCAGCAAATTTGCTGATGACACTAAGATGCTTGGATTGGCGGGTACTGAGGAGCAGTGCCCGGCAATACAACAGGACATAGATAGGCTGGTAGACTGGGCAGATAGATGGCAAATGGAATTTAATCTGGATAAATGCGAGGTGATGCATTTTGGCCGGAATAACGTAGAGGGGAGTTATAGGATAAAAGGTAAAACTATCCGGAGTATAGAGATGCAGAGAGACCTGGGGGTGCAAGTTCACAAGTCTCTGAAGTGTCAGTACAGGTGGAGAATGTGATAAAGAAAGCGTATGGTATGTTAGCCTTCATAGAAAGGGGTATAGAATACAAGAGTAGGAGTCTGATGTTGCAAGTGTATAGAACGTTGGTTAGGCCTCACTTGGAGTACTGTGTCCAGTTCTGGTCGTCGTACTACAGGAAGGGTGTGGAGGCCTTGGAGAGAGTGCGGAGGAGATTTACCAGGATGCTGCCTGGTATGGAAGGGCTGTCTTACGAGGAAAGATTGAACACACTGGGGTTGTTTTCCCTTGAAAGACGTCAGCTGAGAGGGAATCTATTAGAGGTATACAAGATTATAAGGGGTATAGATAGAGTAAATGGTGGTAAGCTTTTTCCACCATTAGAAATGGATAGAACGAGGGGTCATGGCCTTAGAGTGAGGGGGGCTATGTATAAGACGAATATTAGAGGGCAGTTTTTCACACAAAGGGTAGTGGGGGTGTGGAATGCACTGCCGAGTAAGGTGGTGGGAGCAGGCACGCTCGGGTTGTTTAAGGGTCTCTTGGACAGCCACATGAGCGGTCTGCAGATAGAGGGATATAGCAGGACTGTCTAAATATCTTACTTGTTTCCACAGGCAATTCGGTCCACCTTGTTGACCAACAAGGTGCATGCATTCGGCAGGTCGTGCGAGAGCTGCTCTTGGATGTTGCTTCAGGAGTGGCCTAGTGCTTCAAGTCGTTAGTGTATGCTTAAACTGGACCATCTGATGGGCAACATGATAGCTCAGAGACTATCGCTGTTGCTGTGCAGACACATAGATTTGGGCCTGTGTCTGTGGGAGTTTGCGCGTTCTCCCCGTGGTTGCGTGGGTTTTCTCCGGGTGCTCCTGTTTCCTCCCACATCCCAAAGATGTGCTCTTAGGCTGATTGGGTAACAAATTGTCCCTATATGGGAATCTTCCACAATAGGCATAGCCTAAAGTCATGGATATGTCGTTAGGACGGCGGCGCGGGCTCGTTGGGCCGAAGGGCCTGTTTCCCGTGCTGTGTTGCTCTTTGCTCTTTGTTGTTCATCAGTGTAAAAAAACAAGTCCATTGTTTTAACTTCCTTATCTAAAGGCATTGAAGGCAGTTCAAAGAAGTTCACTAGTTGATCCTCAGCGTGGAGAAATTTTCTTATGAGGAAAAATTGAGTATTGTGGTCATTAGAGTTTAAAAAAAATGAGAGACAAGCTTATTGCAATATGTAGAATTCTCAGGGGGTCTGATAGAGTAGATACTGAGTGGTTGTTTTCCCTAGTGAGAGACTCTAGGTTAACAGCGTATAAACTCAGACAAGGGTCATCCTTTAAGATCAGGAGGAATTTCTTCTTTCACAGCACAGTGAATGTGTGGAATTCTTTCCCAAAATGAAGTAGAGACTAGGTCGTTAAAGAACAAAAACGTATGCTCAAGGTTGGGATAGACATGTTGAGGGGGCAATGGCCTACTGGCATTATTGCCAGACCATTAATCCAGAAATTCAGCTAATGTTGTGGGGACCCAGGTTCAAATCCTGCCATGGCAGATAATGGAATTTTAATTCAATAAAAAAAATCTGGAATTAAGAATCTACTTGTGCTTAAATCTATTGCACTCCTAGAATTTACTGATTTTTGTGCTTTGTATGACTAATTATAAAAACCACTGGCTTAATCTGTAATTTTCTAATTTGATAAGCACCTATTTTGAAGAAAGTTTATTTTAAATTATTATTGATCTGTCAGATATAGCTGATCAGCCTCCCATCCACTGACTCTGTCTACACGTTCTGCTGCCTCAGTAAAGCAGCCAGCATAATCAAGGACCCCACGCTCCTCGGACAGTCTCTGTTCCACCTTCTTCCTTCCGGAAAAAGATACAAAAGTCACATACCAACCAACTCAAGAACAGCTGCTTCTCTGCTGCTGTCTGACTTTTGAATGGACTTAACCTTGCATTAAGTTGATCTTTTTCTACACCTTAGCAATGAATGTGACATTATATTCCGCATTGTCTCCTTTTCTATAAACGGTATGTTTTGTCTGATAGCATGCAAGAAATAATACTTTTCACCTAATGTTAATATATGTAACAATAAGTAAAATCGTACCAAAACTGCCAAATGAAAAACATGCATGGAATTCTATGTCACCTTAAGGCAAATCTTTACAGCAAGATTTAAGAATCTACTTATGCAACTTTATAGGACCCTTGTCAGACCACACTTGGAGTACTGTGCGCAGTTCCGGTCGCCTCACTATAGGAAGGACGTGGAAACTATTGAAAGGGTGCAGAGGAGATTTACAAGGATGTTGCCTGGATTGGGAGGCATGCCTTATGAAGACAGGTTGAGGGAGCTGGGACTGTTCTCCTGGAGAGACGAAGGTTGAGAGGCGACCTGATAGAGGTTTACAAGATGTTGAGAGGAATAGATAGGGTGGACTCTCAGAGACTATTTCCCAGGGCTGAAATGGTCGTGACGAGAGGGCACAGATCTAAGGTGCAGGGAAGCAAGTACAGAGGGGATGCTAGGGGAAAGTTTTTCACTCAGAGGGTGGTGAGTGAATGGAATCGGCTGCCGTCGGTGGTGGTCAAGGCAAACCCGCTGGGGTCTTTTAAAAGACTTCTGGATGAGTATATGGGATCCAATGGGATTGGGGGTTATAGATAGGTCTATGGCTGGGTGGTTTTGATGTGCTCGGCACAACTTGTGGGCCGAAGGGCCTGTTTGTGCTGTAGTGTTCTATGTTCTAAGATTGCACGTGCTTAATCTTGGGAAAAGCAAAAAAATAAATAAAAACAGTTTGGGGGAAGGAAGGTGAGCTATAAACTGACCATAGCTGATGGAGAAACTGGATGCAAACTGATTCCTCGCTAACTTGCCTAACTCCTCAGCTTTCTTGGAATCTTAAACTGATGGTAGGATATCCTACCATGGAGAAGCTACAATTTCATAGAACATAGAACATTACAGCACAGTACAGGCCCTTCGGCCCTCGATGTTGTGCCGGCCAGTGGACCTTCTAACCTAAACTATTCCAATATCATCCATATGCCTATCCACCAAACATTTGAATGCCCCCAAAGTAGGCGAGTCCACAACTGCTGCAGGCAGGGCATTCCACGCTCTCACCACCCTCTGTGTAAAGAGCCTGCCTCTGACATCCGTCCTATAACTACCACCTCTTAATTTAAAGTTACGTCCCCTCATGTTGGTCATCACCATCCGAGGAAAAAGGCTCTCACTATCCACCCTATCCAATCCTTTGATCATCTTATACGCCTCAATTAGGTCACCACGTAACCTTCTTCTCTCTAATGAAAATAACCTCAGGTCCCTCAGCCTTTCCTCATAAGGCCTTCCCAACATACCAGGCAACATCCTGGTAAACCTCCTCTGCACCCTTTCCAATGCTTCCACATCTTTCTTATAATGCGGCGACCAGAACTGTACACAATACTCCAAGTGCGCCGCACCAGAGTTTTGTACAGTTGTAACATAACCTCACGGCTCCTAAATTCAATCCCTCTACCAATAAAAGCTAACACACCGTACGCCTTCTTAACAACTTTATCAACCTGGGTGCCAACTTTCAAAGAGCTATGTACTGTACCCCAAGATCCCTCTGCTTGACAACACTATTAAGGGTCCTTCCATTAGCCCTATATTTCATATGCCTGTTATTCCTACCAAAGTGAATCACCTCACACTTATCTGTATTGAATTCCATTTGCCACCTCACAGCCCAGCTCTGCAACCTATCTATGTCCCTCTGCAAACTGTAACATCCATCCTCGCTGTCTACAACTCCCCACACTTTGGTATCGTCAGCAAATTTACTAATCCAACCCTCTACACCCTCATCTAGGTCATTTATAAAAATGACAAACAGCAGTGGCCCGAAAACAGATCCTTGAGGTACACCACTTGTAACTGCACTCCAGGTTGAATATCTCCCATCAACCACCACCCTCTGTCTTCTATCAGCTAGCCAATTCCTAATCCAAACTGTTAAATCACCTTCAATCCCATGCATCTGCACTTTCTGCACCCTCTGTCTTCTATCAGCTTGCCATTTCATCCATTACTGAGAAGATTAGTCTTTGCCTCACCCCATCACTCCTTTCCCAAATTCCATAATCTCTTCCTCCTACCCCCCAAAGTCAGTGTCTCAAGTGGAACCAGACTGCTCACAATTCTGGTGCCTCATTCAACCCCAATTTCAGCTGGATTCATCAGAACAGAAGCGATAGCTAGGCAATAGACAACCATAACTAAACTTACAATAAGACAGGGCAGAGGCAGATGGAAATGGACAACTTGGAATAATTCAAAATCATGGGACACAGATACAAGGTTAAATACAAGAGCTGAATTGGACAGAAAGATGTTGTTTTTTTACACACAATTAATCTCATGAAGTGGTGGAAGTCTCCCCCATAACTAAAGCAGAGATCATAACACTCAAGACTTGGTCAGACAGGGAGGTTATTGCATTAGTTACAGGTTAAGTACATCCTGATTGCTAGTTATGGTCAGCTAGCTGTATCACTGTGTCCTGCTCATATCAATCACACAAGAAACAGAATGCAGAGAGCACAATTAATATGTTTGGAACTATTTGAAAATCTTGTGTGTTCATACTGTACTTTGTAGTTAGGGCTGATGTTAGTGTCTTTGGAATAGCTCAGTTTCTATTCCAGCATGAATAGAGCTCTGAAAACCACAGTTCAAGATGACAGAAATATTTCTGGATGTCAAAGTAGTCCATGGATCAAAAGCTATTCATGTTAAAATTGATGGTGACTCAGATATCTCATCACTACAGATGTATAAAGACAAATTACCTTTCCGAGCACAGGTTCTCATTCAGCAATTAGATTTGGGAAGTCGGTATACTCCGCCAGAATAGACCAGCTGGTGATCCTTTACTTTCTTCTGTAAGAATGACTGAAGCTCCTGCATGTCAATTTCAGCCATAACTGGTCCTGTCATCACAAACATCTTGAGCATGGTGTGAATACGCTCCAGCGGTAAGCTCTCAAGATTGGTCAGCATACCCTGGATGTACGTCCAGAAAAGCTGCAAGGCACAAATTACCAGCTTTATTTACAATGCACAAAACACTGGATTCATGTTCAGCTCCTGCTATTCCTCAAGCTGAAGACTCAGGCAGGACAGTGAACAGTGAAAATGGTTATCTAGGATTGCAAAGGGATCTTGATCAATTGGGCCAGTGGGCTGACGAATGGCATCTGGGAGTTTAATTCAGATAAATGCGAGGTGATACATTTGATGGATTGAACCAGGGCAGGACTTACTCAATTAACGGTAGGACATTTGGGGAGAGTTACAGAACAAAGAGATCTAGAGGTAGAGGTACATAGCTCCTTGAAAGTGGAGTCACAGGTGGAATTCGGCGTGCTTGGTTTCATTGGTCAGAACATTGAATACAGGAGTTGGGACATCTTGTGAAGTTGTACAAGACATTGATAAGGCCACATTTGGAATACCATGTACAGTTATATTATAGAAAGGATATCATTAAATTAGAAAGTGCAGAAAAGACTTAGAGAATGCTACCGGGACTCAACGGATTGAGTTATAAGGAGAGACTGGATAGAGTGAGACTTTTTTCTCTGGAACCTTGGAGGCTGAGGGGTGATCTTATAGAGGTCTATAAAATAATGAGGGGCATAGATAGGATAGATAAGTCAATATCTTTTCCCAAAGGTAGGTGAGTCTAAAACTACATAGGTTTAAGTTGAAGGGGGAGATACACAAAAGGGTCCAGAGGGGTATTTATTTCACACAGAGGTTGGTGAGTGTCTGGAACAAGCTGCCAAAGGTAGTCGTAGAGATGGGTACAATTTTGTCTTTTTAAAAGCATCTCCACAGTTAAGTGGGTATAAGGGATATGGGCCAAACGTGGGCAATTGAGACTAGTTTAGGTGTTTTTAAAAAAAGGGCAGCATGGACAAGGTGGGCCAAACGGCCTGCTGCTTTGCTGTAAATCTCTATGACTCTAGGAATCCAGCTCCACATCAATGAACTTTATCCACTACTTTTTCTCTTCATAAGAAGGAGTGCCAGAAAAGTTTAACCCATAGGGATGTAAAATACACCACAGCACTTAGTTAAAAAGGAGAAAGTTCTCCCAGTGTCCTGGCCAATATTTTTATCTCCCGAATAAATTACTTAGAACAAATTATCTGGTCATTATCACATTGCTGTTTGTGGGATCCTGCTGTGCACAAACTGGTTGTCATGTTTCCTATATTAATCATGATTACTTTAAAAATACTGCATAGGCTGGAAAATGCTTTGGGACATCCAGTGGTTATAAAAGGCACAATATAAATGCAAGTCTTCCCGAAATAAGGGGCAACAGTCCTGTTTTTACATGATACCCACACATGGGGGTCAGTAGATAGCTGTGAAGACTGGTGATATCAGGATGGGCACTTATGGATCTAACAGCCTTTTAATAATATTAAGATGTATCTTAGGGATTTTGTGATTATCTGTATATTAAAGGAGTAGAACAATTACCTTGTGTATTTTAGCCAATAGTCTAAGAATTGCAAGTTACTGACATGCAATGCATGACGATATAATCAACTAAAACAGCTCTACCTGTAACTCTTCCTCTTTCTGGTCAGCCTGGGAAGCCATGGCAGAGTCTCCCTCCTCGTCACTATCTATTAAAACCATTTTCTCCTGTTGATCCTTCTGTTCCTCCTCAATCACTGTAAATGTGTCCGTGGGATCCTCTTTCAGAACCCCCTGCTGCTGCCAAAGAGCAATTTTTCTTCTTAGAGCAATGACTGGAACCTTGAGTGCGTCACTGAGCTCATCCAGAGTCCAGGTACCTTTAGATACACACATTCAACCAAATCTCAGCCATGGTTCTACAGTAGCAAATACAATAGTACATCATGATTATTTTAATTACATTTATGGGATGTAGCATTACTGGTTAGACTAGCATTTATTGCCCATACCTACTTACCATTCAGAAGGTGGTAATGAGCTTCCTTCCTGAATTGCTGTGGTCTGAGCTGTGGGTACACTCCAGTGCTGTTGGACAGGGAGTTCCAAGACTGTGACCCAGCAACAGTGTAGGAACAATGATACTTTTACAAGTCAGGATGGTGAGTGACTTGAAGGGGAATCCCAAAGTATTGGTGTTCCCAGGTATTTGCTGCTCTTGTTCTTCCAGATGATAGCAGTTGTAGGTTTGGAAAGGGTTACCTTAAAAGTATTGATGAGTTCCTGTGGTGCACTCTATAGCTGGTACACAGGGATACCACTATTCATCAGCAGCGTAAAGGGATTGAATTTGTGGGAGGGCTACTTTGTCCTGGATACTGTCAAGATTCTTAAGTGTTATTGGAGCTGCATTCCTCCAGGCAAGTGATATTCCTGACTCGTCCTTATAGATGTGGAACAAACTTTGGGAAGTTAGGAGGTGAAGTTATTTACCACAGGATTCCTAGCCTTTAACCTGCTTTTGTAGCCACAGTATTTAAATGGCTAGTCCAATTCAACTTCTGGTCATTGGTAACACTCAGGATATTGATAGTGGGAGATTTAGTGAATTGCAAATGATATTGAACATTGTGTGGGCATCAGCGAACATTCCCACTGCTGCCCTATGATGGAAGAAAGGTCACTGATGATGCAGCTGGTTGGGCCTGGACACTACCCTGAGATACAAAGAACAAAGAACAAACCAGCACGGGAAACAGGCCCTTCGGCCCAACGAGCCCGCGCTGCCACCCCGATGTTCCCACCTCTACCCGTGATCCCTGTCTACGTTTATAGATCTATGGATTAAAAACCAAATTTGAGACAATTTAGGGAGAACTTGTTTTGCCAATTAACCTAAGAGCACATCTTTGGGATGTGGGAGGAAACCGGAGCACCCGGAGAAAACCCACGCAAGCACGGGGAGAATGTGCAAACTCCCACAGACACAGGCCCGAATCCATGTATCTGCACAGCACAGCGATAGTCACTGAGCGGTCATGTTGTCATCTTTGCAGTATCCTGTGTTTCATTCTCGATATTGTATGGAATGAATTGAATTAATCTCTGATGCTGGAGACTTTCAGAGGAAGCCAAGATGGATCACCCACTCAGCACTTCTGGCTGAAGGGTGTCGCACATTTCCACCTGATCTTTTGCACTGATATATTGGGTTCCTCCTCCAGTGAATTGTTTAATTTCCACCACCCTGGATATGGTAGGACTGAAAACTTAGATCCATCGCTTGTGGGATCGCTTAGCTCTATCGCTTGCAGTTTATGCCGTTTGGCATGCATGGAGTTCTGTGTTCACCAGATTGAAACCTCATTTTCAGGTGTGCTTGGTGCTGCCGCTGGTAAGTTCTTCCACACTCTCCATTGAACCAGAATATTTCCTCTGGTTTGGTGGTATTGGTAGAGTGGAGGATGTGCTGGGCCATGAGGTTATAGATTGTGACCGGGTACAATTCTGCTGCTGCTAATGGCTCACAGCATCACACGGTTGCCCAATCTTGTGTCCATAAATCTATCCGAAGTCTGTCCCATTTAACAAGGCGATAGTGCCACACAGCACAATGGAGGATATTCACAGTGTGAAGATGGATCTTTATCTCCAGAAAGACTGTGCAGTGGCTATTCCTGTTGATACTGTCACGGGCAGGCAGGTTGGTGAGGATGAGGTCAAGTATGTTTTACCCTCTTGTTGGTTCTCTCACCACCTACCACACTCCGACTCTTGCAACTATGTCTTTTAGATCCAGCCAGTTTGATCTGCGATGGTACTTCCTGAGCCATTCTTGGTGATGGACGCTGAAGTCCCCCACCCAGAATACATTCTGAGCCCTTGCTAAACTCAGTGTTTCTGCCAATTGTTGTTCAACATGGAGGAGTACTGATTCATCAGCTTGTTTTGGTGGGAGGTGGGAAGGACACCTCTGCTCGGCCTGCCCTGCTAGTGACACAGGACATAACCAGGAATGGTGATGGTAGTGCTTGGGACATTATCTGTGAGATCGTCGAATTTAATTTCTTATCGTCAATAAGCCTAATCAAAATCATAAAAATTCTTGAAGTTACTCAAGGAAATGCAAGAATTGAGGTTGGGGGGGGGACACGCAATTGCCATTTGCTCCAATACCCAATTAGTTAAAGCAATGAATAAACTGAACCACAGAGGGTGGCATAGTGGTGTTGTCATTGGACCAGTAATCCAGAGAAACAGGGAAAGATCTGGGGGACTAGGCTCAAAAACCACAATACGATCTGAATTCCAGATTCAATAAAAATATGGAATGATAACCAAGACCATTGACGATTTTCATAAAAACTCATTCGGGAAGGAAATCTGCCATCCGTATCCTGTCTGGCCTACATGTCACTCCAGAGCCACAGCAATGTGGTTCACTCCTTGAATTGAAGGGCATTTAGGGAAGGGAATGTCACCCAAATTCTCTGAATGTATTTTAAAAAAAGTTTTGCATAATGATACATCAGTTGGGATGGTGCAAATGGTCTCAGCTCCCTCGAGTTGGGGTACAGGGGAGAGAAAGATTTTTCAAAAATGAATTTCGGCTTTTAATCCTGACTATTGTATAATAATCTGCACACAAAGACCACGCAGTTGTATAGCCCACAGACACTGTCCTGACTCAGAGGATCAACATTGTAATTTTTATTCAGGTTCTAGAGAATGGCCAACATCAGTGAAATCATACCCTAGAAAAGGGGACAAATCCTCAACAGGAAGACAGGGACAAGAGAAGACTGACTGAAGAAAATCCTTTTCCAAATTCGCCAACCCACAGATTCTAATGTGCTTCAATAGATTTTCCTGGTCATTTACATCACAACACAATGCTGACAATGATGAGGAGATTAAAAACAAGGCTTATTATCTAATAGAATGGAAGCAGCTCACAAACCACACACAGTACAAATATTTTAGAAGATTCTGAGATTCAGTTATTCCTCCAGCACACCAATATCCCAATTCATTCATGGTGGATAGCTGAATAATGAAGATTGTTTTTATGTTTAGTTGAGGTCATGTAGGTGAAATTCTGTTTCATTTGCCACTAAGAGATACTTACTCTTTTGTTGAAATTGCATAATAATGGCAGCATGGACAGGGGAAACGGACAGAGACAATGTTCGATCTGCCAGCTCAATCTCCAGGTCAGCATTTCCCAGGTGAGGTTTCCAGTTCAGTGATCTCATGGCCTGAAAAAGATAAACCCGTTTACCATAACCACAGGAGAGAAACCTCAGTGATATTAGCCTTTGAAGTTACATCACAGTGAGCAAAAATAAGTCTCAGGGCTGCAGAATAGAAATGTCAATGGAAAAAATATCCAGTCACAATTCTTAAAGCACAATAACATTAAATAGCTGCCAAAAAACCAGTCGAGTTCTCCACATGCTACTCAAAGAGGAATTAAACTTCACATTTCTTTCAAGGTTTCGTAAATTCTTGATTGCATTAAAATGACTTTTTTATTGAAGAAAGTGGTGATTTTTTTTTTGAATTGAAGAAACTGGTGCAAACAATAGTCAGTGAATTTCCAATCAGGATCAATATACAGATCTAACACTGTTACTTTTATCCTTGTTGATTTCCTAAAGCACAAACTCAAGAACCTTTCAGAAAAGGGACAGAACAAATTCTGAATCTCTACCAAAATCTCTCTTTTGTACACTATTGCCTTGTATGGCAGCTGCAATGTCCAAAAACGCACCTCCATAGGGAATCTTTACTGAGGGAACTTGTGCAATAGAGTGTAAAAATATTTAACTTACGAAGGGACAAGGTGAGGTCCACGTACCACACAGTACAAAAATTAAGTTTAAAGAAACTCACTGCCCATGTTAGTGGGCAGACCACACAAGTTTACAAGTGTATTTTATCATAAACTCATAAGTCATGAGAATCAAACCATCACCAAAAGACAGTGAAATGTTTCTCCACAGAGAGCAACTGTTCAAGAATCTTCCAGATATACCTTTAAGGGACCATCACTGGTACTACAAGAGTAGCCACGCACAGAGTTTACTCACCAACTTTTTAATCCAGGCATCCACATCTACAGACTTGCTTATTGTTAGGTATTACTTAGTTTCCTGTGTGAGCTATTATGTTCTTTATAAGGCAGACTTGTTAAAGGTAATCATCAATGGTTTGTCTAAGACATCAGAACCATTTAGAGTAGCTATTACACGTTAAATGCAGTTGAGTTTCCTCTGCATTGGGACTGTGCAACCACCAAGAAAGGCACTGCATAATACTCAGTACTTACTTTTAATTTCTCATATTTTTTGGTATATGTGTCCATTGCTTCCTTCACTTCTGGAGGGAGCTCAAGTTTCTCTTCTTTCAGTGGTGGCCAGAACTCTCCGGACAGTATCATTGCATTCAGGTGTAAAGGTGCCTCTTGGTCCTCCTCATGTATGTGGCTGTTTATCCGTCGAGAATCTGCCACATCCTGCAGTACAAAACCTGAGGATTAATGGAGTGTATATCTCAGGGGATCAACACTGACACAGTGGTTATGTGACTGATGCCTGGATTAATAACACAGAATATGGAGATACAAATCCCACTATTACACTGATTATAATGCTGTTGGATTTGTTCTAAAAATTTGATTAGTTCACTCATACTCTTTAAGGAAGGAAACTTGTCACCCAGCCAGTCTCCATGAGACTCTGGACCCATATTAACAGGGATATTAATTGCCCTCTAAAGTGGCACTCTGTGCTCACTCCTTCTTTAACACATTGTGGGAGCACTAACGCAGCAGGCTGCAAGGATTGAAGGTGGTGACTCAGTGCCACTTTCTCAGAGTAACTGGGCTTGCAGTAATATTCACACCTTCAGAATGAGTAAAGAAATAACTTCACCCATAATAAGTGTGGATAAGGACCACACTCAGATGGAGTTTACCATAGCTGGTAATGAGAGATGGAAGGTGACATATGCCAATACGCCAATTACAGCACCATGCTAGTGCTAGAATTTGCCAAAGTGCAAAATCAAACTTGCAATTTTATACACAGCAGGTGTCCTAGTCAGTAAGAGAAGTGCCAAATACATGCATTTCTGCGGTAAGAATATAGTCAAACTGCAAGTATTCTTATACAAAGAGCCACTTGCAGATAAACACTCATGCATATGGACATGGGAAGAACATGCAGAGTCCATACAGTTAGTGACCCAAGCTGGGAATTGAACTTGGGTCCCTGGTTCAGTGAGACAGCAATGCTAATCACTGTGCCACCCCAGAGAATGTTAATTTCTGAATCAACACCTGTATTCCGTTTTCAAATTTAAGATTGGATGAAGGTGTTAAATCTGATACAGACAGGACACTTATTTCTCCTGTACAATTCAACAGTTAGCTGAATATATTACATTCCATAGACCTACAGACAAAGTTACAATGCAGAAGGAGGCTATTCAGTTCATTGTGCCTGTGGCTAGGAAATAGCCAGTTATTCTAATCCCACTTTCCAGCATCTGATCTGTAGTTTTGCAGCTTTCAGCATTTCTGATCCCGATACCTTTCCAATGAACTAGGTGTTTCAGCCTCACCACCAACTTAGTTCATCCTCTGGGTGAATACAGAACAGTACAGCACAATACAGGCCCTTCAGCCCTCGATGTTGTGTCGAGCTTTGTCCAAATCCAAGATCAAGCTATCACACTTCCGTGTCTTCTTTAATCCTTCTACTAATCTTGGATATGGAAAAGAATAGGATAGGGGGTTATAGATAGGTCTGTGGATTGGTAGATGTGATCGGCGCAACTCGTGGACCGAAGGGCCTGTTTTTGCTGTATTATTCTATGTTCTATGTTAATCACCTTATATATGCTTCTTGGTCATAGAATCATAGAAGGTAGGAGCAGGAGGAGGCCATTTATTTGGCCTCAACTACTTTGTGCAGTAGTGAATTCCACAGGCTTACCATTTTCTGGGTAAAGACATTTCTTCTCATTTCTGTTCCTGTATCCTTAGACTGTGGCCCCATGTTCTGGGTTCTCCCAACATCGGGAACATCCTTCCTGCATTTAACCCTATCTAGTCCTGTTATAATTTTATAGGTTTCTATGAGGTTCCCCCTCATTCTTCTAAACTCCAGCAAATGTATTCCTAACCAACTCAATCTCTCCTCACACGCAAGTCCTGCCATTCCAGGAATCAGTCTGGAAAACTACTCTGCACTCCCTCTATAGCAAGAACAAAAGAAAATTTTTCCCTCAGATGGAGAGAACATAAGAATATAAGAAATAGGAGCAGGAGTTGGCCATCCAGCCCCTCGAGCCTGCCCCACCATTCAATAAGATCATGGCTGATCTGAAGTGGATCAGTTCCACTTTCCCACTTTCTCCCCATAATCCTTAATTCCCTTGTCTATCAGAAATCTACCTACTTAAATATATTCAGCGAGGAAGCCTCCACCACTTCAACAGGCAGAGAATTCCACAGATTCACCACCGTTGAGTAAAGAAGTTCCTCCTCAACTCTGACCTAAACTGCCCCCCCACTCATCTTATTTTGAGGCTGTGCCCTCTAGTTCTGCTATTCTTTCTAAACAGGAAGAATCTCTACCTGTACCCTATCTATCCCCTTCGTTATCTTGTATGTCTCTATAAGATCCCACCTCAGCCTTCTAAACTCCAACCCAGTCTATTCAATCTTCCTTCATAGGCCAACCATCAGCCCAGTGAATCTTCTCTATACTCTCTCCAAGGCCAATATATCCTTTTGCAAATGCGGCGACCAAAACTGCACCCAGTATTCCAGTTGGGTCTCACCAGTGCCCTGTACAGTTGCAGCAAGACCTCCCTGTTTTTATATTCTATCCTCCTCACTATAAAGGCCAACATTCCATTCACCTTCTTAATCACCTGCTGCACCTGCAGACTGGGTTTTTGCGATTCGTGCACCAGGACCCCCAGGTCCCTCTGCACTGTAGCATGCTGCAGCTTTTCACCCTTTAAATAATAATCCTTCCTACCATTATTTCTACCAAAGTAGATAACCTCATATTTGCAAACATTATACTCCATATGCCAGGTCCTTACCCACTCACTCAGCCTACCCAGATCCCTCTGCAGGCTTTCCACATCTTCCACACAATTTGCTTTTCCATTCACCTTCCTGTCATCAGCAAATTTCGTTATCCTACACTCAGCCCCCTCCTCCAGATTGTCTCTGTAAATGGTAAACAGTTGAGGCCTCTACGGCACTCCACTAGTCACCAACTGCCAACCAGAATGGCACCATGATTCCAATTCTGTTTCCTATTAGACAACCAATCCTCTATCCACGCTAACACCTTACCCCAACTCTGAGCACCCTAACAGCAACCTTTTGTGAGGCACCTTACCAAATGCCTTTTGGAAACCTAAAAGTACCATGTCCACCGGAGAGGCCAAACTGCACACAATATTCCAGACATAGCCTCAACAAGGCCCTAGATATGGGTGGCACCGTGGTTAACACTGCTGCCTCACAGTGCCAGGGATCTGGGTTCAGTTCCTGGCTTGGGTCACTATCGGTGTGGAGGCTACATGTTCTCCCTGTATCTGTTGGATTTCCTCTAGGTGCTCCGGTTTCCTCCCACAGTCCCGGAGATTGCTGGTTAAGTGCTTTGAACATAGAACAATACAGCACAAACAGGCCCTTCGGCCCACGAGTTGCGCTGATCACATCTACCAATCTACAGACCCATCTATAACCCCCTATCCTATTCTCATCCAGAAGTCTCTTAAAAGACCCCAGTGAGTTTGCCTCAACAACCTCCGACGGCAGTTGGTTCCATTCACTCACCACCCTCTGAGTGAAAAACCTACCCCTGACATCTCCTTTGTATTTGCTTCCCTGCACCTTAAATCTGTGTCCTCTCGTAGTGACCATTTCCGCTCGGGGAAATGGTCTCTGAGAATCCACCCTATCTATTCTTCTCAATATTTTATAAACCTCTATCAGGTCGCCTCTCAACCTACGTCTCTCCAGTGAGACGAGTCCCAGCTCCCTCAACCTAAGGCCTGCCTCCCAATCCAGGCAGCATCCTTGTAAATCTCCTCTGAACCCTCTCAATAGCCTCTACATTACCATTCTCTGGGTAAAGACATTTCTTCTCATTTCTGTTCCTGTATCCTTAGACTGTGGCCCCTTGTTCTGGGTTCTCCCAACATCGGGAACATCCTTCCTGCATTTAACCCTATCCAGTCCTGTTATAATTTTATAGGTTTCTATGAGGTTCCCCCTCATTCTTCTAAACTCCAGCAAATATATTCCTAACCAACTCAATCTCTCCTCACACAAGTCCTGCCATTCCAGGTCGTGCCTTACAAGCTTAATTGAGTTCTTCGAAAATGTGACTGAACACATTGACAAAGGAAGAGCAGTGGACATGGTGTACATGGACTTCAGCAAGGCATTTGACAAGGTCCCACATGCAAGACTTCTTGAGAAGGTGAGAGGCCATGGGATCCAAGGGGCTTTGGCCTTGTGGATCCAGAACTGGCTTGCCTGCAGAAGGCAGATGGTGGTTGTGGATGGCTCTTTTTCTGCAAGGAGGTCGGTCACCAGTGGAGTGCCCCAGGGATCTGTTCTAGGACCCTTGCTGTTTGTCATTTTCATAAATGACCTGGATGAGGAGGTAGAGGGATGGGTGAGTAAGTTTGCCGATGACACG
The DNA here is from genome assembly GCA_024679065.1 of Sphyrna mokarran. NCBI lineage: Eukaryota > Metazoa > Chordata > Chondrichthyes > Carcharhiniformes > Carcharhinidae > Sphyrna > Sphyrna mokarran. The sequence goes on from JAGIQG010000025.1 coordinate 42,887,114, forward strand.
AAGGTCGGTGGCGTGGTGGATGGTCTGGAGGGATGTCAGAAGTTGCAGCAGGACATTGACAGGATGCAAGACTGGGCGGAGAAGTGGCAGATGGACTTCAACACGGATAAATGTGTTGTGGTCCATTTTGGCAGATCCAATGGGATGAATGAGTACACTATCAAAGGTAGGAGTCTTAGCTGTGTGGAAGAGCAGAGGGATCTTGGGTTCCGGGTCCATAAGACTCTCAAATCGGCCTCCCAGGTGGAGGATGTGGTTAAGAAAGCTTACGGTGTACTGGCCTTCATTCATCGAGGGATTGAGTTCAGGAGTCAGGAGGTAATGCTGCAGCTTTATAGGACCCTTGTCAGACCACACTTGGAGTACTGTGCGCAGTTCTGGTCGCCTCACTATAGGAAGGACGTGGAAGCTATTGAAAGGGTGCAGAGGAGATTTACAAGGATGTTGCCTGGATTGGGAGGCATGCCTTATGAAGACAGGTTGAGGGAGCTGGGACTGTCTCCCTGGAGAGACGAAGGTTGAGAGGCGAACTGATAGAGGTTTACAAGATGTTGAGAGGAATAGATAGGGTGGACTCTCAGAGACTATTTCCCAGAGCTGAAATGGTCCTGACTCCTGAACCTATTCCTCGATTAACGAAGGCCAGTACACCATAAGCTCTTTGACCACTTTCTCCACCTGCGAGGCCGATTTAAGAGTCCTATGGACCCGGACCCCGAGATCCTTCTGCTCTACAACACAGCTAAGACTCCTACCCCTTATATTGTACTCCTTCATCCCATTATTCCTGCCAAACTGGACCACTACACATTTATCTGCATTGAAGTCCATCTGCCACTTCTCCGCCCAGTCTTGCATCCTGTCTATGTCCCGCTGCAACTTCTGGCATCCCTCCAGACCATCCACAACACCACCGACCTTGGTATCGTCAGCGAACTTGCTAACCCATCCCTCCACTTCCTCATCCAGGTCATTTATGAAAATGACAAACAGCAGGGGTCCCAGAACAGATCCCTGGGGCACTCCACTGGTGACCGACCTCCATGCAGAACAAGACCCATCCACAACCACTCTATGCCTTCTGCCGGCAAGCCAGTTCTGGATCCACGAGGCCAAAGCCCCTTGGATCCCATGCCCTCTCACCTTCTCCAGAAGCCTTGCATGTGGGACCTTATCAAACTCAAAGAGTGATTCTTTACTCAAAGAGTGATTAGGGAGTGGAATGCCCTGCCTGCAGCTGTTGTAGATGCGCCAAGTTTGGTGGCGTTTAAGAGGTTAATTGATAAGTATATGGAAGAGAAGGGAATGGTTTAGTTTGGAGGGGGCATTGCTTTTTATTTTGGTCGGCACAACATCGAAGGCCGAAGGGCCTGTTCTGTGCTGTAATGTTCTATGTTCTATGTAAACGTCTTTGGCCATGCTAAGTTCTCTCTGCGTACCCAAATAGGCGCCTGAGTGTGGTGACTAAGGAGTTTTCACAATAACTTCATTGCAGTATCAATGTAAGCCTACTTGTGACACTAATAAATAAATTTTTTAACTGCAACAATGCATCCCTGTTCCTGTACACAAGTCTGCTTACCGTGAAGGCCAACATGCCATTTTCCTTCTTCAATTCCTGCTGCACCTGCATGCTTACCTTCAGTTATTTCTGTACAAGGACATCCTCATTGTACATTCTCCTCTCAGATAAAATAGAACATAGAACAATACAGCACAGAACAGGCCCTTCGGCCTTCGATGTTGTGCCGACCAAAATAAAAAGCAATGCCCCTCCAAACTAAACCATTCCCTTCTCTTCCATATACTGATCAACTAACCTCTTAAACGCCACCAAACTTGGCGCATCTACAACAGCTGCAGGCAGGCATTCCACTCCCTAATCACTCTTTGAGTAAAGAACCTACCTCTGATATCCGTCCTATAACTCATACCCCTTAATTTAAAGCTGTGTCCACTCGTGCTAGCTTTCTCCATCCTAGGAAAAAGGCTATCACTGTCCACCCTATCTAAACCTCTAATCATCTTATATGCTTCAATAAGATCCCCTCTTAGCCGCCTCCTTTCTAACAAAAACAACCTCAAATCCTTCAACATCTCCTCATAGGACCTGCCCTCCATACCAGGCAACATCCTGGTAAACCTCCTCTGTACCCTCTCCAATGCCTCCACATCTTTCTTATAACGTGGCGACCAGAACTGCACACAATACTCCAAGTGCGGCCGCACTAGAGTTTTGTACAGCTGCAACATGATGCTGCGGCTCCTAAATTCAATCCCCCTACCAATAAAAGCTAAGACTCCATAAGCCTTCTTAACAACTTTATCCAATTGACTGCCTACTTTCAGGGATCTATTGACACATACACCAAGATCCTTCTGTTCCTCAACACTATTAAGAGCCCTACCATTAGCCCTATCCTCTACACATTTATTGTTCCTGCCAAAGTGCATTACCTCACACGTTTCCACATTAAACTCCATTTGCCACCTCTCGGCCCAGCTCTGCAACTTGTCCAAGTCACTCTGTAAACTAAAACACCCCTCTTCACTATCTACCACACCACCAACTTTAGTATCATCTGCAAATTTACTGATCCATCCCTCAATACCATCATCCAGATCATTTATAAAAATTACAAACAGCAGGGGCCCCAAAACAGACCCCTGAGGCACACCATTTGTCACCGAACTCCACGATGAATATCTCCCATCAACCACCACCCTCTGTCTTCTATCTGCCAACCAATTCCTAATCCAATTAGCTAAATCACCCTCTATTCCACACATCTGCATTTTCTGTAGAAGTCTTCCATGGCCCACCTTATCAAACGCCTTACTAAAGTCCATATATACTACATCAACCGCCTTACCCCCATCCACCTCTCTGGTCACTTTCTCAAAAACTCAATGAGGTTAGTAAGGCATGACCTACCCTTCACGAAACCATGCTGACTATCCCCAATCAATTCATTTCTCTCTAAATAACTATAAATCCTATCCCTAATAATTCTCTCCAATACCTTTCCCACCACAGAAGTAAGACTCACTGGCCTATAATTCCCAGGAAGGTCTCTCTTCCCCTTCTTAAACAATGGGACCACATTCGCTATCCTCCAGTCCTCCGGAACCACACCCGTATCCAACGAGGACCTGAAGATCAGAGCCAGAGGCTCTGCAATCTCCTCTCTTGCCTCCCATAGAATCCTAGGGTAAATCCCGTCCGGCCCAGGGGACTTATCCAACTTCAAACCCTCGAGAATTTCTAACACATCCTCCCTATCCACTACAATACTCCCCAATTTGCACCCCTGTACCTCAGTGCTCTCCATAGCTACATTTCCAGCACTCTGCGTGAATACCGAAGAGAAATATTTATTCAGTGCCTCACCACTGAATAAATAATGTCTTCCTGTTTTGTTATCCACATTATTCTGCATTTGCCCACTCACTCATTCTCAGTTCAAATCACAGAATCCTACAGTGCAGAGGCCAATTCAAGCCCTTATGCCCATACCCTTTTAAGGACACCACCCTGCACCTCTCCTCTCCAGACCTGCCTGACCAGCCCCATCAAAAGCACCTTATCCCACTTCTGAATGAATAGTTGCAGCCTTGGTCACAGAACCACTGCTTCTAGTGGTGCTGCCAGAACTAAAGGTGCCAGTTATCTGATTGCCAGAAGCCTTTGGAGGCAGGACCTTTGCCACACACGGGAATACAATCAGATGGAAGTTCTTTAAACTGTGGCTTAAACCAGTATGAAATAATAATAGAAAAAGTAGTCATTCTGTCAACATCAGAAGAGGCACATCACCTGTCCACTTAAGACTTTTATCATTTCAACACTAAACTGTCAATTTTCCTCTTCATAAAGTAATTCCTTGTCCTTGCAGCATCTTAGTGAACACACATTTCATTCACTCAATACTTTAATAGCCTTCCTATAAGTATCTAAAACAAATATCCAACACAAACTAATTCAGAATTCTAGTCAACACAAATTCATCAAATTTACCTACTGTATCAAGCAGCTGATAACATTAAACTGTTTTATTCCTGGTTCTTACCACTGACCTTTAACATGACCTCACAGAAGTGCATCTGAGCCTCTCCAAAACGCAGTTTCAGCAATTCCAGATTCCGGATCTCCCTGCAATGAAGCAACACAACACACAGAGCAACATAGCATGGGAAACAGGCCCTTCGGCCCAACGAGCCCGCGCCGCCGTCCTAACGTCTTAATGACATATACGGACTAATAAAGGGAAAATTTGTTACCCAATCAGCCTAAGAGCACATTTCTGGGATGTGGGAGGATACCAGAGCACCCGGAGAAAACCCACGCAACCATGGGGAGAACGCGCAAACTCCCACAGACACAGGCCCAAATCCATGTGTCTGCACAGCAACAGCGATAGTCTCTGATCTGTCATGTTGCCCATCTGATGGTCCAGTTTAAGCATACACTAACGACATGAAGCACTAGGCCACTCCTGAAGCAACATCCAAGAGCAGCCCTCGCACGACCTGCCGAGTGCATGGACCGAATAACCTGTGGAAACAAATAAGATATAGACAGTCCTGCTATATCCCTCTATCTGCAGACCGCTCATGTGGCTGTCCAAGAGACCCTTAAACAACCCTAGCGTGCCTGCTCCCACCACCTTACTCGGTAGTGCATTCCACACCCCCACTACCCTTTGTGTGAAAAAATGCCCTCTAATATTCGTCTTATACATAGCCCCCCTCACCCTAAGGCCGTGACCCCTCGTTCTATCCATTTCTAATGGTGGAAAAAGCTTACCACCATTTACTCTATCTATACCCCTTATAATCTTATATACCTCTAATAGATCCCCTCTCAGCCGACGTCTTTCAAGGGAAAACAACCCCAGTGTGTTCAATCTCTCCTCGTAAGACAGCCCTTCCATACCAGGCAGCATCCTGGTAAATCTCCTCTGCACTCTCTCCAAGGCCTCCACATCCTTCCGGTTGTAGGGTGGCCAGAACTGGACGCAGTACTCCAAGTGAGGCCTAACCAATGTTCTATACACTTGCAACATCAGACTCCTACTCTTGTATTCTATACCCCTTCCTATGAAGGCTAACATACCATACGCTTTCTTTATCACTTTCTCCACCTGTACTGACACCTTCAGAGACTTGTGAACCTGCACCCCCAGGTCTCTCTGCGTCTCTATACTCCGGATAGTTTTACCTTTTATCCTATAACTCCCCTCTACATTATTCCGGCCAAAATGCATCACCTCGCATTTATCCGGATTAAATTCCATTTGCCATCTATCTGCCCAATCTACCAGCCTATCTATGTCATGTTGTATTGCCTGGCACTGCTCCTCAGTACCCGCCAATCCAATCATCTTAGTGTCATCAGCAAATTTGCTGATCACACCACCTACCCCTCTTCCAAGTCATTTATATAAACCACAAATAGAAGGGGTCCTAGTACAGAGCCCTGTGGCACACCACTAGTGACAGACCTCCAGTTGGAAAAAGAGCCTTCCACTACTACCCGCTGTCTCCTCCTCCCAAGCCAGTTCTCAACCCATCTACATACCTGGCCCTGTATCCCATGCGCCTTCACCTTTTCTATCAGCCTACCATGAGGAACCTTGTCAAACGCCTTACTGAAATCCATGTAGACGACATCAACGGCTTGTCCTTCATCAACAGTTTTTGTCACCTCTTCAAAAAATTCCACTAGATTCGTAAGGCACGACCTCCCCTTAACGAAGCCATGCTGTGTATCCCTGATCAGATCGCAGATCTCCAGATGCTCATACATCCTATCCCTGAGGATCCTCTCCATTAGCTTACCTATAACTGAAGTCAAGCTCACCGGCCTATAATTCCCTGGGTTATCCCTCTGACCCTTTTTAAACAAGGGTACTACATTTGCTATCCTCCAGTCCTCTGGGACCTCACCTGTGTCCAAAGAAGAGACAAAGATTTGCGTCAGAGGCCCAGCAAGGTCATCTCTCACCTCCCTTAGCAGCCTGGGGTAAATGCCATCAGGCCCCGGAGCTATATAAGGCTTTATGCTGCCTAAAAGCCCCAACACCTCTTCCCTCGTAATGATTATTTGTTACATTAAATTACTTCAGGCGAAGGCTACAAAGCCAAAAGCTTGCACGTTTACTATCAAATAAATCGGTTGGATTTAAAACTGGTGTTGCCAGACCTCTAACTGTGTTTACCCCAGTCCAACGCCGGCATCTCTACATCGTGCCTGGAAAACTAGGAATATGTTGGAAATGGGTGAAATCTAATGGCCTGTACCAGCTCCCTTTCTGCTCCCTTTGAGTTGGATCAGAACCCACAAATTTCTGAAGAGAATGTATTCTGCGCCAATGATTACTTAAATCGAAATCTCTCAGAATCACAAACAACAACAGGCAGGTCAGTTACGGTTAAGCATTTCAAATCCACATCTGCAACACTGCAAGCTTCTCAGTACCTGCAAGTAATGTAGCTGAAATGATGGAGTATTCGATCTGCCAGGAGTGTTCGATATTCATTGATAAACAGCTCTTTGCTGCCGTAAATACTGACCAGCAAAGTGATGATGTCAGAAGATCTTCGTTTGGAACCAAATTTACCTGAAATCAAAGTCACAGAAAACAGGTATTTAAAGCACGAAGTATTCAGGAGCAAGGCCAGTCCAGGCTTCACTGAGAAATGAGACATGTTAAATACAGAAGCAACACTTGGACCAACATTGCAATGTACATTTCAGTCACAAGCCTAGTTATCAGTTGGATCAAATCCTTCTCTTTCTAACTAGGTTTACAGTGCTAACAGTAAAATACGGTTAGGAAATGCAGTTTGAAGAGTTGCACACAGTAAAAACTTTGTATTGTTATTATTTATTAGTCACAAGTAGACAGAATTATAGATAGAACTCTACAGTGCAAAAAGAGGCCCTTCAGCCCATCGAGTCTGCACCAAACACAATCCCATCCAGGCCCTACCCCCATATCCCTACATATTATATCCACTAATCCCTCTAACCTACACATCCCTGGACACTAAGGGGCAATTTCTTAGCATGGCCAATCAACCCAAGCCACACATCTTTGGACTGTGCGGGTTAGGAAACCGGAACACCTGGAGGAAACCCACGCAGACACAAGGAGAATGTGCAAACTCCACACAGACAGTGACCCGAGCTGGGAATCAAACCCAGGACCCTGGAGCTATGAAGCAGCAGTGCTAACCACTGTGCTACCATGCCGCCCCTTAATGTAGGTTTACATTAACACTGCAATGAAGTTACTGTGAAAATCCCCTAGTGGCCACTCTCTGGCGCCTGTTTGGGTACACTGAGGGAGATTTTAACCTGACCAATGCACCTAAGCAGCACGTCTTTCAGAACTAAATTGACCTGAAAGTAGGTTTCTAGAATAATCTATTCTGGGTCCTTCCTCTAATTTTAGTTGAACCCACTTGTGTGATTTGGGGCACTCAACCTGGAGTTCAGCAAGCTGCCAAGGTAGATTCAAGAAAACAGATAATGTATGGGCCTGAAAAAGTGACCACAAAACCTACAAGTTGTGGTAAAAGGCAAACTAATTTACAACCGATGTTCTCTCTGACCTTAATTTGTTGCGTGCAGCTTGTTTATTTCAATCTATTTACAATATTTTACATGGCATCATAATTGGTTAGCTCTGAGCGGTACCTGATGGTTTATTGTTCATTAATGCATATCCATCCTAATCTGGCAAGTTTCAGTCTGTTTACAGGGTATCGGTGAAATATTATTGAAAAGTTCAGACAGATGCTGCCCCACATGTCAACTCTGGTTGAGTAAGTAGGCAAGAAGCTTGGCAAGTGGGGTATAATGTGGGAAAATGTGAAACTGTTCATTTTTGAAGGGAGAACAAAAAAACAGATATTATTTAAATGGAGAAAAGCTGCAGAAAGCTGCAACACAAAGTGAGTATTTGTGCAGAAACACAGAAAGCTAGTACACAGGTACAGCAGGAAGCTAATAGAATGTTGGCCCTTATTTTAAGGAGGGTTGGACTTTAATGGGGAAGTCTTGCTGTAACTGTACAAGGTACTGAATAGATCACATCTGGAATACTGTAAGCAGTTTTGGTCTCCTTATTTAAGGAAAGATATTAGTTCATTGGAGGCAGTTCAGAGAAGGTTCACTGGGATGAATCCCAGTGTGGAGGGATTGTCTTCTGAGCAAAGGTTAAACAAGTCCTTATACAAATCTCATGTACTTAAACAAGTCCTTTAAGTACATGAGATTTAATGGGATAGGGAGTTACAGATAGTTCTATGGCCTGGTAGGTACTGATACGATCGGCACAACTTGTGGGCCGAAGGGCCTGTTTGTTCTGTAGCGTTCTATGTTAAGTCAGGACTCCACTCATTGGAATTTAGAAGAATGAGAGATGATCTCACTAGACTTCTTACTGGACTTGGCAGAGTAAATACTGAGACGATGTTGCCCCTTATGGGAGAGTCTAGGACAGAACAGAGGGGTGCCAACTTAAGACTGAGATGAGGAGGAATTTCTCCTGTCAGAGGGTTGAGTGTCTTTGGAACTCCTTGTCACAGAGAGCTGTGGGGGCAGAGTCCTTCTGTATATTTATGGCTGAGATAGATTTTTTTTTAATCAGTAAGGGAATCAAGGTTTTGGAGAAAGCGCAGTAGAATGAACATGAGGAATATCAAACCAGCCTTGATCCTATTGAGTGGAGGAGCAGGTTTGACAGACCAAGCAGCCTATTCCTGTTCCTATTTCTTATGCTGCCTGCACAATTCAATTTATTTTACATTACAGCATGGACTGAGATTATTCCAAGAGTGAACTCAGGGCAGGCTCACAGTCAAACACTCCACTGGCAATTAGAGTTACCATTATGCAGCAATCTCATGATTTAGTTACAGCCCAAAGTGTTTTATTGAAGTTTAGTCACTGTTGTCTGTAAGGTGAAATGGAACTGCATCACAGAGCAAGAATTCTCAAAAATTAGAAAGAGATTCTGCCTGATTTTTTGGTTTACAAAATAATGTCATGTTTTCTTCAAGTGAATATTTGACAATAATATAAATGAATTAAGAATTGTCTAAACTCAAAATTTTAAGTGTTTGTAACGGGCCACACATTAAACATTTTACTGACTTGGGTCTATAGGGCCAAGTCAGTCTAGTCTAGTCTGCTATAGGGGTACAGCTTTAAGAAATTGTATGCAATCTCTTAACAGTGTCTTCATAATTTTAACAAATCTTCTAAGCAATTAATGGCAATCAGGAACAACGTTTGGCCTAGAAGGGAAAAGAAGTGGAGAAACGGTACAATTAGAGAGAGGCTAGAGGGGAAGGAGTTAGAAATGATATGCTGGAAAGTAACCCTTCTTACTTTGTTCATCTTTGTATACTTACAAAGCACAGCTGTCTTGAGTGAATGCACCATTTGTTCTGAACATTAATCTCCACTCTAAAAGCCCAATTCACAGCTAGGTTCCAGATCTGTTTCAGCTCTTCACAAATCTAGTCACATAACAGTGTACAGTCAAATTCCTGAACCCAGTGCCTGTTGCTGTGGGGAAGGGGAAATCAGAGGGCGAATATCCTTAGGGACACTATCTAGGGGCTACCAGGATTTATACGTCAACCCTGCTCTGTTGATAGCAATTCTGCCCCTCTAGTGCAGTACTTAGAGAGTAAATAAGAGAATGGTATGCTAGCCTTTGTAGGAAGGGCTATAGAGTACAAGAGCTGGCCTTTAATGTTGCAGTTGTACAAAACATTAGTTAGACCTCATTTGGAATACTGTGTCCAGTTCTGGTCACCTTACAACCAGAAGGACGTAGAGACGCTGGAGAGAGTGCAGAGGAGGTTTACCACGATGCTGCCTGGCATGGAAGGTCTGAGTTACGAGGAGAGGTTAGGCAAATTGGGACTGTTTTCCTTAGAAAGACGTAGACTTAGAGGAGATCTAATAGAGGTGTACAAGATTATGAGGGGTATAGACAGAGTAAACAGGGTTAAGCTTTTTCCTAGGATGGACTCAAATAGCACGAGGGGTCACGGGCTTAGGTGAGGGGGGGTAAGGTATAATGTGGATGCTAGAGAGAGCTTTTTCACAGAGGGTGGTGGGGTTTAGAACATAGAACATTACAGCGCAGAACAGGCCCTTAGGCCTTCGATGTTGTGCCGACCAATTAGGAAAAAGCCATGATCCTCCAAACTAAACCATTCCCTTTTCGTCCATAAACCTATCTACTAACCTCTTAAACGCCACCAAACTTGGTGCATCCACAACTGCCGCAGGCAGGGCATTCCATACCCTAACCATCCTCTGGGTAAAGAACCTACCTCTGATATCCGTCCTATAACTACCATCCCTTAATTTAAAGCTATGTCCCCTCGTGCTAGCTTTCTCCATCCTAGGAAAAAGGCTATCACTGTCCACCCTATCTAAACTCTAATCATCTTATATGTTTCAATAAGGTCTCCTCTTAGCCGCCTTCTTTCTAACGAAAACAACTCAAATCCCTCAGCCTCTCTTCATAAGACCTGCCCTCCATACCAGGCAACATCCTGGTAAACCTCCTCTGTACCCTCTCCAATGCCTCCACATCTTCCTTATAATGCAGGGACCAGAACTGTACACAATACTCCAAGTGCGGCCGCACTAGAGTTTTGTACAGTTGCAACATGACGTTGCGCTCCGAAATTCAATCCCCCTACCAATAAAAGCTAAGACTCCGTATGCCTTCTTAACAACCTTATCGACTTGATTGCAAACTTTCAGGGATCTATGCACATATACACCAAGATCCCTCTGTTCATCAACACTATTAAGAGTCCTACCATTAGCCCTATACTCTACACATTTGTTATTCCTTCCAAATGGTTTGGAATGCACTGCCAAGTAAAGTGGTGGAGGCAGGTACTCTGGAGTTATTTAAGAAATACTTAGATGGGCACATGAACAGAATGGGAATGGAGAGGTATAGAAAACTAATTTAAAATAGGGATCATGAGCCTTGGGAGTCCCTGGGAAGTGTGTAAATAGATGATGATATTGATGTATTTGTTTTTATCCTACAGGTGCTTTGGTCCACCTTGTTGTCTAACAAGAGGCATATACGCGATGGGTCGTGAGAGGGCTGCTCTTGGATTTTTCGAGAGTATCCTAGTGCTTTACGTCGTTAGTGTACGCTTGACCTGGACCACTTGTCGGGCAACACGACAGCTCAGTGACTATCGCTGTGCTGTGCAGGTACATGGATTTGGGCCTGTGCCTATGGGAGTTTGCGCATTCTCCCCGTGCTTGCGTGGGTTTTCTCCGGGTGCTCCAGTTTCCTCCCACATCCCAAAGATGTGCTCTTAGGCTAATTGGCAAAACAAATTCGCCCTAAATTGTCTCAAATTTGGTTTTTAATCCATAGATCTATAAACATAGACAGGGATCACAGGTAGAGGTGGGAACATCGGGGTGGCAGCACAGGCTCGTTGGGCCAAAAGGCTTGTTTCCCGTGCTGCTTTGTTCTTTGATAAGCTGAGGCCCCCATCTGGCTCTTACAAATAGCTGTAAATATCCTATGGTATGGCCTGAACTTACTTGGGGAGGCATTCACCGCTCCTTTCTACTCACACTGGAGCTCCACATTTCTCACCGCAACGTCCAACCCCAGCCTGGTGAGAAATGTGCAGCTCAGGTGCTCCAGATTTTGGACAATCCCATCATTACCCAGGAATGAGAAATGGTTCCAAGTCTTCCAACTTTTCCACAGTAACTAATCTGCTAAGAGAGTCAGAATCATTCAAAGTCTCTGATTATAATCTGAGTTTTGGACCCTTCACAGTGCAGTTTAAACTTTTGAGCAATTTCTGTGCAGTCATTGTGTAGGAATTTCTGGTGCTTCCTTTGGGACCGGAACACCGGTCATTTGGGAACGACCCACCGGAACAGAAGTTCAGGGTCAATGCGGTGCGGGCTCGTTGAGCCGAAGGGCCTGTTTCCCATGCTATTTTGTTCTTTGTTCCATCAAAAAGATGAAAAATGCTTGGAGAGATCTGAATTAATTAAGGAGAGCCAGCAGAATTTTAAAAGGTAAATGGTGACTGACTGACTAACACAGAATCATAAAATCCCTACAGTGCAGAAGAGACCATTCAGCCCATCGAGTATGCACCAATTCTGACAGATTATTTTACACTGGCCTTCTCCCCCACCTTATCATTGTAACCCTGCACATTTACCATGGCAATCCTTCTAACCCACACATCCTTGGACACCCAAGGACATGAATAATTCATTTAACTTGTACAACTTTGGACATAATTGACTTTTTTGACAAAGTATTAAAGGCAATTGAAGGGAATACATTGGAAATTGTTGTCATGGATTTTAAGGAAGCATTTGAGAAAGTATCAAATAAAAGGCAGGTTTTTGTTCATGAAACAGCTCATGAAATAACAGGGTCAATGTCAGTGTCAACTCAAGTTGTGGTAAATGGCTATTCTCTTGCTGGAGGATGGTAAATAATGTATTGGCTAAAGATTTAAGGGTAGGACCACTGCTCTTGGCGAAATACAGGCCACACTTAAAACATGGTTGCATTCCTGAAAACTGTGACCTGGCTCCATCTCGTGGCAGAGTCAGTCTGTGCAGACAGCAGCTGAAATCCCGACTATCTGCACAGACCAACATCTGCAATTAGATGGAGCTTGCAATTCCATAAAAGTTCAGGATTGAACCAAAAATCAGAAAAATTTATCAAATATGGTTTGACATTGCCTCCTCCCTAAACTGTGTGTCCAATCTTGGAATAGATTATCTCAGCCATGTTGAGCTGAAGACTGAGTTAATTAAAATGTTTACTCAAAAGGAAATAAAGAATTTGAAAAGATATTACTCAAGATATAGATATATTTTTTCTAAATAACCAATTCATTTGTTGTCAGAATGTACAATACATGCTGTCATCTCCGGGATTTGTGCCAGTTTCCAGCAGCAACTCTTCAAACCCTCAAAAGCCTGAAAATTCTTCTTCCAGATTAACAGATCATCATTCTTCTTGTTTCTGGGGAGTATTAGGAATTACCTGGATCTGCATCAACAGGGTCAGGAAGCCAGTCTTCTGGATCAGACATATCATCATCACTATCATGGCCATGTTCTAGAGTAATTGGATCTGCTTTGGACAGCTCATGTGCCAGATCACTGGATCCCTCGGAATCATCAGTCAAGCCTGCTACTATCTGTCTCACAGTGTCATCCCGTGTCCTGTGGGTGAACAAGTGAAAAGAAATGGAAAACCCAGACTAAAAGATCAGAAATTAATTGCCTCACAGAGAAGATATAACACTCAACAGGTAAAGCAAATTTAGCTTACTGTATTATTCAGGTTGTGTTTGAGTAGCTGGTCCTTAATTATGCTTAACTCAAAGAACAAAACAGCACGGGAAACAGGCCCTTTGGCCCAACGAGCCCGCGCCGCCACCCCGATGTTCCCACCTCTACCCATGATCCCCATCTGTATTTATAGATCTACGCATTGAAACCAAATTTGAGACAATTTAGGGAGAATTTGTTTTGCCAATTAGCCTAAGAGCACATCTTTGGGATGTGGCAGGAAACCGGAGCACCCGGAGAAAACCCACACAAGCACATGGAGAATGCGCAAACTCCCACAGACACAGGCCCAAATCCATGTATCTGCACAGCACAGCGATAGTCACTGAGCTGTCGTGTTGCCTATCAAATGGTCCAGGTCAAGCATACACTGACAACGTGAAGCACTGAGATACTCTCTAAAAAAAAATCCAAGAGCAGCCCTCTCACGAACCATCGTGTGTATGCCCCTCGTTAGACAACAAGGTGGACCAAAGCACCTGTAGGATAAAAACAAGTACATCAATATCATCATCTATTTACACACTTCCAGGAACTCCCAAGGCTCATGATCCCTATTTTAAAACAGTTTTCTATACCCCTCCATTCCCATTCTGTTCATGTGCCCATCTAAGTATTTCTTAAATAACTCCAGAGTGCCTGCCTCCACCACTTTACTTGGCAGCGCATTCCATACCCCCACCAACCTCTGTGTGAAAAAACTCCCTCTAGCATCCAAATTATACCTTACCCCCCTCAACCTAAGCCCGTGACCCCTCGTGCTAGGTCAAATACTTTGCAAACCTAGTTCTCATCTGATTTAACACAAAGAACTTATTTTTTTTGAAATATCCAATCCATTCTCTGGGTGCTTTTCATTATTGTAAAATCTTTAATCATCTCCTGCTGATACCTAATCAATAAAACAGCCTAACTCCTTACCAGATCGTATTATAACTCAACTATTTAAGAACCAGCATAATCTTCCTCGCTCTTTACATCCCATCTGCATCTCATATTGCAAATACACCAATTAAAATTGGATCATTGATTTTCCAATGTATTTCAGTCCTTGAACTTTACTGTCTGCAGACTACACAATCTCTGGTTAAATGGTGCATGTACCATTCATCCCAACATACACAATAAGCACAAATGCTTCCAGACTTTGCTAAAAATAGTCCAAATCTCTCTAAACTGTGGAATTCATTGATAATCACTAGATTCAGAATCCTGCCATTACCTATAACCATAAAACTAACGTTGATTGTCAGAGAAGCCCATCTGGTTTACTAATGTCCCTTTACCTGGTCTGGCCTACTCATGACCCCAGGACCATAGCAATTGGTTGACTCTTAAGTGCCCTCTGAAATAGCCTAGCAAGCCACTAGTTCAAGAGCAATAAATGCTGGGCCAGCCAGCCACACCCATGAATAAAACAAAATTGTCAGAGATACAAAGTTCTCAACTAATCAACTCCTCCATTTTAACTTGCTTTTAATTAATCACAAAAGATTCAAAATACTCATAAACCTATTTTCTGCACCCACCCAAATACTCCCTCATCACCACCAGCATCCTGTAATATGTTATGTTTATGAAACTTTTCTAATCCATTTTGTCGATTTTAACTATTTTAGCCTTTTTTAATTCATTTGATAATTTTGAATGTTTTACATTATCAATGTTATAGATGTGAATATATATTTATTCATGAAAAACAGATTTACAAATGGGAGCTGCTGTCTTAAAAACACTAATGTCTAAATTTAACTCTGAATAAAACAGCTCAAAAGAACTGATGAGAAGTTAATAATCTAAAGAGATGGCACATAGATGATATTTGACTATTCAAAACATTTATTGGGGGTTGGCAGGGTACGAAAAGCACTACTGTTCAAAACAAAGAAAAATTTTCAAAGATTGCATAGTGAATTGGAACATCAATGGAACATCAACCACAGACTGTTAATGGTCGCTTCACATTCCAAAGATCCTCCTCGCTAACACCACAATTAGTGAGAGCTGCTTTCCAATCCTAAACTAATTCTCTCCAAGGGACAATATCCAGCTCTATATAAATCTTGTCCTATTTTCCTTGTAATCAGTTCTGATGAAAGGTCATCCAGACTCGAAACATTGGCTCTATTCTCTCTATAAATGCCGTCAGATCTGCTGAGATTTTCCAGCATTGTGTGTTTTTGTTTCAGATTCCAGCATTTTGCCTTTATATTAATTTCCAGCTTTTGTTTTGCAAATCTTGCTTTCCTGACCATTTCGTTTGCTTCCTTCTATGATCGTACTGTTCATTAATTTTCTCAATAAATTGCTGGTGCTGTTAAAATATATTATCCACCCCATAAAAGAACGCCACTGAGGGCTGAACTAGTACTTTACATCAACATACAACTCCAAGTATATAGCTAGGATGTTATGTTAAATCTATATCTCTATAAAGCATAGGGTAAGATTTATTAATATTTTGTTAATACATCCTGCCACCTTCAAAGATTTGTGCGCAAAAAATCCAGATCTCCTTCTTCACCCCTTTTAACATTGTCTCTTCCCATTGTCTCTAACAAAATGTATCACCTTTCGATTTATTGTATTCTTCTCATGAATACCTATTCCACCAGCCTATATCCTGTTGAAGTCTGGTATTAACCGTCTCACTGTATATTGCACTTTGTGAAATCTATAAATGAGATAAAACTTCAATGTGAGCTATATCCAGAGTCAAAATAATTTTCTCATTAACAATCCCAAAACAATATAAATTACTGATGGTGAGGAAAGGGCAGAACACTTACTCTTAAACACGACAAACTATCATTCATTTAAACTATAGATACAACACTGTACCTTAGATACTTGCGGACTGGTTCACATACCACTTCCAAAATAACCATGGATGGGTCCAGCTCACGAAGGGCCTTGATTGCAGATATGTACAATGTTATCACATCAGCAGTGTTCACTCCTAAACAAGTGAGATGTTACATGATTAACTACTGGAAATAACTTTCAAAGCACAACTTTATACATATTTTACCAATGAGCACCAAATTCAGCATTAAGGTCGAATCAGTAGTAAAAATTGAGTATCTAAAATTACTTCTTTTACATTAATTTTTTATCTTCATGTATTTTACCATTTCTTGGCAGGGACAAGATATTAAACCTGATGGTCTAATAAGCAAAGATGTCACAGGTGAGCTATTAAGGCATTCGAATCAGATATTCCCAGACTCAATTCTTCCCCCATGCCTGTAATGAGTCAGTTTTGGGGGGAGATGTTGGTAATCAATGGTAATGTCACTGAATTCATAATCCAGAGGCCCAGGCTAACATCTGGGAACATGGACGCAGCTGAAAGTGAAGGCTAGTCTCAGTAATGGTAACCATGACAACTTATCAGTTGCTGTAAAGATTCACCTTGCTCACTAATTTCCTTTAGGGAAGGAAATCTGCCAGTCTTACCTGGTCTGGTCTACGTATGACTCCAGATTCACAGCAATGTAGTTGATTCTGAACTGTCCTCTGAAATGTTCAGTGCAAGGGAGGGAAGGGCAACAAGCACTGACTTTGTCAGCCGTGCCCTCCTCCCACAGAAGAAGAAAAAAAATATCTAGCTACAAGAGCAATAGGGCTAGAGAGAGATTCATCAGGGTTGCCTTCCTGATCTATATCTGGTGACCTTTGTTGATATGGTGTATGTGGAGCATACAGAGGGTGGGATTAGGCTCAATTGTCATAACAAACCCCACCCCATGACATGAAATCCATTCATTCCGTTTCTCCATGTGCTATGTAAGCCTGTAACAAGTTCCACAGCTTGTTACATTTATTCCTGCCTGGGGTGGAACCCTCTTGGAGTGTTATAATACGTAACCAGATTAGTTCAAGGGTCAGTGAACAGCACTTCTTGAGGAGTCTGTTTTTCACAGACAAGAGACAGAGAGCAGGACCAGGCTCCTGTTAAAGAAAATCAGTCCTCACTTGAATAAAGCTCTGTGGGAAACAAATTAATTGAGCACAACAAACTAAGGGTTGAGAGAAGCCAGGAAGGTCCATGAGGGCAGCTGAAGGTTGGTGATTCTGTAGTGTTGGGGAAGAGGTATCCTGTTGGAGAAGTAGTGTTCTGCTTAGAACAGAAGATCTGAAATTGTGCTTGTAAAACAGATGCTTGTATGTGCTCAGAAATTCAGGAAAATGATCTTGGAAAGAGAGACTGAAAGAGAGACTAGGTTGTTGTTAAAACTCTCACGTTGGAATGACGTTTAGAGATCCCCAAAACAATATCTTCACAGGTGATGACTGCAAATTTGCATGAGACACACAAAGTTTCAGTGAAGTTTCAATGATTGGCTCACAATGTGACCAATGTCTGGGTGGGTTGTTGAGAAATGCATTGAATCCATTTTCAACTGGATCTGTCATGTGTTCTGTAGCATGATGTGTCCAATCACAGTTTGCCTTAATTTACATGCATCACATACTCTGTATATAATACAGATATTCCAAATTGCTTCATCTTTTTAGCTTGTCAAATTAAAATTTATTGTTGTTCAAAATCCATGGAATATTGAAGTTGGATTCACTTTTAAGTGTGCCTATGAAACTGTAACACAGCACAGGGTACAAAAGAGAAGAAAACTAGAATAAAGACCTTAAGACGTAGGAGTAGAACCAGGCTATTCAGCCCATTAAGTCTGTCATTCAATCCCGGCTGATAAGTTTCTCAATCCCATTCTCCTTCTTTCTCCCTGTAACCTTGGATCCTTTTACCAATCAAGAAGTTAGCCAGCTCTGTCTTAAATACACTTAATGACCCAGTCTCCACAGATTTCTGTGGCAATGAATTTGATAGATTCACCACCTGTAGCTGAGGAAATTCCTCCTCATTGATTCTAAAGAGTCATCCGAGCTCTGTGCCCTCGGATCCTAGTTTATGTTACGTTATTAATCTTCCCCATGCCCATTCTATTCAGATATTTCAATATTCTGTAAGTTATAATGATATCTATCTCCTCTTACTTACTTTTCTACCTAACATTGTAAAATTTAGCTACAGTACATTAGGTCTCTTCATCCAAGTCATTGATCTCGACTGTAGAAAGGTTGAGGATCCAGCGCTGATCCCTGTGGCACCTGATGGTTAGAGCTTGTCAATCCAATGAACATTGAGGCCAAGAAATGTTCGCTTTTTCAAATTCATCATCTGAACAAAAAGAGGTGCATTATCCCAAACTCTGTTCATCTTATATTGCATATTTAGAAAGTTTACCGCTAACTGTGCAGGTCAGAAGGTGATGGATAATCTTGTGCAAACCTGGGTGCAGAAGCCTGGTCTCCAGGGCTGTTTTTAGTGATGAAAGTAATTGCTGTCTCTGATTGGTCCTTTCCAGGCAAACTTTCAGATCCTGTAATGCTGCCTTGGATTCTGGGAAATCTGCAGTTTAAAACAAAATAAAAATCATCAATTCCTAAGGGAAATATTGGATTTTTGAGCTGAATTAGAAAACATGTAATGTGCATTTTAACCAGACAAGTTACATATTGAAAACAGACTGTTAGCAAATTATATAAAGTTCATAGAAACCTCAGCAAAGGTGTGGGAACCAAGAGAAAGAAACATCAGGATGCACAAACTAGTGGGAGGTATAAGTACCAGTATAGAAAATAATAAATGAGTAAGTGAAAGTCAGAGTAAGTACAAAAAAAGAGTAATGACGTTTTTCATCAGGGTTATTGTGCATGTATCTGAATGCACAGAGTTTAGTAAGAAGACTGGGGAGTTACAATGTGGAAATATGATGTTTGGATGATAACAGAGATCTGACTCAAGGAAGGACAAGACTGGGAGTTAAATATTCCTGGGTATAAAGTGCTGAGAAAAGATAAGAAAGGAAAGAAAGGGGGAGGCGTGGTGATATTAGTTTAGGAGAACATTGCAGTGCTGGAGAAAGAGTTCGTCTGAGGATTCAAGGACAAGATCAATTTGGCTGAAGTTAAGGGACAAAAGGGGTGCAATTACATTGCTTCCTATAGTCTATAGACCATAATTGTGCAAAGGGTGTAGAAGAACAAATATGCAGGAAAATTAGAGAGAGATGCAAATATTTTAAGTAGTTATAATGGAGGATTTCAAATTACCTTATTGTAAACCAGGACAGGGGTGGTGCAAAGGGCAGAGAGGGGCAAAAGTTCCTAAATTGCGTTTTGGAAAGTTTTCTGCGACAGCGTGTCCAGTGTAACAGGAAAAGATGCACTGTTGGACATAGTTCTTGGAAATGAGGTAGGCCAAGTCGATGTTCATAGAATTCATAAAGTACAAAAGAGGTTATCTGGTCCATCGACTCTCTTGGTCCATCTGCACCGACTCTCTACAGAGTATCTTACCCAGGCCCTCTCCCTATCCTGTAACCCCATACATTTACCATGGCCCATCCACCTAACCTACACATCTTGGGACACTAAGGGGCAACTTAGCAATTCACCCAACCTTTGGACTGTGGGAGGAAACCAGAGCACCCAGAAGAAATCCACACAGTCATGGCGAGAACGTGCAGACTCCCCCAAGGGCGGAATTAAACCCAGGTCCCTAGCGCTGTGAGGCAGCAGTGCTAAGCACTGGTCAAATGTCAGTGGGATGAACACTTAGGAGATAGTGATTATTGTATGATAATGTTTAAGATGATGAGAGAAAAGGAAAACAGGTAATCCAGAATAAAAATGATTAACTGGAAGGCAGCGAATGGGGCAAAATGGAGCAGGGCCAGTTCGACTGGAACAAAAGGTTGAATTATAGCTGAACAACAGGCTACCTTATCATAGAACCGTACAGTGCAGGAGACAGCAATTCAGTCTGAGTCTGCACTGACCACTATCCCACCCAGTCCCTATCTCCATAACCTCATATATTTACCCTAATTAGTCCCCTGATGCCAAGGGTCAATTTAGCATGGCTATTCCACCTAACGCACATATCTTTGGACTGTGGGAGGAAACTAGAGCACTCAGAGGAAGCCCACACAGACTCAGGGAAAATGTGCAAACTCCACACAGACAGTGACCCAAGCTGCGAATTGAACCTGGGTCCCTGACACTGTGAGGCAGCAGTGCTAATCACTGTGCCACCGTGCCGTACCTTCAAAACAGAAATAGCCCAGGCACAGCCAAGGTATATTTCTTCAAAAGGAAAAGGCAAGGCAAACAAATCCAAAGCTCTTTGGAAAAAAAAAGGAGATAGAAATTAAGATAAGGAGGAAATAGTGTGCCTTGACACGTGTCAATAGGAAATATAATTGAGAACCAAGAGGAATACACAAGGTTCGAGGGGAGGGGAAGAAGCTCATTAGAAAAACAAAGAAGGATTATTAGAAAAAGCTAACATAAAAGGGAATCCCAAAGGTCTCCTATAAGCACATAAATAGTAAAATGGTAGTGAAAAGAGGAGCAGGACTGATTAAGGACCTGAAAGGACATTTACACATGGAGCCACTGAGCATGGCTGAGGTATTAAGTGAATACTCTGCATCTGTCTTTGCCAAAGAGAGATGCTACCCAGGATATGAAGATAGATGAAAAAACTCTGATATTTGAAAGGTTCCAAATCAACTTGGAGGGAATGTTGAATATATTGTCAGAGCTGAAAGTTGACGAGATATTGGAACCATAGAATCCGTACAGTGCAGAAGGAGGCTGTTTGGCCCATTGAATCTGCTTTGGCTACAATCTCATCTAGGCCCTATCCTCATAAGCCCATGCATTACCTAACGAGCTCCCCTGGCACTAAGGGATAATTTAGCACGGCCAATTCACATCTTTGGATCGGATGAGATGCATCCAGGGATATCGAAGGGAGTGAAACTGGAAATTGCAGGCTGCTGACCATAATCACCCAGTCTTCCCTAGAGTCCAGGGAGATGCCAGAGATTGGAGAATTGTAAACGTTAACACTCTTATTCAAAAACGTTGTAAGAATGGCCCACCAATTACAGACTAGTCAGTTGAACTTCAATGGTGGGGAAGCTTCTAGAAACAATTATTCAGGATAAAATTAGCAGTCGTATGAAAAAATGTGGGTTGATTAGGAAGAGTAGGCATGGGTATTTAAGGGAGAAATCATGTTTAATTAACTTGCTGGAGTTTTTTTGAGGAGGTAACAGAAATGGTCGATAAAGATGATGCTGTTGATGTGGTGTAATTGGATTTTCAGAAGGCATTCGATACAGTGCCACACAGACTGTATGTTAAATGTTACAAAAATGTTATGAAAAATGTTAAAGTTCACGGAATAAAAGCAACAAAACTACATGGATACAAAATTGGCTTAATATTAGAAAGCAAACAGTAATGGTTAATGGATGTTTTCCAGATTGGTGAAGCTTTGTAGTGGAGTTCCTTGGAGTCAGTATTATTAGCACTCTTGCTTTTCCTAATATGTGAATGAGATCTTAGCAGGGGACAATTTCAAAGATTGTATAGTAAATGTGAAGAGGACAGTGTAGAACCTCAAAAGGATGTAGATAAGATGGTGCAGTGGGCAGATAGGTGGCAGATGAGTTTCAATGAAGAGAAGCATGCTGATGCATTTTGACAAGAAGAACATGAGAAACAATATAAAATAAGAGGTACAATTCTAAAGGGGTATAGCAACAGATAGACCTGGGTGTACCTATACACAGGTCATTGAAGGTGAAAGGACAGGTGGACAAAATAGTTAATAATATATAGCATTCTGAGCTTTATGAATAGGGGCAGAGTGTACAAGAGCGAGGAAGCTAAACTCAACTTATACAGGATGCGAGTTAGACCTCAGCTGGAGTATTGTGTATAGTTCTGGCCACCACACCTTAGGAAGGATGTGAACACATTAGAGAGAATATGGGAGAAGTTTGTAACAATGGCTCCAGGGATGAGAAAATCCAGTTGCGGAGATAGGTGGGAGAGACTGCCACTGTTCTCCTTGGAGAGAAAAAGGTTAAGAGAACTTTTGATAGAGACTTTTAAAATCATGAGAAGGTTGGACAGAGTAGATGGAGAGAAACTGTTCCTTCTTGTAAAAGCATCAAGAACAAAAGGACACAAGTTAAAGGGGATTTGCAAAATAAGGAAATGTGATGTGTGAAAAAGCCTTTTCACAGAATGAGTGGCTGGGTTCTGGAATGCGCTGCCTGGAAGTGTAGCAGAGGCAGGTTCACTGAGGCATTCAAGAGGACATGAGATGATTATTTGAAAAGAAACAATTTGTCGGGGTATAGGGTAAAGGCAGGGGAATGGCACTAAATTATTACATTCACTTGGAGAGCTGGGTCAGACACAACGGGGCAAATGGTCTCTTTCTGCGCCATAACTATTCTGTGATTCTATGCGTTATTTTCAAAGTCAAGACCAGTGCAGAGTTTGAGAAAAAAATGCACTGAATAGTTTTGCTTAGAACCTAGTCAGCACTTGAATCACAACAATTGTCCCCATTTCCACACATCAGGGCTCTGGGTTCCTGGACCAACACAGTAAGAAGTCTGACAACACCAGGTTTAAGTCTAACCGATTGAATCACCTGACGAAGAGGATAGCCTCGAAAGCTTGTGAGTTTACTATCAAATAAATCGGTTGGACTTAAACCTGGTGATGTCAGAATTCTTACTGTGTTTACCCCAGTCCAACGCTGGCATCTCTACATTATTCCTGAACCAAGACAGAGTCAAGGAAACCAGGAAAATCAGAAATTAGATAATCAAACAGTAACTGGAAATGGTACTGCATTTAAACAAAACTAGGAATTGATTTTCTGATACTGGTCAGGAATAACCCACTATGAACCATCATTGAAACCCAAAAGTGAGGCAAGGTGCACCAAATACAAACTAGTAAGAGGGAATTACATCCACTTACCACGTATAATGCTGAAGAGTTCCTCGATCCGCATATTTGCATACACCTGATAAAGGAAAAACTGCAAGTGTATTCGCCAGCGTTGCAGTGTGCTGTTTGTCTGAGGGGAAGCTGATTTCGTACTGGCCTTCTGCAGGAACACCATGCTCAGCCAACAAATAACCTTCGACTCCAACCACTGAACAGAAAGAGAACAGATTCCAGTTCAAGATATTCACTGTTTCCAATAATAATCCACTCTGTTCAATTAATCCATGATCACTTACTATTTACAACTTCAGATTGTAGGTAGAAAACCTCTCTATGGGATGTGGATGACACTGCCAATTTTGTTAATCCCAGATTATCCTTGAACTGATTGGTGTTTGGCCATCCCAGTGGGCATTTTAAAAGTCAGCCATATTGCTGTGTAGACTAGACCAGGTAAGAATGGCAGAAAGGACATTAGTGAGCAGGATGGGTTTTGACAATAATCAACAATGGTTTCATGATCATCATTAGACTTTTTAATTTCAGATTTTTTATTGAATTTCAACACCTGCTTGGTGAGTATCAAACCACAGAATATTTTCCTAGCTCTCTAGATTACGAGTCCAGTGATAACACATTCTATGTCATTGTCTCCCTGAAATTATAGAAAAGGAGTAGTCGATTTAGCTCGAAGCCTTTTTCATCATTCAATGAGGTCATAGTTAATCCATTTTAAATTCCATCTGTCTGTCTTGACTCCATAACCATTAATTGATAAGTATATGGAAGAGAAGGGAATGGTTTAGTTTGGAGGGGCATTGCTTTTTATTTTGGTCGGCACAACATCGAAGGCCGAAGGGCCTGTTCTGTGCTGTAATGTTCTATGTTCTATTAACCTTTAATACCCTTCTCTAGCAAATATTTATTGACCATAAATTTAAAATCATTACTGCATTTTGTGGAAAAGAGTGCTAGGGTGAAGAAGTTTTTTTTCTAATTTCTCTCCTGAATGATCTGGTTTTGATTTTAAGGTGATGACTGTCTGTGTGGAGTTTGTACATTCTCCCCGTGTCTGCATGGGTTTCCTCCCATAGTCCAAAGGTGTATAGTTTAGGTGAATTGGCCATGCTAAATTGTTCCTTAGTGTCCCTAGATGTAGGTTAGATGGATTAGCTTTGGTAAACGTGTGGGGTTATGGGGTTAGGAGCAAGAGAGGGGGACATGGGTAAGATACTCTGTCAGAGAGTCAGTGTAGGCTTAATGGGCCTTTCTGTATTGTTGGGGATTCTATGGTTCCCACTTGCTAGGCTCCCTCATCAGCAGCGTGCTAGTGTGGTACCAAGGAGTCTTAGCAAAACTGGAGTTAATGAGAATCAGGGGAAAATTCACTACCGATTGGAGTCATACCCAGCACAAAGGAAGATGGCTGTGGTTGCTGGAGGTCAGTCATCTCAGTTCCAGGGTATCACTGCAGAAGCTTATTTTCAGCTGCTTCATCAATGACCTCCAGTCCATTATATGGTCAGAAGTTGGTAAGTTCATTAATGGGTGCACAATGTTCAGCACTATTCTCAACTCCCCAGATACTGAAGTAGCCCATGACAAATGCAGCAAAGCCTGGACAATATCCAGGCTAGGCTAACAAATGTCAAGTAACTTACATGCTACACAACTGCCAGACAATGACCATCACACACAAAAAAAATTGAATCTACCTATCGCCCCATGACATTCAATGGTTTCACCATCCTTGAATTCCCCACCATCAACACCCTGGGGGTTACCATTAACCAGAAACTTAACTGGACTAGCTATGTAAATACTGTGGTTATAAGAGTAGGTCAGAGGTTAGGAATCCTGTGGTGAGTAACTTACCTCCTGACTCTCCACCGCTTGTTCACAATTCCTTCTCCATAAAGAGGTTGTCACACAGGTTAGGAGTGTGATGGAATACTTTCCACTCATCTGAATGAATGCAACTCCAAGAAGCCAGACATCATCCAGGACAAAGTAGTCCACTTGATTGGTACCAGATTCACAAACACTCACTCCCTCCACCGCCAATGCACAGTAGGACCAATGCATATCATCTGAAAGATGCACTGCACCAAGGCTTCTTAGACACACCTTCTAAAGTCACCATTTAGAAACACATGAGCAGCAGGTATATGTGAACATCACCACCTGAAAGGTCCATTTCTTCATTGTCATTGGGTCAAAATCTGAGAACTTCCTCTCTGACAGCACTTTTTGTGCATCTCCACCAGGGTGGTTCGGGAGTGGAATGCCCTGCCTGCAGCAGTTGTAGATGCGCCAAGTTTGGTGGCGTTTAAGAGGTTAGTTGATAAGTATATGGAAGAGAAGGGAATGGTTTAGTATGGAGGGGCATTGCTTTTTATATTGGTCGGCGCAACATCGAAGGCCAAAGGGCCTGTTCTGTGCTGTAATGTTCTATGTTCTATATGGGCTGCAGCAGTTCAAGGAGACAGCTCACCACCACCTTCTCAAAGGGGCAATAAATGCCCTTTAAGCAGTGAAGACCACATCCCTTGAATGGGTATGAAATAAAGTTTACCAACCCTATTAGTTTCTTTCCAAATTCTAAAAACTTCAATTAACCATTTTTATTCCAGAGAATAAAAATCTATTTTACGTTTACTTCACCACATAATCCAACCCTTGGAGCCCTGACAATATTCTTGTATATTTGTGCTATTTGTCTATAACCAACAGATTGGAAAAAAAACATGTTGGACTCTAACCTGGTGTTGTGAGACTTCTTACTGTGCTTACCCCAGTCCAACACTAGCATCTTCACATCATTACAGACTTAGCCAGAGTGCCACAGCTTTGAATCTCCCTTCAGGTCTTGTGCAGGGAGGGCCAGATACTGCACCTTCCCCAGTGTGTCTTCTATGCTGCAACCAGGATTCTGGAAAATCCCAGAGCTCAAGAGTCTCTGTCATATATCTAAACACATGCATTGTAGGCCAAAAGATAATAAAGTCTTGCAGTTCATTAAAAGATTGCAGCAAAGATATTTTGATGTATCGTAAACTCAAAACTGTATATACAGGATGAAGGTCCTGTAATTTCACAGTGATAATTTCACTGGAAATATAGAAAAGATGAAGCAAATTCCTTAACCATGGAATTTCTCAAAGGACTTTAAAATCGATGAGGCATTTCTGAAATATAGTCACTGTTGTAAGAAACAGCCAAGTTACACACTGCAAATTCCCAACGTGATCATGGCCTGATAACCTCCTTTTCCAATGTTGTCTGAAGTATAAATATTGGCCAGCATGTCAGGGACAAGTCCCCACTTTTCATCAAAAGAGTGGCATAGGATCTTTTACATCCACCCAAGCAAGCAAATGGGACCTAGCTTTAACCTGCTTATCTGAAAGACTGCACCTCTGAAAGTGCAGTGGTTCCACAGTACTACACTGGAGTGTCAGTTTTGCTTTTTGTACTCAGCCCTGGAGTAGGACTTGAGCCTGGAACCTTGTGACTCAAGAGCCAGAGTATTAACTGAGATATAGCTGACGCTCTGAACATGAAGGAGAGCTTATTATTTCAAGCAGGTTCTTTCATTTTTTTTATTTAAACTAACTTGTAACCGGAAGTCGTCACTAGGAGGCTGCCGGTAGTTGTAGTTTTTAAGCTATATAAGTACTAACCTCTGGGTATCGACCTCTTTGTTCCATTGGAGCAGCACGGAGAGGCAGCGATTTGGGAGAGCGAGAAGTTCGATTGTTAAGTAGTTTTTTAACTTTTCTCTTTGTTTAAAACAGCGAGCGGGAGTAGTTTTTGCCGTTTTTTATTTAAACTAACTTGTAACCAGAAGTCGTCACTAGGAGGCTGCCGGTAGTTGTAGTTTTTCTCTCTGACTCTATAAATTGGTCCAGAGAGGAAACCCGATACTCTACACAGGTAGAGTATCCCACCCTCCCCCCTCCTCTAACCTAATAATAAAAGTGTGTGAGAAGTTTTTTTTTCTCTCCTGGAAATTAAAGTAACAGTGATGGCAGTGCAGGCAGTACGTTGCACCTCCTGCAGTATGTATGAGGTGAGGGACACCAGTAGTGTTCCTGCTGATTACACCTGCAGGAAGTGTGCACATTTGCAGCTCCTTGAGGATCGTGTTAAGGAGCTGGAGCTGGAATTAGAGGAACTCAGGGTAATTCGAGAGGTTGAGGAGGATATAGGCAGGAGTAACAAAGAGATTGTAACTCCTAAAAGTGATAATTAGGTAACTATTAGGAGGAGGGGTAAGAAGCAATCGGGGAGACAATCCCCTGGGGCTGTTCCCCTCCAAAATAATTTTCTGTCTTGGAGGCTACAGTTGAGGAAGAATCAACTGGAGCTGACCAAAGGGAGCAGGTCTCTGGGGGTGAGCCTGCTGAGAATGCTCAGGTGGGTGGGGGGAATAAGAGATTAGGCCTAGTTATAGGAGACTCCATAGTTAGAGGGACAGATAGGAGGGTAAATAGTAATAAACAGGACTCAGGGCTGGTGTGTTGCCTCCCAGGGGCTGGGGTCCAGGATGTCGCAGATCGGGTTTTTAGGATTCTTAAGGGTGAGGGGAGTCAGCCCCAAGTCATTGTTCATGTGGGGACACATGATGTAGGTAGGACAAGGGAAGGGGATATTAAACAGAAATTTATGGAGTTAGGGTGGAAGCTTAGGTCCATAACAGGCAGAGTGGTTATCTCTGGACTCTTGCCTGTGCCAAGGGATAGTTTAGAGAAGAACAGAGAAAGGGAAAGTTTGAACTCATGGCTGCGTGGATGGTGCAGGAGGGAGGGGTTCAGGTTCCTTAACAATTGGGACTCATTCTGGGATAGGTGGGACCTCTTCAAGAGAGATGGTCTACACCTGAACCAGAGGGGGACTAATATCTTGGGGGGAAAATTTGCTAAGGCTATGATGGGGGCTTTAAACTGATTCGGGGGGGGAGTGTGGGATCCTAAGTAGTTGGGGTGCTGAGAGGGATGAGAGTAAGGGGGTTATAGAAGAGAGTTGTAAAACACAGCGGCGTACGGGTGGGGTGGGGCATGGTTTGAGATGCGTATACTTTAATGCAAGGAGTATTCGCAATAAGGGGGAGGAACTTGCAGCTTGGACCATTACCTGGAACTTCGATGTTGTGGCCATTTCAGAGACTTGGGTAGAGCAGGGACAGGAATGGATGTTGCAGGTTCCGGGGTACAAATGCTTTAGTCGGAGTAGAGAAGGAGGTAGAAGGGGGGGAGGAGTGGCATTATTGGTCAAAGACTGTATCACGGTGATAGAAAAGAAGTTTGATGAGGACTTGTCTGTTGAGGTAGTATGGGCTGAGATTAGAAACAGGAGAGGAGAGGTCACCCTGTTGGGAGTCTTTTACAGACCTCCTAATAGTTCTAGAGAGGTTGAGGAAAGGATTGCGAAGTCAATTCTGATTAGGAGTGAAAGTAGTAGGGTAATTGTGATGGGGGACTTTAACTTTGCTAATATTGATTGGAATAGCTATAGCTCTAGCTCGTTAGAGGGGTCAGTTTTCGTACAGAGTGTGCAGGAAGGTTTTTTGACTCAGTATGTAGATAGGCCAACTAGAGGTGAGGCTACATTGGATTTGGTGCTGGGCAATGAGCCAGACCAGGTGTTAGGCTTGGAAGTTAGTGAACATTTTGGTGATAGTGACCACAATTCGGTTACTTTCACCTTAGTGATGGACAGGGACAGGCATGAAGCTGGGGGCAGTAGTTATAGCTGGGGGAAGGGTAATTATGAGGCCATCAGGAGAGAATTAGGGTGCATAGATTGGACTAGGGAACTACAGGGACTGGGAACATCTGGAATGTGGTGCTTATTCAAGGAGCAGCTGCTGCGAGTCCTTGATAAGTATGTCCCTGTCAGGCAGGGAGGAAATGGTCGAGTAAGAGAGCCTTGGTGTACGAAAAAAGTTGATTTGCTGGTAAGAAGAAAAAAGGAGGCTTATGTCAGGATGAGGCTTGAAGGCTCAGATAGTGCAATGGATAGCTATAGATTAGCCAGGAAGGAGGTAAAAAGTGAATTGAGGAGAGCTAAGAGGGGACACGAGAAGATGTTGGCTGATAGGATTAAGGAGAATCCTAAAGCTTTCTTTCGATATGTTAAGAATAGAAGATTGGTTAGGGCAAGATTAGGGCCAGTCATAGACAGCAGTGGGAAGTTGTGCGTGGAGCCTGAAGAGATTGGTGAGGCACTGAATAAATATTTCTCTTCGGTATTCACGCAGAGTGCTGGAAATGTAGCTATGGAGAACACTGAGGTACAGGGTTGCAAATTGGGAAGTATTGTAGTAGATAGGGAGGATGTGCTAGAAATTCTCGAGGGTTTGAAGTTGGATAAGTCCCCTGGCCGGACGGGATTTACCCTAGGATTCTCTGGGAGGCAAGAGAGGAGATTGCAGAGCCTCTGGCTCTGATCTTCAGGTCCTCGTTGGTTACGGGTGTGGTTCCGGAGGACTGGAGGATAGCGAATGTGGTCCCATTGTTTAAGAAGGGGAGAGAGACCTTCCAGGGAATTATAGGCCAGTGAGTCTTACTTCTGTTGTGGGCAAGGTATTGGAGAGAATTATTAGGGATAGGATTTATAGTTATTTAGAGAGAAATGAATTGATTGGGGATAGTCAGCATGGTTTCGTGAAGGGTAGGTCATGCCTTACTAACCTCATTGAGTTTTTTGAGAAAGTGACCAGAGAGGTGGATGGGGGTAAGGCGGTTGATGTAGTATATATGGACTTTAGTAAGGCGTTTGATAAGGTGGCCCATGGAAGACTTCTACAGAAAATGCAGATGTGTGGAATAGAGGGTGATTTAGCTAATTGGATTAGAAATTGGCTGGCAGATAGAAGACAGAGGGTGGTGGTTGATGGGAGATATCATCGTGGAGTTCGGTGACAAGTGGCTTTTCCTCAGGGGTATGTTTTGGGGCCCCTGCGTTTGTAATTTTTATAAATGATCTGATGAAGGGTATGAGGGATGGAATCAGTAAATTTGCAGATGACACTAAAGTCGGTGGAGTGGTAGATAGTGAGGGGGGGTGTTTTAGTTTACAGAGTGACTTGGACAAGTTGCAGAGCTGGGCCGAGAGGTGGCAAATGGAGTTTAATGTGGAAAAGTGTGAGGTAATGCACTTTGGCAGGAACAAATAAATGTGTAGAGTATAGGGCTAATGGTAGGGCTCTTAATAGTGTTGAGGAACAGAAGGATCTTGGTGTATGTGTCAATAGATCCCTGAAAGTAGGCAGTCAAGTGGATAAAGTTGTTAAGAAGGCATATGGAGTCTTAGCTTTTATTGGCAGGGGGATTGAATTTAGGAGCCGCAGCATCATGTTGCAACTGCACAAAACTCTAGTGCGGCCGCACTTGGAGTATTGTGTGCAGTTCTGCGTGCCCCACATTGTATAAAGAAAGATAGAACATAGAAACATCAGAACAATACAGCACAGACAGAACCCTCCGGCCTTCGATGTTGTGCCGACCAAAATCAAAAAGCAATGCCCCTCCCAAACTAAACCATTCCCTTCTCTTCCATATACTTATCAATTAACTCTTAAATGGGGGCATTGAGAGAGGGTACAGAGGACGGTTTACCAGGATGTTGCCTGTATGGAGGGCAGGTCCTATGAAGAGAGGTTGAAGGATTTGAGGTTCTTTCGTTAGAAAGGAGGCGGCTAAGAGGGGATCTTATTGAAGCATATAAGATGATTAGAGGTTTAGCATAGGGTGGACAGTGATAAGCCTTTTTCCTAAGATGGAGAAAAGCTAGCACGAGGGGACCACAGCTTTAAATTAAGGGGTATGAGTTATAGGACGGATATCAGAGTAGGTTCTTATCAAAGATGTTGTAGATGCGCCAAGTTTGGTGGCGTTTACGAGGTTAATTGATAAGTATATGGAAGAGAAGGGAATGGTTTAGTTTGGAGGGGCATTGCTTTTTATTTTGGTCGGCACAACATCGAAGGCCGAAGGGCCTGTTCTGTGCTGTAATGTTCTATGTTGTATATTAGGACTAGGACACAATTTTAATTAAAACTGCACCAGAAGCATGACCTTTTCCTGCCCAAATATTGATCTCTTCTTCCAGAATTTTCTATTTTGATTTCAGATTTCTAGCTTTCAGTTCCCATTTTAAACCTGCACTGACAGTGCACTGTCCTCTACAGCTCAATGTATTACCATACTCTTCACCAGAAACACTAAGGCCCTACATAACTTTTCACTGTCTTGATTGGATCATTCAGACCAAGACAAAGATTACACACACAGAGACAAGTACATTGACACACTGGCCAACACCTTCACCATCCACAAAATAAACAGAGAGTCTTGTTATTTAGCAGGAAAAGACAAATCCCAATTCTGGTACTCTTACCTCCTCCAGCTGGGAGAGAAAGGAGTTCTCATATTCTCCACGACACAATCTGCCCACATGTTCTTCTATCATCTTATGTAAGATGGTAGTGATGGCATCCGCACTGATTCGTTCCAATAGGTTCAGTGAGTGCCTGACAATAGAAATTTAACAACTCAGAATAGTAAGTACACTCAACAGAAACATACATTGATTAACATTGATTTATACTGATCCAATCATAGCAAATAGCACAGCTGGACATGTCTTATGATTGATGGTGTACACCCATGTTGTTACCTGTCAGGAAAGTGGACCTAAATACTGATTGATAATTGATTTTTATCTGAAGTAGGGCAAAATCAACTGGAACTAAAAACACACAAATGCAAAATAGAACAAAAGCAGGCCATTCAAAAGATCATGGCTGATAGAACATAGAACATAGAACAATACAGCACAGAACAGGCCCTTCGGCCCTCGATGTTGTGCCGACCAAAATAAAAAGCAATGCCCCTCCTAACTAAACCATTCCCTTCTCATCCATATACTTATCAACTAACCTCTTAAAACGCCACCAAACTTGGCGCATCTACAACAGCTGCAGGCAGGGCATTCCACTCCCTAATCACTCTTTGAGTAAAGAACCTACCTCTGATATCCGTACTATAACTCATACCCCTTAATTTAAAGTTGTGTCCCCTCGTGCTAGCTTTTTCCATCCTAGGAAAAAGGCTATCACTGTCCACCCTATCCAAACCTCTAATTATCTTATATGTTTCACTAAGATCCCCCCTTAGCCGCCTCCTTTCTAACGAAAACAGCCTCAAATCCTTCAACCTCTCTTCATAGGACCTGCCCTCCATACCAGGCAACATCCTAGTAAACCTCCTCTGTACCCTCTCCAATGCCTCCACATCTTTCTTATAATGTGGCGACCAGAACTGCACACAATACTCCAAGTGCGGCCGCCCTAGAGTTTTGTACAGTTGCAACATGATGCTGCGGCTCCTAAATTCAATCCCCCTACCAATACAAGCTAAGACTCCATATGCCTTCTTAACCACTTTATCCACTTGACTGCCTACTTTCAGGGATCTATTGACACATACACCAAGAGCCTTCTGTTCCTCAACACTATTAAGAGCCCTACCATTAGCCCTATACTCTACACATTTATTGTTCCTGCCAAAGTGCATTACCTCACACTTTTCCACATTAAACTCCCTTTGCCACCTCTCGGCCCAGCTCTGCAACTTGTCCAAGTCACTCTGTAAACTAAAACACCCCTCTTCACTATCTACCACACAACCAACTTTAGTATCATCTGCAAATTTACTGATCCATCCCTCAATACCCTCATCCAGATCATTTATAAAATTTACAAACAGCAGGGGCCCCAAAACAGACCCCTGAGGCACACCACTCGTCACCGAACTCCACGAAGAAAATCTCCCATCAACCACCACCCTCTGTCTTCTATCTGCCAGCCAATTTCTAATCCAATTAGCTAAATCACCCTCTATTCCACACATCTGCATTTTCTGTAGAAGTCTTCCATGGGCCACCTTATCAAACGCCTTACTAAAGCTCATATATACTACATCAACCGCCTTACCCCCATCCACCTCTCTGGTCACTTTCTCAAAAAACTCAATGAGGTTAGTACGGCATGACCTACCCTTCACGAAACCATGCTGACTATCCCCAATCAATTCATTTCTCTCTAAATAACTATAAATCCTATCCCTAATAATTCTCTCCAATACCTTGCCCACAACAGAAGTAAGACTCACTGGCCTATAGTTCCCAGGAAGGTCTCTCTTCCCCTTCTTAAACAATGGGACCACATTCGCTATCCTCCAGTCCTCCGGAACCACACCCGTAACCAACGACGACCTGAAGATCAGAGCCAGAGGCTCTGCATCTCCTCTCTTGCCTCCCAGAGAATCCTAGGGTAAATCCCGTCCGGCCCAGGGGACTTATCCAACTTCAAACCCTCGAGAATTTCTAACACATCCTCCCTATCTACTACAATACTCCCCAATTTGCAACCCTGTCCCTCAGTGCTCTCCACAGCTACATTTCCAGCACTCTGCGTGAATACCGAAGAGAAATATTTATTCAGTGCCTCGCCAATCTCTTCAGGCTCCACGCACAACTTCCCACTGCTATCTATGATCTGCCTTTGTTTTGAATTCCCATCTACTCCGCTAACCTTTAATTTCCTGGCCTAACAAGAATCTTTCTACACAACAAAAGACACAGAAAATTCTGGAAAATCTAAGGTGGCCTGATCTCATCAGTGGAGAGAGAACATAATTAACATTTTGAATCTGGATGACTCTTAGTCAGATATCTGTTCTCTCTCCATAGATGCTGTCGGACCTGCTGAGATTTTCCAGCATTTTCTGTCTTTGATTCAGATTCCAGCACCTACAACAATTTGCTTTTATCTTAGTTGGTTCCAGAACATGCTGCTCTAAAAAACTGTTTCAAAAGAATTCTTAAGAACTGCCAGGATACCGCCAATCCGATTTTTCCAGTTTATACAGAGATTAAAATCACTCAAGATTATTGATGTTTCTTTTTCACAAGCACCCAATAATCTCTGGTATACTTTGTCCTACATTGTGGTTACTGTTAAGGGCCTGCAGATTACATCAATAGGTGATTTCTTCCCTTGACTATTCCTCACCTCCATCCAAGCCGGTTCTACATCCTGAATTAAGGTCATTTCTAATTTTGGTATCAATGCCATCCTTGCACAACAGTCCAACCCGTCCACCTTTACCGAACTTCCTATTCTTCTTCAATGTCACATACCCTTCAATATTCAGGACGTATTCCTTGTCACCCTGTAACTACATTACTGTAATGGTTATTAAACCATATCAATTTAGTTCAATGCGTGCTACCAATTTAATTATTTTGATATGAATGCCACATGCAATAATTGATCTATCCACCAATTAAGTGTCCTATCAAACTTTTGAAGTTATATCTATTTGCCAGCTCAATTAAAAATATTGCCATAAAACTGACCCCCTGAAGATGCGCAATCTAGGAGTGTGTTATTATTTTCAGTAACCAAGTCAGCAACTATTGTTAACATCTATGTTGTAGAGGCTATTGATGTTAACTTATAAATCTACTTGTTACAGTGAATGAGGCAAGTGTTGAACATACTATCAGGCATATCAGCTAATTCTAGATTCAAGAGTTTAAGTTTTAAGTTCAAGTTTATTTATTAGTGTCACAAGTAGGCTTACATTAACACTGTAATGAAGTTACTGTGCAAATTACTGCAATGTTACTGTGCAAGTCCCTTAATTGCCACATTCCACCGCCTGTTCGGGTACATGGAGGATGAATTTAGCATTGCCAATGCACCTAACCAGCACGTCTTTTGGGATGAGAGGAAACTGGAGCACAAAGAGAGGACATAAGGAGACATGGGG
Source organism: Sphyrna mokarran (assembly GCA_024679065.1). Lineage (NCBI taxonomy): Eukaryota > Metazoa > Chordata > Chondrichthyes > Carcharhiniformes > Carcharhinidae > Sphyrna > Sphyrna mokarran. The sequence goes on from JAGIQG010000025.1 coordinate 42,922,217, forward strand.
AGAATGTGCAGATTCCTCATAGACAGTGACCCAGCTGGGTATCAAATCCTGTGAGACAGCACTGCTAACCACTGTGCCACTATGCCTCCCAAATGCTAGACCAGATAAGGAACATAGAACATTACAGCGCAGTACAGGCCCTTCGGCCCTCGATGTTGTGCCGGCCAGTGGACCCTCTAACCTAAACTATTCCAATATCATCCATATGCCGATCCACCGACCATCTGAGTGCCTCCAAAGTAGGCGAGTCCACAACTGTTGCAGGCAGGGCATTCCACGCCCTCACCACCCTGTGTAAAGAACCTGCCTCTGACATCCGTCCTATAACTTTAAATTAAGAGGTGGTAGTTATGTCCACTCGTGTTGGTCATCACCATCCGAGGAAAAAAGCTCTCACTATCCACCCTATCCAGTCCTTTGATCATCTTGTACGCCTCAATTAGGTCACCGCGTAACCTTCTTCTCTCTAATGAATGTCCCTCAGCCTTTCCTCATAAGGCCTTCCCACCATACCAGGCAACATCCTGGTAAACCTCCTCTGCACCCTTTCCAATGCTTCCACATCTTTCTTATAATGCGGCGACTGGAATTGTACGCAATACTCCAAGTGCGGCCGCACCAGAGTTTTGTACAGTTGTAACATAACCTCACGGCTCCTAAATTCAATCCCTCTACCAATAAAAGCTAATACACCGTACGCCTTCTTAACAACTTTATCAACCTGGGTGCCAACTTTCAAAGAGCTATGTACTTGTACCCAAGATCCCTCTGCTCGACAACACTATTAAGGGTCCTTCCATTAGCCCTATATTTCATATGCCTGTTATTCCTACCAAAGTGAATCACCTCACACTTATCTGTACTGAATTCCATTTGCCACCTCACGGCCCAGCTCTGCAACCTATGTCCCTCTGCAAACTGTAACATCCATCCTTGCTGTCTACAACTCCCCCCACTTTGGTATCGTCAGCAAATTTACTAATCTACACCCTCATCTAGGTCATTTATAAAAATGACAAACAGCAGTGGCCCCAAAACAGATCCTTGAGGTACACCATTTGTAACTGCACTCCAGGTTGAATATTTCCCATCAACCACCACCCTCTGTCTTCTATCAGCTAGCCAATTCCTAATCCAAACTGCTAAATCACCTTCAATCCCATGCATCTGCACTTTCTGCAGTAGCCTACCATGGGGAACCTTATCAAACGCTTTGCTAAAATCCATATACACTACATCCACTGCCTTACCCTTATCTACCTCTTTGGTCACCTCCTCAAAAAACTCAGTAAGGTTTGTGAGGCACGACCTACCCTTCACAAAACCGTGCTGACTATCCCTAATCAATTTATTTCTCTCTAAATGCTTATAAATCCTATCCCTTATAATTCTTTCCAAGACTTTGCCCACAACAGAAGTCAGGCTCACCAATCAATAATTTCCAGGATGGTCCCTACTCCCCTTTTTGAACAAAGGGACAACATTTGCCATCCTCCAGTCTTCCGCCACTATACCTGTAGCCAACAACGACATGAAGATCAAAGCCAAAGGCTCTGCAATCTCCTCTCTAGCCTCCCAGAGAATCCTAGGGTAAATCCCATCTGGCCCAGGGGACTTATCAATTTTCATACCCTCAAGATTCGCTAACACCTCCTCCTTATGAACCTCAATCCTGTACACAACCTCAATCCTGCCCAGTCTACAACCTGGTATCGCTGTCTACAACTCCCCCCACTTTGGTATCGTCAGCAAATTTACTAATCCAACCCTCTACACCCTCATCTAGGTCATTTATAAAAAATTTCCTTCCTTAAGGCACTCTTCCTGGCACCAGAGGACGTTTAAACATGAACTGGTATTTGATGATTTGAGCAGGATAGAATTCAAAAGAAGAGAAATTATATTAAACCTGTATAGAGCCTCAGAAGGACCAGTATGGAGGCACAGTTCTGGCTTTTGTATTACAGAAAGGATACAGAAGCACTGGAGGAAATTCAAAGATTTATTTATTTATCTCTAAATGAGGTCCAAGAGATGACCTCAGAGGCATTTAAAATTATGAAGAGGGTAAAATTAATTGATATAGAGAATATGTTTGCACTTTGGGGGACTCCAAAGCAAGACACTAATAAATCCACTAAGGAATTCAGGAGAACCTTCTTTACTAAGAATGATGGGGATGTGGAACTCACTGTCACAGAGTAGTAGAAGCGAAAACACCTATACATTTAAGAGGAAATTGGATATTTTTTATTTTTTTCCACTTTAGGAGTAAGTACTACTAAGGCTAATGTTTATTGCCCATCCAAGAGAAGTTGATGAGGAGTCGCCTTCTTGTACTACATCCATCTATGTTGTGTGGGTACAACCAGTGTTGTTCTGTAGCAGTTTGATGTGAGTAAGCAACATTCTGGGGAATTTCAGAGGCCACTAAAACTTAACCACATTGCTGTGGATCCTGAATCATTATAGGCCAGACTACGTAAGGATGGCGGAGTTCCTTCCCTAAAGGACACTGTTGTAAAAACTCACCTGATTTACCAATGAAATTAGATCATTTCTTTTAATTTACCCCACCTGTCATAGAGGGATTTGAACTCACACCTTCAGATTTATTATTAGTTCAGCAACATTACCACTCGTCTATCATCTAACATGTATCAACACAGGAGTAAGAAATTAATAGAATGTTACAGTGATACGTCTAAGTTAAGTAACAGAGTAGGAGACTCATATGGAGCATAAACATGTGTTTATGGACTCGTTTCTATGCTGTGAAACTTGCTGCACCAACTCCTGGATGTGAACACAGATACCCATCATGTAAGCATCCTGGTGAACTTCAAGGGAGAATTGTTCTCATGTACACTGGCTAAAATTATAGACAAATTCAAGGAAACTTTTGTGCTGAACATAACAGATGAGTGAAGAAAGAATTATTGCTATTAGTATAGCTTTATCCCAAAGATTGAAATGTGGCTGAGAATGATCCAAGTTTCACCACGTTGGAAACAAAGTTCAATTTCAATAGAGGAACTTGTTAGTTAAAGTTACTCGATATGTACAGCAAATAAGTTTCTCTCCATATGGCAATTGGGAGCTTTTAAATGTTTAAAACACTTTATGAAATCAAATCATTTTGTGTGCAATGTAAGCTAGCAGTCTGTGAAGACTGACATTTCAAGTACGGGAAGTTTTAATTTGCTCCTGCCTAGTAACAAGGGTGGAACCCTCTTGAAATGTTTTGACAGATCACCACATCAGTTCAAGGGTCAGTGAGAAGCAACTCCTGAACAGTCAGCTGGAATCATAGAATTCCTACAGTGCGGAAAGAGAGCACCCGCTCCATCGAGTCTTTACCGACTACAATTCCACCTAGGCCCTATCCCCATAACCCCATGCATTTAACCTAGTTAGCCCCCTGACACTAAGGGCAATTTAGCACGGCCAATCCATCTAACCCGCACATCTTTGGAATTAATTCTTTAGTCAGCTAGGAAATGACAAAGAGGTAAGGGACAACGACAGGGACAAGAGGAGGCCCCAGTTAACTTAGAAAGCATGAGAAGGGCTGCAGTTATCAAACTGAAGTGGTGTGTTCAAGAGAAGGCCAGAACATCCACAAAGACAGCTGAAAGCTTGGTGCTATAGACTGTGCCTCTTTGGAGCATGGGTGCTCCAGTGCTGAGGTGGACTGTTGTTGAAGCTCTGAGTTGGAGCCTCTTTTTTGGAGGGAATTCCAAGGCAAAATCTTCAGAAGTGGCGATTGGAAACCCTCACAAGAAAGACAAAGTTGCAATGAGATTGTCTGGCTCACATTGTGATGGATGTTTTGGTGGGTTGTTGAGAAATTCACAATCAGTTTTGGTCACATCTGTCACAGTTGTGTGCTTGACCATTGTTTGCCTTTTAATTCATTGTATTTCATTCTTCGGAGTATTAGACAGATTTTGCAAATTGTTTTACCTTCTGAACTTGTGAAGTAACATCTAGTTCTGTTTAAAACCAGTGAAATTTTGTGGCTTTAGTTACTTAATAAGCACCATGAATCTTAAACTTAATTTACTTTTGACAAAATCTTATCCCTCCCAAACCCAATCTCTCTCCCCCATTCCCCTAACTCTCATCAGCAGTATGAACATTACTTGTCAAACTCGTCAACATTCATTGTTACAGACACAAGAGCAAGCATCACCATCACCACAACGTCAATGTAAACCAAATCAGGTCTTCAACACATTTCTCACGTTTAAGACACACACTGATGATCATATAGCATGACAGAATAACCACCGCCTCATCAGCAGATGACTATTACTTAAATTTCTGTTCTCCTCATACCTGCATCATTTTCCAATTGACAGAGTAAAGAAACAGTCTGCATCCAGGCCTCAAATCCATGCCTCATGAGGATAATAACAGAATGTTTATTTATTAGTGTCACAAATAGGCTTACATTAACACTGCAATGAAGTTACTGTGAAAATCCCCCAGTAGCCACTCTCTGGAGAATTTAACATGGCCAACTCAAGAGGCAATACTTTTCATTGTATGTTAATACATGCAACAATAGTAAATCAAATCAAATCTTTTGGACTGTGGGAGGAACCCAGCGCAACCGGAAGAAACTCACACAAACACAGAACGAACATGCAGACTCCGCACAGACGGTGACCCAAGCAGGGAATCAAACCTGGCGTTGTGAGGCAACAGTGCTAAGATACATGTGCTAGAAATTCAAGATATCATGCTACCGATTTTCCTGCTTTTCTGCTGGAGGTGGAGGGCCAGTCATCATTGTGTCACTATTCAAGACTACTTACAATGATTAAACAAGGTTGCATCCATGTTACATTAAACCTTCTATAATCAGAATTATGTGATTCACTGACACAGGATATTGGTAAACACTTGGCAGCTAAATGAGCGCAGGACTTCTCGTTTAATTCTAGCCACATGATAGAATAAATAGATCAACAATAATCATGAATAACTTCATAATTTTCAGAATCATATTACAATACAAACAAGACCATTGTGGTCTGTGCTTCACACAAGCCTCTTCCAGTCCCACTTCATCTCACCCACCACCAAAATACCCTTCTCCTTCACATGCCTGTCTTACTTCCCCGTAAAGTCATCCATGATTTTGTAAACAAGTTCCACATTCTCACAACTCCCTTAGTAAAGGGATTCCTTCTGAATGATGCATTATTAGTGACAGATGAGGTTTTACCTGATGTTTTTGTACTGCTAGATAACATCTGAAGTACTTTTACTACTCTCAAGATTATGTACAGGGAATTAACAAACTGTGGTGTCCTATCAATGGTTGCTTTACAAGACTTTGCTTTTTATTCACCTGAGAACAAAATAACCATTTCTTCATGAAGATGAGATGAAAATCCTGGAACTCTACTACGAGTATTGTAGATGTACTGGAATCATAGACTACAGCTATTCAAGGCAGCCCACCAGCATTTTCTTGTAATTAGGGATGGGCAATAAATGTTGGTTTAATTGGTGACACCCAAATCACAAGGAAATAAAAAAACACACTCTCGATGTTGCATCAGAAGATCATGGTTCAAGATCCATTCCATAGAATTGAGCACACAATCTCACTAATATTTCAGGCAAGTTCTGAACCAGTAAGACTTTAAATTAAGGCTCTGTCTATCCCCTCAGTTTGATACAAAGGATCCCTTGGCAATACTTCAAAAAGGAAGTTATCCCACTGTCCTGGCCCACATTTATTCTTGAACCATGAGGAAAACTGCATCCCATCTTTGGGAACAAATTGCCTGCTTAGTTTCCTACATTGAAACAGTTTTGAACATTTCAATGGTTATAGAGCACTGTGGAAACAGTGAGAGGCTGAAAACATAAGTTTTTAAATATTTGTGGCTGCCTATTACTCCAACTCAGTCATTACAAATCAACAAGTACATCGGATAGGACAACACAAAATCATCTCCCTCACCCAGCCCCCAGCCCATGCCGCTCAGAATCTGCAGCATCTTTTGCAAAAAAAATTGTACTTACTAAATGCCTAACTGCCATCTGATGCCAAATCAACACTACAGCAACCTGGCTTTACAGGAAACTTTTTTTTTTCTTGCTAAACAAATTTGTGTCTATTCAGTGTACTAATCTATAGTCACCTGACGTTTTACAATACTAAGTCTGACAACACCAGGTTTAAGTCCAACCGATTTATTTACAATATGTCAGAATTTTGAATGTTTAAATTCCATCAGTTTGCCAAAACACCATTGTACCAAAGCAATTCTTCTCAAAGTCACAATGACCTTGTATTTCACAACAACATAGGTGAACGCTCAATCCACCTCAACCTGCAGCAACTGACATCGAAAATCACACTACAATGAATTTGCTTTGAAAATCCTCTAGTCACCACACTCCAGTGCCTATTTGGTCCATATATGCAATTAGTAAAGGAAGGATTGTCACAAAACAGCAGACCATTTGAGGAAAAAGAGTTACCCCAGCAGCCAGTTTTACTATCAAGAAGTATACTGCCATCACGAAACGTTGCCAATTGTTTTATCACTGAAGTACCTGGTCATCATGTGGCAGGCACAACCTGTATTTTCACAGAAACAGATAGAAGTGAAAAGCCTGTGCTGGGAGAAGTGCATTGTGGTTTCAGCTAACAGTAATCCTGTGGAAGTGTCCCAGACGAAGGAGTTACAAGACATATTTATAATTGACTAAATTTACTTGACTTACATTCACTTCACCTGACGAAGGAGCAGTGCTTGTGATTTCAAATTAACCTGTTGGATTATAACCTGATGTCATGTGACCTCATGTCCACCTCAGTCCAACACCAGCATCTCCACATCTAAAGCTACAAGCCTTTTTATAATTTTTAACTGTAACTAGATATGAGTTGTGTTTCCCGAAATTGGTGAAGGAGCATCTATACAACTCCCAAACTGACAGAGCATTCCAAACAGCACAGGTTCAACTCCCATAGCAGGTTACTCTTGAAGGTTCTGCTTTCCCAGCTTTACACCTCTCCTGCGGCATGGTGATCCTCAGATTAAAACACCACGAGTCAGCTCCCCCTCTCAAAGCCTCTGGCCATCTGAGACTATGGCAACTTTCCCCTTTATCTCCCAAAGTCCACAAGAATACAACAGTTTTTTAATCTACTGAAACTTCTTTTGCAGATATTGCACGATAATATTGCATAATTCACACAAATTGTGTTTTTTTCCAGGACTTCTGTAATTTAATGCTAACAATCAATACTATGGGTGTTCCAGTGGATGTTTACTAAAGGCTGCAACTAGCACATGGCTAAAATTGTGGACCAAAGCTTGGTACTTACAATACGTGATTGACCTTTGCAAACTGCTCCACTGCAGTGGCACACCAGCACTGCTCCTTCACTGCACCACAGCCTGGACAGTTCAGTACTTCCACATCATCAACAGCACACTCATCTTCTTCTTCACTCATGCTATCTCCAATCCTCAGTACTTTGTCTTGGTGTACATAGATACTGAAAGCACGAGTGTAAAACTCGTGTATAATTTCCTGGAAAGACTGCATAGTCGAAAAGAATAACACAGCTTTAATCATGGTGTAGACTTTGTCTTTCAGTGCTCCAGGTCCGACACTGGAAATTAGTCCAGCCTCAATCCAGGACTCTAAATGTTTCAGGCTGCGCAGATAGGGTGCTAAACTTTGATCCAACATACTGAAGGCATCATACAGGAGCTTTGAGCGCTGTTGTTCTGTTACCATGTTCTCCCTTTGTGTGAGAAAGTCCCAGAACTCTGCTGCAATGTTCCTCTGAAGGTCTACCTGCAAGACTTCCATAAACCATTCCACCACCACTGAGTTCAGACCATAATGCCGTAAAGTTTCCAGCGCAGGAAGAAGATCATCCTCCACAAACTCACCATCACTTGCCACTCCAGAAGCTTCCTGGGAAAAACAAATACATTTGTAAGCATAAAAAAATTCATACCTTCTCTTCTCCGCAGCATCTTTCATCATTAATACCACTTCAAGAGTATATTTTGTGTCAAATTTACACAAGTTGATTAAAATGGTGGTATCACACTGTTATTCTAGCTATTTGAATCTTAAAGACAGAATTCACTGTTGCACCCTTATCAAATAGCTTTTGGGGCATTACACAAAAGTGAAATACATTGCTTTCCGCATTAACAAATGCGTAGCTAGTGACAACATCACCTTTCAAGGAACTGCTCTCAACTTGTAGGATAGAGCAGGTGTTATAGAACATAGAACATAGAACAATACAGCACAGAACAGGCCCTTCGGCCTTCGATGTTGTGCCGACCAAAATAAAAAGCAATGCCCCTCCAAACTAAACCATTCCCTTCTCTTCCATATACTTATCAATTAACCTCTTAAACGCCACCAAACTTGGCGCATCTACAACAGCTGCAGGCAGGGCATTCCACTCCCTAATCACTCTTTGAGTAAAGAACCTACCTCTGATATCCGTCCTATAACTCATACCCCTAATTTAAAGCTGTGTCCCCTCGTGCTAGCTTTCTCCATCCTAGGAAAAAGGCTATCACTGTCCACCCTATCTAAACCTCTAATCATCTTATATGCTTCAATAAGATCCCCTCTTAGCCGCCTCCTTTCTAACGAAAACAACCTCAAATCCTTCAACCTCTCTTCATAGGACCTGCCCTCCATACCAGGCAACATCCTGGTAAACCTCCTCTGTACCCTCTCCAATGCCTCCACATCTTTCTTATAATGTGGGGACCAGAACTGCACACAATACTCCAAGTGCGGCCGCACTAGAGTTTTGTACAGCTGCAACATGATGCTGCGGCTCCTAAATTCAATCCCCCTACCAATAAAAGCTAAGACTCCATAAGCCTTCTTAACAACTTTATCCACTTGACTGCCTACTTTCAGGGATCTATTGACACATACACCAAGATCCTTCTGTTCCTCAACACTATTAAGAGCCCTACCATTAGCCCTATACTCTACACATTTATTGTTCCTGCCAAAGTGCATTACCTCACACTTTTCCACATTAAACTCCATTTGCCACCTCTCGGCCCAGCTCTGCAACTTGTCCAAGTCACTCTGTAAACTAAAACACCCCTCTTCACTATCTACCACACCACCAACTTTAGTATCATCTGCAAATTTACTGATCCATCCCTCAATACCCTCATCCAGATCATTTATAAAAATTACAAACAGATTCATTCATCGAGTCAGAAAAGGCAAAAGGCATTTGATTTTTTTTAAAAAACTAGTAACTCACTCAGCTGAATTCAAACACAATTGTGTGACATGAACATAAACAAATGTTTTATCAGATAGTGAAGAATCACATCAGCAAGTTGCTGACGGCAGTGGGGGGGGGGGACGGCAGTGGGGGGGGGGGGGGGACGGCAGTGGGGGGGGGGGGGGGACGGCAGTGGGGGGGGGGGACGGACGGCAGTGGGGGGGGGGCGGACGCTAGGGGGGGGGCGGACGGCAGTGGGGGGGGGGGACGGCAGTGGGGGGGGGGACGGCAGTGGAGGGGGGGGACGGAGGGGGGGGACGGCAGTGGGGGGGGGGGGGACGGCAGTGGGGGGGGGGGACGGCAGTGGGGGGGGGGGGGGGGGGGGGGGGGACCGGGCAGTGGGGGGACGGGGACGGCAGTGGGGGGGGGGGACGGCAGTGGGGGGGGGGGGACGGAGAACGGGAGGGGGGGGGGGACGGCAAGTGGGGGGGGGACGGCAGTGGGGGGGGGGGACGGCAGTTGGGGGGGGGGGGACGCAGGGGGGGGGCGGGGACGGCAGTGGGGGGGGGGACGGCAGTGGGGGGTGGGGGGGACGGCAAGTGGGGGGGGGGGACGGCAGTGGAGGGGGGGGGACGCAGCAGGGGGGGGGGGGGGACGGCAGTGGGGGGGGGGACCGGCAGTGGGGGGGGGGGGGGACGGCGTGAGGGGGGGGGACAGCAGCGGTGAGGAGGGGGGAAGCCAGGAATAATTGCACTGAGGAAGGTGAGCAGCTGATGTGTTTTGTTTCACCCGCCGCCGAAGTTTAAATTCCAGATCTTTCCCCCCAGAAAATCCACTCATTCCAACGGCTGCAACCTGACAACCAATCACGCCGGATAACAACGGCCACCCGTCCTTTCCCCGCCTGTTAAACAGTAATTAGGCTCCCAGTTACCAGTCCGAGTGCAGACAGGGGGGCAAGGACCGCGCTCACTCTGCTCCAGGCTGCCGACAGGCCCAACCCGCCTGGCCCACAGCCTTCCAACGCCGCCATGGCGCTCGGTGCCGGCAGGCCAGGGGGCGCATGCGCGATGCCGGCGGAGCAGCCAACCGGGACGGACATGCGCAAAGCCGGTGGCGTAACTAACCGGGACAGATAAGCGCATGCGCAATGCCGGCGCAGCTACCAACTGGGACAGGCAAGCGCATGCGTGGAAATAGACGCCTTCTTATTTCTGAAGCTACCGATCAGTATTATCAGGAAAATAGTTGTGAATCGCGATTAGAATTACTGAAGCTAAATTGATGGAGCTTTCCCAGTCAGCATCATAATAAATGAACAGTTGCCATGATACCACGTTGTCGCAGGGAATGTACGTCATAGGCTGCGCGCAGATGTTGTGGGTTGATGACGTGAGGAGGGCGCGAGCGGGTTCCTGTTGCCGGGAGACGGGAGCGAGCCGCTGGCAGTGCGGCGGGGAGGGGGAACCGCCATGACCCAGCAAGGAGCTGCACTACAGACCTACAATAATGAACTGGTGAAATGTAAGAGGGGACAGGGAGGAGAGGGAGAGGACGGGGAGGGGTGGGGGTCGTCAGCAGGGGAGAGGAGGAGGAGGAGGAGGAGGGCAGCTGAGCAGGGGGTGCGGTGAAGAGGAGGGGGGGCTGAGTCAGGGCTGCTGGAAGGGGGTGGCGAGAGGGAGGGGAGGGTGAGTGAGATGGGAGGGGGATGTGGTGAATGAAGGAGACCCTGGAGGGGTAAGTGAGGGATTCCCTGGAGGGAGTATGCGAGGAGAGTGTTGAGGGAGAATAGCGTCTCCGAGGTTTACATCATGGAAATAGGCCCTTCAGCCCAACTTGTCCTTGCCACCTTTTTTTTTAAACGCCTAAGCTAATCCCAATAACCTGCATTTGGCCCATATCCCTCTATAGCCATGTAATTGTCGAAATAGTTTTTCAAAGACAAAATTGTACCTGTCTCTACTAATACCACCTCTGGCAGCTTGTTCCAACACTCACCGCTCTCTGAAAAATTGTCCCTCTGGACCTTTTGTATCTCTCCCTTCTCACTTTAAACCTATGCCCTTTATAGTTTAAGACTCCCCTACCTTTGGGAAAAGATATTGACTATCTAGCTGACCTGTGCCCTTCGTTATTTTATAGAACGTAGAACACTACAGCACAAACAGGTCCTTGGCCCACAAGTTGTGCTGATCATATCCACAACTACCAGGCCTATCTATAACTCTCAATCCCATTTAATCCCATGTACTCATCCAGAAGTCTCTTAAAAGACCCCAGCAAGTTTGCTTCTACTGCCACCGACGGCAACCGATTCATTCACTCACTACCCTCAGTGAAAAACGTACCTCCGATGTCCCTTATAGACCTCTTTCGGATCACTCCTCAGCCTTCTATGCTCCAGAGAAAAAAGTCCCAGTCTATCCAGCCTTCTTATAACTCAAACCATCAAACCCTGGTAAATCTTTTCTGCACTCTTTTTAGTTTAATAATATCCTTTCTATAATAGGGTGACCAAAACGGTACACAGTATTCCAAGTGTGGCCTTAACAATTTCATGTCCAACTTCAACAAGACATCCCAATTCCTGTATTCAGTGTTCTGACTGATGAAACCAAGCATGCTGAATGCTTTCCTCATCACTCTGTCCACCTGTGACTCCACTTTCAAGGAACTATGAACATATACCCCTAGATCAGTTCCCGAGGGACTGGAGCAGGGGGCAGGGATTCCGGTTCCTGGATCATTGGGACCTCTTTAGGGACAGGTGTGACCTGTACAGCAAAGACGGGTGGCACCTGAATCCCAGGGGTACTAATATCTTGGCGGGAAGACTGGCTAGGGCTACTGGGGGGACTTTAAACTAGAAAGGTTATGGGGAGGGAATAGTGATGTGGAGACTGGGAGAAAGGAAGTTAGCTCCCAGGTAGGGAAGGACTCTAGGAAGGATGAGAGGCAGGTTAGACGAGTGGGGGAGAAGGGAAATGTCCAGTCTGAGGGACTGAGCTGTGTCTATTTTAATGCCAGGAGTGTAGTAAATAAGGTGGATGAACTTAGGGCGTGGATTGCTGCTTGGGATTGTGATGTGGTGGCCATTACAGAGACTTGGATGTCTCAGGGACAGGACTGGGTACTACAGGTCCCGGGATTCAGATCCTTCAGGAAGGACAGGGAGGGAGGCAAAAGAGGTGGTGGAGTGGCACTGTTGATCAGGGACAGTGTCATGGCTGCAGAGAAGGTGGATACCGAGGAGGGAATGTCTACGGAGTCTCTGTGGGTGGAAGTTAGGAATAGCAAAGGGTCGGTGACGTTGCTGGGTGTATTCTATAGGCCGCCCAATAGTGACAGGGAAGTTGAGGTGCAGATAGGGAAACAGATACTGGAGAGATGTAGAAATAACAGAGTTGTTGTGATGGGAGACTTCAATTTCCCAAACATCGACTGGAATATCCCAAGGGTAAGGGGTTTGGATGGGGAGGAGTTTGTTAGGTGTGTTCAGAGGGTTTCCTGACACAGCACGTGGACAAGCCTACGAGAGGAGAGGCTGTACTGGACCTGGTACTAGCTAATGAACCAGGACAGGTGATGGATCTCTCGGTAGGAGAGCATCTTGGGGATGGAGATCATAATTCTATCTCCTTCACCCTTGCATTGGAAAAGGATAGGATCAGGCAGGCTAGGAAGGTGTTTGTCTGGAATAAGGGGAAATATGAAGACATCAGCAGATGTTGGGGCGAATAAACTGGAAGGAGGTGTTCTTGGGGAAAAGCACAGAAGGAAGGTGGCAGATATTCAAGGAATGCTTGTCTGGAGCTCTGCACAACAACGTTCCGGTGAGACAAGGAGGTTTTGGTAGGTCGAGGGAACCGTGGTGCACGAAGGCTGTGGTGAACCTAGTCAGGAAGAAAAGAAAGGTGTATAAAAGGTTCAAAGAGCTAGGAGATGTTGGGGATCTAGAGAAGTATAAGGCTTATAGAAGAGAGCTTAAAAAGGAAATTAGGAGAGCCAGAAGGGGTCATGAGAAGGCCTTGGCTGGTAGGATTAAGGAGAATCCCAAGGCCTTCTACAAATATGTGAAAAGTAAAAGGATGAGAAGAGAAGGGATAGGACCTATAAAAGGTGAAGGGGGAAAAGTCTGTATGGAACTGGAAGAAATGGCAGAGGTGCTTAATGAGTACTTTGCCTCAGTATTCACGGTGGAAAGTGATCTGGGAGGATGCACTACAAGTTTGCGGCAGACTGAAAAGATTGAGTATGTAGATATTAAGGAAGCGGATGTGTTAGAACTTTTAAATGCTATCAAGATAGACAAGTCTCTGGGACCAGATGGGATGTACCCCAGGTTATTGTGGGAGGTGAGGGATGTCATTGCAGAGCCCCTGGCGATGATCTTTGCGTCGTCGATGGAGACGGGAGAGGTTCCGGAGGATTGGAGGATTGCGGATGTGGTCCCTATTTTCAAGAAAGGGAACAAGGATAGTCCTGGAAATTACCGACCGGTGAGTCTGACCTCAGTGGTTGGTAAGCTGATGGAGAGGCTTCTGAGGGACAAGATTTACGAGCATTTGGAGAAGTTTAGGTTGATTAGAAATAGTCAACATGGTTTTGTAAAAGGCAGGTCGTGCCTTACGAGCTTAATTGAGTTCTTCGAAAATGTGACTGAACACATTGACGAAGGAAGAGCAGTGGACGTGGTGTACATGGACTTCAGCAAGGCATTTGACAAGGTCCCACATGCAAGACTTCTTGAGAAGGTGAGAGGCCATGGGATCCAAGGGGCTTTGGCCTTGTGGATCCAGAACTGGCTTGCCTGCAGAAGGCAGAGGGTGGTTGTGGATGGCTCTTTTTCTGCATGGAGGTCGGTCACCAGTGGAGTGCCCCAGGGATCTGTTCTAGGACCCTTGCTGTTTGTCATTTTCATAAATGACCTGGATGAGGAAGTGGAGGGATGGGTGAGTAAGTTCGCCGATGACACGAAGGTCGGTGGTGTTGTGGATGGTCTGGAGGGATGTCAGAAGTTGCAGCATGACATCGACAGGATGCAAGACTGGGCGGAGAAGTGGCAGATGGACTTCAACGCGGATAAATGTGTTGTGGTCCATTTTGGCAGATCCAACGGGATGAATGAGTACACTATCAAAGGTAGGAGTCTTAGCTGTGTGGAAGAGCAGAGGGATCTTGGGGTCCGGGTCCATAAGACTCTCAAATCGGCCTCCCAGGTGGAGGATGTGGTTAAGAAAGCTTATGGTGTACTGACCTTCATTCATCGAGGGATTGAGTTCAGGAGTCAGGAGGTAATGCTGCAGCTTTATAGGACCCTTGTCAGACCACACTTGGAGTACTGTGCGCAGTTCTGGTCGCCTCACTATAGGAAGGACGTGGAAGCTATTGAAAGGGTGCAGAGGAGATTTACAAGGATGTTGCCTGGATTGGGAGGCATGCCTTATGAAGACAGGTTGAGGGAGCTGGGACTGTTCTCCCTGGAGAGACGAAGGTTGAGAGGCGACCTGATAGAGGTTTACAAGATGTTGAGAGGAATAGATAGGGTGGACTCTCAGAGACTATTTCCCAGGGCTGAAATGGTCGCGACGAGAGGGCACAGATTTAAGGTGCAGGGAAGCAAGTACAGAGGGGATGCTAGGGGAAAGTTTTTCACTCAGAGGGTGGTGAGTGAATGGAATCGGCTGCCGTCGGTGGTGGTCGAGGCGAACTCGCTGGGGTCTTTTAAAAGACTTCTGGATGAGTATATGGGATCCAATGGGATTGGGGGTTATAGATAGGTCTATGGCTGGGTAGGTTTTGATGTGTTCGGCACAACTTGTGGGCCGAAGGGCCTGTTTGTGCTGTAATGTTCTATGTTCTATCTCTCTGTTCTGTAACTCTCCAGAATGCCCTACCATTAAGTACATCCTGCCCAGGTTCAATCTAGCAAAATGCACCACCTGAATTTATCTAAGTCAAATTCCATCTGCCATTCATCAGCCTACAGGCCCAATTGATTAAAATCCCATTGCTATCTGAGAACTTCCTTCCCTATCCACCAATCGTGGTGTCATCTGCAAAGTTACTAATCATGCCTGCTATATTCTCATCCAAATCATTAATATAAGTAAGTGAACAAAGAACAACACAACACGGGAAGCAGGCTCATCAGCCCAATGAGCACACGTCGCCATTTTAACATTGAGTGTCCTCTTCTACCTATGGCCTTTATCTACACCTATTGGGGAAAATTGAGGGAAGACTAATTTAGAGAGAATTTGTTAACAGCAGTCAGCCTAAGAGCACGTTTTTAGGATGTGAGAGGAAACCAGAGCACCTGGAGAAAATCCACGCAAGCACAGGGAGAATGCGCAAACTCCCACAGACACCAGCCCAAATCCGTGTATCTGCACAGCAAACAGTGATAGTCGCTGAGCTGTCATGTTTTCTGTCAGATGGTCCAGGTTAAGCGTACACTAATGACGTGAAGCACTAGGCAACTCTCGAAGCAACATCCAAGAGCAGTCCTCGTATGACCCACCACGTGTATGCCCCTTGTTGGTCAACGAGGCAGACTGAATCACCTGTGGATTAAAAGAAAAGACATCAATAGACATGCAAAAACTTAGACGGACATTCACGGAATCCCCAGAAGCTCAGAAGTAAGACAAGTGAGCCATAAAATATGTTGGAAGGTCCATAGGAATCAGTTGATTCCCAAGGACGTCTCAAGGCTCGTAATCTTAATGTAGAAAAGTCTCCTGTATTCCTCCATCTCTAGTCTGCTCATGTGCCTGTCTAAGTAAGCCTTAACTGTAGCGTGCCTGCCTCCTGAGAACTTCCTTCCCTATCCACAAATCGTGGTGTCATCTGCAAAGTTACTAATCATGCCTCCTATATTCTCATCCAAATCATTAATATAAGTAAGTGAACAAAGAACAACACAACACGGGAAACAGGTGCATCAGCCCAATGAGCACACTCTACTTGACAGTGCATTCCAGGCCCCCACAGCACTGTGTGAAAAACCTCCCTCTAACATCTGAATTATACCTCGCACCACCCCCCCGACCAAGCCCGTGGCCCCTCGTAATTTTTGTATCCAACCTAGGAAGAAGCTTACTACTGTTCACTCTATCTATCCTCTTCATAATCTTATACACCTCTATTAGACCTCCCCTCATTCTCTGTCTTTCTAAGGAGAACAGCTCCAATTTGCCCAATCTTGCCCAATAGTTCAGTCCTTCCATACCAGACAGCATCACTAGTTAGAGCTTCTAGGTAGCATTAAAACTGATACATCTCCAGGGCCTGATGGCATTTATCCCAGGCTGCTTAGGGAGGTGTGAGGTGAAATTGCTGGGCCTCTGATGCAAATTTTTGTCTCTTCTTTGGACACAGGTGAGGTCCGGAGAACTGGAGAATAGCTAATGTTGTACCGTTGTTTAAAAAGGGTAGTAGGGATAATCCTGGGAATTATACGCTGGTAAGTTTGACGTCAGTGGTAGGGAAGCTGTTGGAGGGGATTCTTAGAGATTGGATGTACACATAGAACATAGAACATAGAACATTACAGCACAGAACAGGCCCTTCGGCCTTCGATGTTGTGCCGACCAAAATAAAAAGCAATGCCCCTCCAACTAAACCATTCCCTTCTCTTCCATATACTTATCAATTAACCTCTTAAACGCCACCAAACTTGGCGCATCTACAACAGCTGCAGGCAGGGCATTCCACTCCCTAATCACTCTTTGAGTAAAGAACCTACCTCTGATATCCGTCCTATAACATCATACCCCTTAATTTAAAGCTGTGTCCCCTCGTGCTAGCTTTCTCCATCCTAGGAAAAAGGCTATCACTGTCCACCCTATCTAAACCTCTAATCATCTTATATGCTTCAATAAGATCCCCTCTTAGCCGCCTCCTTACTAACGAAAACAACCTCAAATCCCTCAACCTCTCTTCATAAGACCTGCCCTCCATACCAGGCAACATCCTGGTAAACCTCCTCTGTACCCTCTCCATGATGAGGGTTTAGATAGTGTGGACAGTGATAGCCTTTTTCCTAGGATGGAAAATCTAGCGACGAGGGACATAATAGCTTTAAATTAATTGGTTGTAGTTCTCGGACTGATTTCATTAGCTATGTTTCTTTACCCCGAGGTGGTAGGGTATGGATTGCCCTGCCTGCGTTAGTTGTAGATGCACCCGTTGGTGGCGTTTAATATGTTAGTATATAAGTTTATGTGATGAAAAGGATGGTTTAGGTTAGGGGTTATTGCTTTTTTCTTAATTTGGTCCGCGCAACATTGAAGGCGCGAAGGGCCTGTTCTGCGCTGTTATGTTCTCTGATGTCATCAGCAAACTTACTAACCCATCCTTCAGCCCTCCCTTCCAAGTCACTGATAAAAAAATGACAAATAGCAGAGGACCCAGCACTGACCCGTGCGTTACACTGCTGGTAACTGGCCTCCAGTCTGAAAATTTTCCCTCCATCACCACCCTCCGTCTTCTATGATACAGCCAGTTACTTATCCAATTGGCCAAATTTCCTTCTATCCTATATTTCTTTATCTTTTTCATGAGCCTACCATGGGGAACCTGATAAATGTCTTACTAAAATCCATGTATACGATATCAACTGCTCTCCCTTCGTCCACACACTTGGTTACCTCCTCAAAGAATTCAATCAAATTTGTAAGGCCGGACTTATCTCTCATGAAACCGTGCTGACTATCCCAGATTAAACTGCATCTTACCAAATGGTCATAAATCCTATCTCAGGACCCTTTCCATTAACTTATCAACCACCGAAGTAAGACTAACTGGCCTATAATTACCAGGGTCATTCTATTTCCTTTCTTGAACAGAGGAGCAACATTTACCACTCTCCGGTCCTCTGGCACTATCCCTGTGATGTAGAGATGCCAGTGTTGGACTGGGATAGTAAGAACTCAGTAAGAATTTAGCAACACCAATTTTAAATCCAACAGATTTATTTGATAGTAAAATTGCGAGCTTTCGACACTACGTGCCTTCATAGAACATAGAACACTACAGCACAGAGCAGGCCCTTCGGCCTTCGATGTTGCGCCGACCAATATAAAAAGCAATGCCCCTCCATACTAAACCATTCCCTTCTCTTCCATATACTTATCAACTAACCTCTTAAACGCCACCAAACTTGGCGCATCTACAACTGCTGCAAGGCAGGGCATTCCACTCCTGAACCACCCTTTGGGTAAAGAACCTGCCTCTGATATCCGTCCTATAACTATCACCCCTTAATTTAAAGCTGTGTCCCCTCGTGCTAGCTTTTTCCATCCTAGGAAAAAGGCTATCACTGTCCACCCTATCTAAACCTCTAATCATCTTATATGTTTCGATAAGGTCCCCTCTTAGCCTCCTCCTTTCTAACGAAAACAACCTCAAATCCCTCAGCCTCTCCTCATAATACCTGCCCTCCATACCAGGCAACATCCTGGTAAACCTCCTCTGTACCCTCTCCAATGCCTCCACATCTTTCTTATAATGTGGGGACCAGAACTGCACACAATACTCCAAGTGCGGCCCACTAGAGTTTTGTACAGTTGCAACATGACGTTGCGGCTCCGAAATTCAATCCCCCTACCAATAAAAGCTAAGACTCCATATGCCTTCTTAACAGCCTTATCGACTTGACTGCCTACTTTCAGGGATCTATGCACAAATACACCAAGATCCCTCTGTTCATCAACACTATTAAGAATCCTACATTAGCCCTATACTCTACACATTTATTATTCCTGCCATAGTGCATTACCTCACACTTTTCCACATTAAACTCCATTTGCCACCTCTCGGCCCAGCTCTGCAACTTGTCCAAGTCCCTCTGTAAACTATAACACCCCTCTTCACTATCTACCACTCCACCGACTTTAGTGTCATCTG
Organism: Sphyrna mokarran; assembly: GCA_024679065.1. NCBI lineage: Eukaryota > Metazoa > Chordata > Chondrichthyes > Carcharhiniformes > Carcharhinidae > Sphyrna > Sphyrna mokarran. Next base: position 42,941,394 of record JAGIQG010000025.1, read on the forward strand.
CAAATTTACTAATCCATCCTTCAATACCCTCATCCAGATCATTTATAAAAATTACAAACAGCAGGGGCCCCAAAACAGACCCCTGAGGTACACCACTTGTCACCGAACTCCAAGATGAATATCTCCCATCAACCACCACCCTCTGTCTTCTATCTGCTAGCCAATTCCTAACCCAATTAGCTAAATCACCCTCTATCCCATACATCTGCATTTTCTGCAGAAGTCTTCCATGGGCCACCTTATCAGACGCCTTACTAAAGTCCATATATACCACATCAACCGCCTTACCCCCATCCACCTCTTTAGTCACTTTTTCAAAAAACTCAATGAGGTTAGTAAGGCACGACCTACCCTTCACAAAACCATGCTGCCTTCGTCAAGCAAATGCAGTGTTCTGGTCTGCAATAGCACACATCAGCACAGACAGTCAGAGATTGCTGATTAGAATGCGAATCCTTACATCTAACCTGCCATTCAAGTGTTAAACTGGCTAACAATGTGTGTGAAGGGAATCCTGAGCATTGGTTAGAGAATTGTGTATTTTCTCCAGACAGCACAGTAGGTGAAGTTTTTTTGCTAACCCAGGCAAGTTATGGGGGTTACAGATAGTGTGTCATGAAGCCAAGATCCCTATTAAGACCGTCCTCATGTGTGCGGAACTTGGCTATCAGTCTCTGCTCAGTGACTCTGCGCTGTCGTGTGTCACGAAGACCAACTGCAACATTGTCATCAAACTAGCAGACAAAGGAAGCGCCATCATCATACTGAACAGAACGGACTACTGTGAAGAAGTGTACCGACAACTAAACAATGTGAAACACTACAGACAGTCACCAGCACATCCGACCAAAGAACACACTCGTCAACTCAACACTCTGATCAAAACCTTTGATCCGGACCTTCAGAACACCCTCAGGGCTCTCATTCCACGTACTCCCCACATTGGAGATCTCTACTGCCTCCCAAAGATACACAAGGCAAAGATACCCGGTCGTCCCATCGTATCAGGCAATGGGACCCTGTGTGAGAACCTCTCCGGCTATATCGAAGGCATCCTGAAACCCATTGTACAAAGAACCCCCAGCTTTTGTCTTGACGCTACGGACTTCCTACAGAAACTCAGCACACATGGAGCAGTTGAACCAAGGACACTCCTTGTCACAATGGATGTCTCGGCGCTCTACACCAACATCCCCCACGACGATGGTATTGCTGCAACTGCCTCAGTACTCAATGCCAACAACTGCCAGTTTCCGGATGCAATTTTACAACTCATCCGCTTCATCTTGGACCACAATGTCTTCACCTTCAACAATCAGCTTTTCATCCAGACACACACAACAGCCATGGGGACCAAATTTGCACCTCAGTATGCCAACATCTTCATGCACAGGTTCGAACAAGACTTCTTCACCACACGAGATCTTCAACCAAGGTTATATACTAGATACATTGATGACATCTTTTTCCTTTGGACTCATGGTGAACAATCATTGAAACAACTGTATGATAATATCAACAAGTTCCATCCCACCATCAGACTCACCATGGACTATTCTCCAGAATCAGTTGCATTCTTGGACACACGCATCTCCATCAAGAATGGTCACCTCAGCACCTCACTGTACCGCAAACTGACAGACAACCTCACAATGCTCCACTTCTCCAGCTTCCACCCTAGACACATTAAAGAAGCCATTCCCTATGGACAAGCCCTCCGTATATACAGAATTTGCTCAGATGAGGAGGATCGTGACAGACATCTACAGACGCTAAAGGATGCTCTCATGAGAACAGGATATGGCGCTCGACTCATCGATCGACAGTTCCGACGTGCCACAACGATAAACCGCACTGACCTCCTCAGAAGACGAACACGGGACACGATGGACAGAGTACCCTTTGTTGTCCAGTACTTCCCCGGAGCAGAGAAGCTACGACATCTTCTCCGGAGTCTTCAACATATCATTGATGACGATGAACATCTCGCTAGGGCCATCCCCACCCCCCCACTTCTTGCTTTCAGACAACCGCACAACCTCAAACAGATCATTGTTCGCAGCAAACTACCCAACCTTCAGGAGAACAGTGACCACAATACCACACAACCCTGCCACAGCAACCTCTGCAAGACATGCCAGATCATAGACATGGACGACATCATCAAACGTGAGGATACCATTCACCAGGTACACGGTACATACTCTTGCAACTCGGCCAACGTTGTCTACCTAATACGTTGCAAGAAAGGATGTCCCGAAGCATGGTACATTGGGGAGACCATGCAGACACTACGACAGCGGATGAATGAGCATCGCTCAACAATCACCAGGCAAAACAGTTCCCTTCCTGTGGGCGAACACTTCAGCAGTCATGGGCATTCGGCCTCCGACCTGCGGGTAAATGTTCTTCAAGGGGGCTTTCGTGATACACGACAGCGCAGAGTCGCTGAGCAGAGACTGATAGCCAAGCTCCGCACACATGAGAACGGTCTTAACAGGGATCTTGGCTTCATGACACACTATCTGTAACCCCCGTAACTTGCCTGGGTTAGCAAAAAACCTCACTTACTGTGCTGTCTGGAGAAAATACACAATTCTCTAACCATGCTCAGGATTCCCTTCACACACATTGTTAGCCACTTTAACACTTGAATAGCAGGTTAGATGTAAGGATTCGCATTCTAATCAGCAATCTCTGACTGTCTGTGCTGATGTGTGCTATTGCAGACCAGAACACTGCATTTGCCTGACAAAGACACAGAGTGTCGAAAGCTCGCAATTTTACTATCAAATAAATCGGTTGGATGTAAAATTGGTGTTGCTAAATTCTTACTGAGTTCTTACTACCCCTGTGGACAGCGAAGACCCAAAGATCAAACAAAGCTAAAGGCTACGCAATCTCATCCCTTAATGAAGGATGAGATGGGATCTTATTGAAACTTGCAGAATACTGCAAGGCCTGGATAAATTGGATGTGTAGAGGATGTTTCCACTAGTAGGAAAAACTAGAACCAGAGTGCGCAACCTTAGGTTAAAGGGACAATTCTTTAAAACAGAAAAGAGGAATTTCTTCAGCCGGAGAATGGTGAGTCTGTGGAACTCTTTGCTGCAGATGGCTGTGGAGGCCAGGTCATTGAGTGTCTTTAAGATGGAGTTAGGTTTATGACTAATAAGGGGATCAGGGGTTAAGGGGAAAAAGCAGGAGAATGGGGATGAGAAAAATATCAGCCATGATTGAATAATTCACTGCTGTGAGCACTCAGTTTATTGTGATATTGTTATTGCCAGGTGAGAAAGGGTGAAATGATTCCCCCTATTTTCCCATTCTTCATTTGACCAGAAGAGTTAATTTTGTTAAGAATTGAGAGGACATGCTTTGCTGATTTGTGTCCCAGTATCCACATTATACGTTATCCACAATCCACGTTATTACAGTGCCACCATTGTAGAGAATTAGACACAGATTTTAGAGTTAAACAAGCAACAAAATAAGTTTATGACACCACTCCCCAACTAAAAATAATGAATTCACAAGGTCACACAAACTTGTACAATGTACACAGATGCAGAGGAAGAGGATAAGCTTAAAGATCTGACAGTTCACGAAGAAAAGGGAGATATATGGTTAGCTGTGTCTTTGCAGTGATTCCACATTGTGATTGTTTATCTTAGCTGTTGTTCTGGATGTTGTTATTTGGAGCAGATTCCCACACTTTAAAAGATCTCCTGTCGCGGTGTGCAGTGTTTTCCTAGTGTGGTCACTTTGTAAACCAGGCACGGTTCCAGAGAGATTTCAGTACAGATCCTCCCTCTATCCTGCTTGACAGGGATTCCGTTAAAATGCCTTGCTGGTTGCATATTCCTCCTCCAGCACCTACACCCTCTTCCAACTCTGTAACCGCGCCCAACCCCCCTCCCTATCTCTGTAACCTTCTCCAGCCCCCTACACCCCTCCCTTCTATGTATCTTCTATGTGCCTGCTTTCAGCACCTCCTCTGCCATTGTGTTCCAGTCACCCACCACTGTGAGAAAAAAATTCCCCTGCACATTTTCCTTAAACTTTCTCCCTCTCACCTTGAACCTGTTCCCCGTTGTAAATTAATACTTCCACCTAGGAAAAAGTCTCTGACTATCCACCCTGTCCATGCCTCATAATTTTGTAGAACTCTATCTGGTCTCCACCTCAGCTTCCATCTTTCCAGTGAAAATAATCCTAGTTGATTCAACCTCTCCCCGGAGCTGACATCCTGGTGAACCTTCTCTGCACTCTCCGAAACTTCCATGTCCTTCTAATAGTGTGGTGACCAGAACTGCACACACTGCTCCAGGTTCAGCCTAGCCATGGTTTTATACGGCTGGAATATGGTTTCCCAACTCCTGTACTCACAAACGTGCCATTTGCCGCTTTGATCACCTTGGCTACCTGTTTGCCACTTTTAGGGAACTGTGGACCTGCATGTCAGATTCCTCTGTAATTTAATATTCTGCAGAGTTCTGTTATTTACAGTATCATTCACACCTAAATTTGATCCTTCAAAATGCATCATCTCGCATTTGTCTGGATTAAACTCTGTCTGCCGTTTCTGTGCCCAAGTCTCCAATCTATCAATATCCTGTTATATCCTCTGACAATCCCGGCACTGTCAGCAACTCCACAAATCGTGATGTCATCTGGAAGCTTACTAATCAGACCTCCCCACATCATCCTCCAGATCCTTTATATATACTACAAACACCAGAGGTCCCAGCACCGATCTCTGCGGACCACCACTGGCTGAAGATCTCCGTTCTGAAAAACACCTTTCCACCACTACTATCTTCTACAATCCAGCCAATTCTAGCATCCATCTATCCAATCCATCCCGAATCCCTTATGATTTTAGTTTTTGTACCAGTCTGCCTTGTGGAACCTTGTCAAATGTGTTCCTAAAGTCCATATTGCGAAACACATGCCTCTAGCCTGAGCTCTGGCTGTGTTGAATGCAAAGACATATGTGCAAACTGAATATTTCATACTTTCAAACACAGTTTTGCCTCGCTTCTCTTTCAGTTATTTTGCATCTTTATCAAACTTTCTAGCATGCATACAGAGGGTGGTGAGTGTCTAAAATAAGCTGCCTGAGATAATAGTTGAGGTGGGTAACATTTCAGCTTTTAAAAAGCATTTAGATAGTTAAATGGGTAAGATGGGTGTAGAGGGATAGGGGCCAAATGTTGGCAGTTGGGATTGGCTTGGGGGTTGTAAAAAGAAAAGCGGCATGGACAAGTTGGGCCAAAGGCCGTGTTTCCATACTGTAAACTTCTATAACTGTATTCCAAAGGAGCTTGATTAGTTCATGTTTCTGCAGCTACTGTTTTCAGAACAGGTTTGATGTCTGATCTCGGATACATTTGTTATGTCTCCATGTAATGTGGATAGTCAGGAGATAGGGTCTTTTATCTTCTCCAGAGAGTTCATTATCTGTCTTTATTCCAACTTTGTGGAATGTAAAATTGTTTTATGGCAGCTCACTTTGTTTCGGGTGCCAGTTTAACATCTAGCCAATGGAAAAAAATCAAAAATCATATCTTCTAAAAGCATATCCTTGTGACAGTAAATTCCAGATTACTGTGTAGCTGCTCACCTTACATGGAACATTGCTTCATGTCAAATATCCCTATCCAGGTTGCCTAAGTTCAGATGAAAGTGGTTCAATGATTATTTAACTCTTTAGAAATGTGCAATTTCTTTCTTCACCTTCACTACAGCTAAATGTACTAATAGTGTTTTCTTCTATCTGTGCAGATTCTTGAAAGCTCCCAGACACTGCTGACTGTCCTGAAGCGGGAAGCAGGGACCCTGCATCAAGTCACTGAAAATGGTGACAAGAATTCCTGACTTTTAGCGATCAGCTTCAGAGGAGCAGGAAGTGGGAAGGAGAGGGAACCTGTGATTGAAACATTGTCAATAAATGCCTAATACTGGAACACTGGATCAAACAAGTTCAAATTCCATCAAAGGATTGGTGACCACAAGGTTCTAATTTAATTTGTTTTATAATAAAATTTATACATATAGAAAACTTGTGTTGTTTCTAATGAGGATGGTTGAAAAAGCTTCACTGAAATTTGCTTGTATTACACATGAAAAAGGAGAATGGCCATACCTCCTCCTGAAACAGGCCTTTGAAGAGCTGGGTCAATCCAGTTCTACTGGATTTAAAAGCAAGAAACTTATGTGAAAGACTGGCTGGATCCAATCTGATCACTGTGTTGGGAAAGCCTGATGCAGTTGTTTTGTATTTGAACGCAGTAGAAATTAGGAGGAAATTTCAGGAATCTGTAGTCTAAATAGCTGTGATAAATATAGGACAGATGTCAGAGATAGGTTATCAGAGGGTAGTAAGGGTGTGGAATGCCCTGACTGCAGCAGTTATGGACTTGCCAACTTTAAGAGTGTTCAAATGGTCAATGGATAGGCATACTGATAACATTGGAATAGTTTAGGTTGGAGGGTCATTAGATTGGTTCCAACATCAAGGGCTGAAGGGCCTGTACTGTAATGTTGTGTCTAACTCAATCCCACTTTGCAGTTCCTGCTCTGCAGGTCATGGCACTTCATTTAAAAAATATTTTGATTTACGCAATGAGGATTTCTGCTGCTTATCACCTTTTCAACTAGTGTATTCCAGAACATCTCTATCCTTGGTGAAAAATGCTCTCCTTTTATTACAATTTTGTCTTTCAAAAAGCATTTAGACATTTACACGGATATAGACAGATATGGACCAAGTGTTGGCAATTAGGATTAGCTTAGGGGTTTTTTTAAAAAAACGGCTTGGACAAGTTGAGCTGAAAGCCTCATCCTGTTAAATCTCTATGACTATAATTTCAATGAAACAATACCTTAAGCAAATTTATTCAGCCTTCAGTGCAGGTATATCTTCTCCAGCACCCTCACAAGCACCTTGATCTAGTTGGACCAATGCATAGCACAGGCTTGGAGGGCCAAAGGGCAACTTGGCTGAATATGTAGATGATATTAAGGGACTGGTCAAGTGGATGGAACAGTAGCAAATGTAGATCAATCCAATTTTAGGGAAAGCTTGCAAGGTAAAGGAATACAGACTAAATGGTATAATATTGAGAAGTCTAAAAGGAACAAAGACTTTTCTTGCATTTCACAAAGCCCTGAAGGTGATTAGCTGGGTAGGTAAGGTGGTCAAATATGCATATGAAATATTTGCTTTCATTAACCAAAGCAAAGAATACGAGGGCAGGGAGGTTGTGCTAGAACTGTTATAAAATACTGGTTATATCACAGCATGCAGTCCTGGTCACTGTATTCTGGCTTATACAAAAGAAACAAGGGATTTACAAGGATGTTGCCTGAACTGGAGAATTTAGATATGAGGAGTTTGGATAAGCTGGGGTTGTTTTCTTTGGAATATGAGCCCAAACTGAAAAGTTTGAGGAATCCATACGGAGGTGATCAGAAGGCCCTAGTCTGGTTGGTTAGGGTTACCATAGGGTTAGGGTAAAATCTAGGTGGTTTAGAGTCAGAGGTTTACAGCACAGAAACAGGCCCTTCAAACCAACTTGTCAATGCCACCCTTTCTTTTTAAACCCCTAAACTAATCCCAATTGCCCACATTTGGCCCATTTCTCTCTACACCCCTCTTACCCATGATAGGAGTAAGTTTAGAGGGGAAATATTTTCATCACAAGTTGTGGGAAATTGGAACTCTGCCTGAAAGGATGGTAGAAGCAGAAATCATGACAACCAGGTGGGGATGAGTTGTGTGGACACAAAAGAGGCTTCAAAGGGATTTGGTCAGGCTAACTAAATGGTTAAGTGTGAGGTTATCCACTTTGGTCAAAAATACTAATTTCTTAAATAGGGAGAAATTGGGAAGTATTGATGTTCAGAACCTTGTTTGAGAATTACTAAAAGCTAACTTCAGATGCAGCAAGCAATTAGGAAGGCAAATGGTATGTTGGTTTTTATCCCAAGAAGATTTGAGGACATAAAATGTCCCGCTGTGGTTTTAGAGCAGCTTGGTGAGGCCAAACCTGGAGTATTAGATACAGGAAAGATGTACTTTCTATTCAGAGTGTACTGAAGATTCAGCAGCCTGATTCCTGGGATGGTGGGACTGGGTTATGAGGAGAGATTGAGGAAACTGTCCCTGTACTCTAAAAGGTTAAGAATGAGAGGTGAACTCATTGAAATTTGAAAAATTCTTAAGAGTTTGACAGGGTAGATGTGGATAGGATGTTCTCCCTAGCTGATGAATCTAGAACCAGGGAAGAATCTCAGAATGAGGGATAGACTGTTTAAGACTGAGACAAGGAGGATTTTTTTCACTCAGAGGGACATAGAAACTCAATCTCAGAGTAGGCTCAAGAAAGAAATCAATAAGACTTCTGGATACACAAAGGATATGGGATAGCGTAAGAAAATGATGTTGAGGTATAACATTTAAATAATACTTTGATCATACAGTTCAAGTGCCATAACTTACATGACTGTAGACAATCAGCATGGTGGCACATGGTTAGACTTTCTCTTCCATTTCATTTTTATTCCAAATTTGCATTTTTAGATATTTGCTAGCTTTAATATACAAGTGAATAAATACTTGGGACTCATTCTGGGATAGGTGGGACCTCTACAAGAGAGATGGTCTACACCTGAACCAGAGGGGAACTAATATCTTGGGGGGAAAATTTGCTAAGGCTATGCAGGGGGCTTTAAACTGATTCGGGGGGGGGTGGGATCCTAAGTAGTTGGGGTGCTAAGAGGGATGAGAGTAAGGGGGTCATAGAGGAAAGCTGTAAAACACAGCAGCGTACGGGTGGGGTAGGGCATGGTTTGAAATGCGTATACTTTAATGCAAGGAGTATTCGCAATAAGGGGGAGGAACTTGCAGCTTGGATTAGTACCTGGAACTTCGATGTTGTGGCCATTTCAGAGACTTGGGTAGAGCAGGGACAGGAATGGATGTTGCAGGTTCCGGGGTTCAAATGCTTCAGTCGGAATAGAGAAGGAGGTAGAAGGGGGGGAGGAGTGGCATTATTAGTCAAAGACTGTATCACAGTGACAGAAAAGAAGTTTGATGAGGACTTGTCTGTTGAGGTAGTATGGGCTGAGATTAGAAACAGGAAAGGAGAGGTCACCCTGTTGGGAGTCTTTTATAGACCTCCTAAAAGTTCTAGAGAGGTTGAGGAAAGGATTGCCAAGTCAATTCTGGTCAGGAGTGAAAGTAATAGGGTAATTGTTATGGGGGACTTTAACTTTACTAATATTGATTGGAATAGCTATAGCTCTAGCTCGTTAGAGGGGTCAGTTTTCGTACAGAGTGTGCAGGAAGGTTTTTTGACTCAGTATGTAGATAGGCCAACTAGAGGTGAGGCTACATTGGATTTGGTGCTGGGCAATGAGCCAGACCAGGTGTTAGGCTTGGAAATTAGTGAACATTTTGGTGATAGTGACCACAATTCGGTTACGTTCACCTTAGTGATGGATAGGGATAGGCATGAAGCTGGGGGCAGTAGTTATAGCTGAGGGAAGGGTAATTATGAGGCCATCAGGAGAGAATTAGGGTGCATAGATTGGACTAGGAAACTACAGGGACTGGGAACATCTGGAATGTGGAGCTTATTCAAGGAGCAGCTGCTGCGAGTCCTTGATAAGTATGTCCCTGTCAGGCAAGGAGGAAATGGTCGAGTAAGAGAACCTTGGTGTACGAAAAAAGTTGATTTGCTGGTTAAAAGGAAAAAGGAGGCTTATGTCAGGATGAGGCTTGAAGGCTCGGTTAGTGCAATGGATAGCTATAGATTAGCCAGGAGGGAGCTAAAGAGTGAATTATAGAACATATAGAACAATACAGCACAGAACAGGCCCTTCGGCCTTCGATGTTGTGCCGACCAAAATAAAAAGCAATGCCCCTCCTAACTAAACCATTCCCTTCTCATCCATATACTTATCAACTACCTCTTAAACGCCACCAAACTTGGCGCATCTACAACAGCTGCAGGCAGGGCATTCCACTCCCTAATCACTCTTTGAGTAAAGAACCTACCTCTGATATCCGTCCTATAACTCATACCCCTTAAATTTAAAGCTGTGTCCCCTCGTGCTAGCTTTCTCCATCCTAGGAAAAAGGCTATCACTGTCCACCCTATCTAAACCTCTAATCATCTTATATGCTTCAATAAGATCCCCTCTTAGCCGCTCCTTTCTAATGAAAACAACCTCAAATCCTTCAACCTCTCTTCATAGGACCTGCCCTCCATACCAGGCAACATCCTGGTAAAACTCCTCTGTACCCTCTCCAATGCCTCCACATCTTTCTTATAATGTGGCGACCAGAACTGCACACAATACTCCAAGTGCGGCCGCACTAGAGTTTTGTACAGCTGCAACATGATGCTGCGGCTCCTAAATGCAATCCCCCTACCAATAAAAGCTAAGACTCCATAAGCCTTCTTAACAACTTTATCCACTTGACTGCCTACTTTCAGGGATCTATTGACACATACACCAAGATCCTTCTGTTCCTCAACACTATTAAGAGCCCTACCATTAGACCTATACTCTACACATTTATTGTTCCTGCCAAAGTGCATTACCTCACACTTTTCCACATTAAGCTCCATTTGCCACCTCTCGGCCCAGCTCTGCAACTTGTCCAAGTCACTCTGTAAACTAAAACACCCCTCTTCACTATCTACCACACCACCAACTTTAGTATCATCTGCACATTTACTGATCCCTCCCTCAATACCCTCATCCAGATCATTTATAAAAATTACAAACAGCAGGGGCCCCAAAACAGACCCCTGAGGCACAACACTCGTCACCGAACTCCACGATGAATATCTCCCATCAACCACCACCCTCTGTCTTCTATCTGCCAGCCAATTCCTAATACAATTAGCTAAATCACCCTCTATTCCACACATCTGCATTTTCTGTAGAAGTCTTCCATGGGCCACCTTATCAAACGCCTTACTAAAGTCCATATCTACTACATCAACTGCCTTACCCCCATCCACCTCTTTGGTCACTTTCTCAAAAAACTCAATGAGGTTAGTAAGGCATGACCTACCCTTCACGAAACTATGCTGACTATCCCCAATCAATTCATTTCTCTCTAAATAACTATAAATCCTATCCCTAATAATTCTCTCCAATACCTTGCCCACAACAGAAGTAAGACTCACTAGACTGGATTAGTAAATTTGCAGATGACACTAAAGTCAGTGGAGTGGTAGATAGTGAATTGAGGAGAGCTAAGAGAGGACACGAGAAGACTTTGGCTGATAGGATTAAGGAGAATCCTAAAGCTTTCTTTAGATATGTTAAGAATAGAAGATTGGTTAGGACAAGATTAGGGCCAGTCATAGACAGCAGTGGAAGTTGTGCGTGGAGCCTGAAGAGATTGGAGAGGCACTGAATAAATATTTCTCTTCGGTATTCACGCAGGGTGATGTAAATGTAGTTATGGAGAACACTGAGGTACAGGGTAGCAAACTGGAAAGTATCGAAGTAGATAGGGAGGATGTGCTAGATATTCTCGAGGGTTTGAAGTTGGATAAGTCCCCTGGGCCGGACGGGATTTACCCTAGGATTCTCTGGGAGGCAAGAGAGGAGATTGCAGAGCCTCTGGCTCTGATCTTCAGGTCGTCGTTGGTTACGGGTGTGGTTCCAGAGGACTGGAGGATAGCGAATGTGGTCCCATTGTTTAAGAAGGGGAAGAGAGACCTTCCAGGGAATTATAGGCCAGTGAGTCTTACTTCTGTTGTGGGCAAAGTATTGGAGAGAATAATTAGGGATAGGATTTATAGTTATTTAGAGAGAAATGAATTGATTGGGGATAGTCAGCATGGTTTTGTGAAGGGTAGGTCGTGCCTTACTAACCTCATTGAGTTTTTTGAAAAAGTGACCAAAGAGGTGGATGGGGGTAAGGCGGCTGATGTGGTATATATGGACTTTAGTAAGGCGTTTGATAAGGTGGCCCATGGAAGACTTCTGCAGAAAATGCAGATGTATGGGATAGAGGGTGATTTAGCTAATTGGATTAGGAATTGGCTAGCAGATAGAAGACAGAGGGTGGTGGTTGATGGGAGATATTCATCGTGGAGTTCGGTGACAAGTGGTGTACCTCAGGGGTCTGTTTTGGGGCCCCTGCTGTTTGTAATTTTTATAAATGATCTGGATGAGGGTATTGAAGGATGGATTAGTAAATTTGCAGATGACACTAAAGTCGGTGGAGTGGTAGATAGTGAAGAGGGGTGTTATAGTTTGCAGAGAGACTTGGACAAGTTGCAGAGCTGGGCCGAGAGGTGGCAAATGGAGTTTAATGTGGAAAAGTGTGAGGTAATGCACTATGGCAGAAATAATAAATGTGTAGAGTATAGGGCTAATGGTAGGATTCTTAGTAGTCTTGATGAACAGAGGGATCTTGGTGTGTATGTGCATAGATCCCTGAAAGTAGGCAGTCAAGTCGAGAAGGTTGTTAAGAAGGCATATGGAGTCTTAGCTTTTATTGGTAGGGGGATTGAATTTCGGAGCCGCAACGTCATGTTGCAACTGTACAAAACTCTAGTGCGGCCGCACTTGGAGTATTGTGTGCAGTTCTGGTCCCCACATTATAAGAAAGATGTGGAGGCATTGGAGAGGGTACAGAGGAGGTTTACCAGGATGTTGCCTGGTATGGAGGGCAGGTCTTATGAAGAGAGGCTGAGGGATTTGAGGTTGTTTTCGTTAGAAAGGAGGCAGCTAAGAGGAGACCTTATTGAAACATATAAGATGATTAGAGGTTTAGATAGGGTGGACAGTGATAGCCTTTTTCCTAGGATGGAGAAAGCTAGCACGAGGGGACACAGCTTTAAATTAAGGGGTGATAGTTATAGGACGGATATCAGAGGTAGGTTCTTTACCCAAAGGGTGGTTCGGGAGTGGAATGCCCTGCCTGCAGCAGTTGTAGATGCGCCAAGTTTGGTGGCGTTTAAGAGGTTAGTTGATAAGTATATGGAAGAGAAGGGAATGGTTTAGTTTGGAGGGACATTGCTTTTTATATTGGTTGGCGCAACATCGAAGGCCGAAGGGCCTGTTCTGTGCTGTAATGTTCTATGCATCCATTTAGTTAATACATCCAGATTGTGAGGTAACGTTCAGAGAAATGGAGCAAAATATGTTTTGTTTGGTGGGAAATTGAGGCATAACCTTAGAATCTAAGCTCAATTGTGCAGTGTTGACTTCTTCATAAAGAGTCCCAGAAATCTGGAATCATCACTTCCAAATGACTTGAGGTTAAGGGTCAACTGAAAACATCCTATTTGAGGTTAATAGGTAAAGGTTAGAGCGGGTAGCTGGAGTGAAGATACAAATCAGCTCTGATCAAGTTGAATGGTAGAACAGAATCAAAGGGCTCAATGGTCTCCATTTCTAGCCATGCTTAAAACTGAATTGTGATTTGATAAATGACTCTACTCAATTCATTGCCAGTGCATTTTTTATTTTTTTTATTAATCAACAAGTGATCATGTCTGAAAATGTTAAACCATCATGAATTACACAGTCATTACATCTTCACCAAAAGTAAGAAAATTATATCAAAATCTGTATTGGGTATCAAGACTTTCAGCTGAAGCATTTCTGTATATCCATTGTTATCAGAAGTTGTTTTCTTTTGAAACAATAATGCGCATTTCTAGGATTTGCAAAGGTGAATGTTACAAAAAGAGCAATACATTTGGCCATGAGACTAAACGCTGGCAAGTTTCAGATTTTCCCATTCCGTTAAATCGCTTCTAAGTGCAAAATTCTATAGTGCATATGCAATTGTATTAAATATTTTTCTCCCCTGGAATCTATTCCAACTATAATGCAATGCCCTACACTGCCAGGAATTTTCAAAACAAGGCCAGTATGTACACACAAAATTCATCTCCCCTCCCTTTACTATTAATATGAGGTCACGGAGTGGTATGTGTCAACAGTCATGGAAGACTCAATTCACAAGTGTTTCAGTTATGAATCAAAGGTCTGCATCACAGTCAGGACTGCAAGATACTCTCCATGAACGAAAGTACTTGGAGTGTGCTACAAAGTGTTAAGTGCAAATGGTTAATTCTCTTCAGAGACTCTAAAGTTGTTCAGATTTTGCAGTGCTGCTAATATAAAGGAGTGTTCACTCAGAGCCATCCATAAATAGCACATTTAATTGTGAACCCATTGCACACAATCATTGATGTTCACTTTAGCCAGCAAGTTTTACTGCTTCAGAGAGTGGTTTCAGAGAGCGAGTTAGTTACCAACTCAGTGGATTGTGGGCAGGTACTTTGTGAACAGAAATTTTAAATCGACCTGTTGCTCCTGAAGTCACCACACATCCTGCAATTGGAGGCAAGTCTGAGATTCAGGAATAATGCACAATTAATTAGAAAACTGAAATTATGAAAATACACAGCAGTCAGATCAGCATTTAAAACAAAGAAGAAACAACATTAGTTTGGGTGAACTAATTTCTGACCAAGGCATTCCACTCAAAAAGTTAACCTGTTCTTCTTTTCTGGTGATGGCAGACCCGTTGCATGTTTTCAATTCATTCCTTGTTATCTCAATCACACCATCACTAAACCTACTAGTGGACAGAAATCCGGAGATGGGAGGAGTGTGGCAGAGGATTATTCAACTGCCTGAACAATATATCTGTTTTGGATCACCCAAAGGATCACCACAAAAGCAGGCAGATAACATTCAGCAATCACTCAGGAAGAAAATCATTACAACATATATATTGTAACTTAAATGGGACTTCTGCTATTAACAAGTGTAGCCCTTGTGGGTCAGTGGGATAAAATTATTTTAAGAACATCTTGATGGCTTACATGCAATACCACACAAGCCCTGCTGTAATCTCAATAGTGTCTTCCCCCCATCTTCCCCACAGAAATTGGATAATTCCAATACTCTCCTCTACTTTTATCCATATTTTGGGAAATGCAGCTCACCCATAGTAAGAGAATCAAGTGTTTTTGTTATAAACCTTTGTTCACAGGAAAACAAGCTCAGGCCTCTTGAAAATCATTTCAATTTACAACCAACAAACAGGAGTGTTTAATCACCTCAGGCTGGTCAGAACTCAGTCCCAAAGTGAAAAAGGGTTGTGTTTACCTGATCTGCAGGGCTTTTTCCAATCTGAATAAAGGGAGATATTCCTGAGGTAATGAACCCATCAAACTGCAGCCAGACACAAACAATGCAAATTATGTTTATGATTATATTTTACTGGAGTGTATATGGAATTAATTTAGTGATCGAGACATTTCTCCTGCCACATTCAATGTCTATTTCCCTCTCTTAGCACATCTTTCCGATTTGAACTGGGTTTATTCTAATAACAATCTCTCAACGCCTATAGAATTTTACCTCCTTTCAGAACAGAAAACACATTGCCCGAGGAACGAGTGTGTTCTGCCACTCTATTTCTGGTAGATCAGCCAGTCACAGTTACGAGATAGATTCAATCACCAACACAGGTTAAATAAAGATCATTTCCACCTATAAACAATCTGGAAATGGGGACAGGATGATCAATGCATGCCTGCAAACCTAATTCTATGGCATCTTCTCTCTCCCTCTGCCATTCCCAATCAGAGCTCATATAAAATCCAAATATAAGTTGCCAATCTGTACACAATCAACACATGTGGTGCTCTGGGGTGAGATTAGAGTGAATAATTAATCATTCTTTCTTGTTTTCTCCAGTAAATATCATCTCTGATACAGTGAAGCTCAAACCCTGAGGAGCAGCCTCCAAGACAATGCTTAGATTGTTAAACTCAACTCTGAGACTGAAGTGAAATATTCCATGGGTTACAGTTTATAATACTGTTCAAAAACACAAGGGTTGCAACAGAACTTCAAGGCACCAGTCATTCCAATTAACTAGGGACCTTTTGATAGGATCTGGAAATCAAATTTAGCCCCTGGATTAATAAAAGTCCAGATTAGGATTAGGAATAATGTCTAGATTCTAATGTGCTGGTGAATGTGCATGGCTGTTAACACTCTAGAAATTGTTTTTGCTTCAACTCCAAGACTTCCTATGTTACTAACACCCATCTCTCTGTGAGAGTTTACAGCAATGTTGCATACAAATTTAACAATACAAGCTCATGACAATTTAAAACAGGTGAAAGTTTAATATCTGATAGGCTCAGCCTAAGTCACCATCAAGCTTTCACTCCAGTGTAACGCTGCATGCACAAAAACTCAACTCCCCTCACTCTTGCCCTCCCCAATTTAGGAACTCCCTCCCTTAGTCCTAGCTGCCCAGTGAATACATGGCACAAAATACATTTCACAAAGAAGCTCTGACAAACTCCTGTCTTTGAGCTCTGGAATGGGTTTAGTATTCTCACAGCCCTACACCCAGCTCAACCTCACCAGGAGGCCCCCCAAGTCAGAGTGCCAGGGCAAATTATATTAAAGAAATGGAAAATTAATGCAGAAAATGAAAATGGTTATAGTCCCGGGACACCCTGTGACCCAGGACCACTACCAGTAAAAACTGTGGCACAGTGAGAATGACGCACAATCACGGTACAGTACATATACACCCAGGACCCAGTGTACAACATTGTAAATGGGAATGCAACTCAAACACAGTCAATCCTGAAATCCACGGCCCAGGGTCTGACCCTCACACAGGCCCAATACTCTTAAGGACAAAGGTGGCCAAGGTCAAAGCATAGAATAAGTCAGATCTTCTATAAGGAATCGAATGGTCATTGGTGAACAGACTTCAGCATCCATGGCAGTGTTCAGGAATGATTTCGGAAGATTAGGTCACAGCCCTTTGAGAGCAAGTGCAAACGTAGCAAAGTCGGTGTGCAGACAACTGGTCTCAAAACCTCAAAGCTGCCTTATAAATGTTGCGTGGGCCCCACGTTAGTCTGGAGACTGGTCTCCTCTGACACAAGGAAGAAATCCAGCTGGACGTGGAGGAACGAAAATCCAAGTTGCCCTCTCAGAAGAAACCGCAGTCTGGGGGGATTCAGCCCAAACTGCTCAGTGAGGAGCACGGGCTTTTCAAAAGGACACCAGCCACATTTCTGATGGTACCCAGCTGGCTTTCCAGGATCCTGATAAGCCAATCCCAAACTCAGTTACCATTCCCAAATCCCGTCTCCTTCAGGTCAGAAGTATAGTGCTGGCTCGCTGCTGTAATCAGAGCGCTTGCTGCTA
This sequence comes from Sphyrna mokarran, assembly GCA_024679065.1. NCBI lineage: Eukaryota > Metazoa > Chordata > Chondrichthyes > Carcharhiniformes > Carcharhinidae > Sphyrna > Sphyrna mokarran. The sequence continues at coordinate 42,958,638 of JAGIQG010000025.1, forward strand.
TCCGCTGGCGTCAGCTAAGGGAACAATTGAACAGAAATGAGTGCTGGGCATCGTTAAATATACAACAATACAATATAGGATTCAGGAGGGCTTGGCATGGGTTTTTCCTGGGATCCAGTCTACTCTTATACTTTGTACTCATCTAGCCAAATCTCTCTCCTCCTCCACAGTTCCTAGTTTTTAGAAAACGTCATTTTGGCTTTCTTGGATTCGCTGACGAAGGCCATAGAGTCAAAAGCTTGCGAGTTTACTATCAAATAAATTGGCTGGAATTAAACCTGGTGCTGCCAGACTTCTTACTGTGTTTTCTTGGATTGCCCATATTAATCTTCACAGTGACAGTTTAGCCTGTATATTTAATTTATCAATAAGGTAAGGTCTTGCTTCCTTTTACACAACTCAACTCAGCCTCCTAATAATGTCATCTCTCGTAAGGGTCCATTCCTTCGTTCAAATCACAGACCAGTATATTGAAAATCTGAGACTTCAGTACAGATCCCTGAAAAACACCACTTGTCACATTCTGATAATCAGAAATTATTTCCTTTACCCTTACTCAGTGTCCCCTATGTTCCAACCAATTCTCAAACCATTCATAAGCTTATCACTAATTCCAGGTGTTTCAGTTTCGAAACCTCTTATGTGAACGATCAAATATCTTTTCCAAAGAGAAGCTACTTCCCCTCGCTATCGAGTACTCAGGGTTTTGGTTAAGAGTTTGGCCATTTCAGACCAGTATGAGAAATTCTCTCCCTCAGAGTTGGGGAAAACATTTGAATTGTCTATCTATGGATGTCCAGGAATGATCACTTTTGTGGTATGTGTTCCATGAAACAGATCCCCAATTCTCATACCTGTCCAGCCACATATTTATCTTTCTGATCTGTTTTGTGTCAATTAACACGTGGCTCAGCTAGCAAACCTGAGATTACCATTGTCAGGGTACTGCTATTTAACATTGCCCCAGAAAGAAACAGAAACAAAGTCACTATGTTACTTGGCTTATTGCAGACCAGAGCACAGCTTTGTTTCTACATTCAATAACCCAGTAGCCTACTACAGAATACACATATATACGGCGTACTCTCCCAGGTTTCAGATCTCTGGTGGAACACTCGCACGATGAGTCCATGGTAATCATACCCTGATAACTCTGTGTACACAGAGTTCTGTCCCAAATTCCCCAATTACTGCACAAACTCACCATGTCATCTTCAATTGTGGATTCAGTATCCTGCTGAGAACTGTCCTTCTCAGAAACGGATTCATCAAGCTTCTGTTCCTGCCACGTGTTGAATGACACTGTATGCTTCGGAGTGTAGTTTGTAAAGGCTGTATGAAAAGGTGGGTGAAGAATGAGAGGAGAGGACAAAAATCATTAGCTTTGAGAGAAATCTGGAACCAGGTCAGATCCTGAGTGGATCACCTGGAAACATGACAAATCACAAAGACTAACCTGGGTACCATAATGAGCGCAGCTAACTTACTGCTTTATCATCAGAAATCAACCCACACCAGTTGATGGAGACAGAAAATTGATCAATACCTATAATAACACCACCTGTCCCAATCACTAACTTACACCCAGTTTATTATAACCAGCCCCAATCAACGCACTCATGATTCATTCTTAGCCAAACATTCTTATGTACACATCAGCTGTTTGCCCTGTTCTAACCACCATACCTGATCTCCACAGCGAAACCCTCAGCTAATCTCGACCACTCTCCATTCTTAAAGTACCTCACCGACTCTCCTCCCTGCACTTCAGTCTCAATCACTGATTGTGATTTACTTTTGCAGGACCTGACTCTCAAACTCTACAGCAATAGTTTCCTGGCTTGCTTTTATGTTATGAAGAATAGAAAAAAAACACACTAAATAAACCACTGGATATCAGAACAGCTCCCTTGCTATTCCTATTTTGAGGTTTTGTGCCTCCTGCTTTACCCACAGTCACCACTGGGTAGTGCTGCTGTTCCAGTTTAGCTTGGAACACAAAGATGGAAATCAATTGAAATTCCCCAGGCAGCTCGAGGAACACGTCTCATAACATGAAATATTTACAGCAAGTCATAATTGAAAATTTAATACAATTTATACTTTTACCCCAGGTTTTAATCATACAAATTAATAGTTCTTTAAGTTCTAAACAACACAAATGCTATGGTACTGAAACTGAACAGTCAGGCTGTGGCTTCAATACTAAACCCAGCAGTGACTTCTCCTACTTCTTGTGAAGTTTTACCCATCACTGTGTGCTCTACAAATCAATTCAATGGTGCAGGATGTTAATGAGAGCCTCTCTCTCTTTATACCATCACCATGCTGTATGATGATGGAGCACTCCAGCCTGTATCTAATTCATACAGCTCTGTATTCTCACATGGCATGTTTAAATTTATTTCCTCAGTTCTAGGTTCCTCTACCCTATCTCACTGTGGCTGTGTTGATAATATTAGCTGCAAACTATTCTTAACCCAATAGATTATCCGAGTCAGGCAGTGCTGGTTTCGAGAAGATGGATTTTGACCATGTCTTACAGCCCACCAGCATTACAATAACTGCCGTATGCTGTGGGGCTCCATCAGTAATGGAATGGGATTAAGGTGAGGAGGCGACAGCCACAATGAGGTGTCTGAAAATTGGGTGGCAAATGTTGTGCTTTTGTTTAAAAAGGGCAGCAAAGAAAAGCCTGGTAACTACAGGCTAGTGAGCCTCATCTGTGGTGGGTAAATTGTTGGAAGGTATTTTGAGTGACAGGATCTACAGGCATTTACAGATGCAAGGACTGATTAGGGACAGTCAGCATGGCTTTGAGTGGAAAATCATGTCTCTCAAATTTAACTTGAGTTTTTTGAAGGGGTAACCAAAAGGATAGATGAGGGCAGTGCTATGTTGGACTTTAGCAAAGTCTTTGACAAGGTACCGCATAGTAAGTTGTTGCATAAGGTTAAATCTCAGGATGAAGTAGCTAAATGGATACAAAATTGGCTTCTTGATAGAAGACAGAAAGAATGGTTGTAGAGGATTGTTTTTCAAACTGGAAGCCTGTAACCAGTGGTGTGCCTCAGGGATCAGTGCTGGGTGCACTGTCATTTATATTATGGGAATTTAGTAGAACCACCTAGTACTTTGCAGATGACATCAAGATTGGTGGCATGGTGGACATTGAGGAAGGTTATCTCCAATTGCAGCTGGATATTGATCAATTGGGCCAGTGGGCTGATGAATAGCAGATGGAGTTTAATTTAGATAAATGCGAAATGTGCATTTTTGATGGATCGAACCAAGATAGAACTTACTCAGTTAATGGGAGGGCATTGGAGAGTGTTATAGGACAAAGAGATCTAGGGGTACAGTTTCTTAGCTTCTGGAAAGTGGAGTCACAGATGGACAGAGTGGTGAAGGAGGCATTTGGCAAGCTTGGTTTCATTAGTCAGAACATTGAATACAGGAGTTGGGACATCTTGAAGTTGTACAAGATATTGTTAAGGCTTGGAATACTGTGTACAATTCTGGTCACCCAGAAGGAATATTATTAAACTAGAAAAAGTACAAAAAAGATTTACTAGGATGCTATCACGACTTGATGGATTGAGTTATAAGGAGAGACAGGACAGACTGGGACTTTTTTTCTGGAGTCTAGGAGGCCGAGGGGTGACCTTATATATGGTATTTTATGTTGTTGAGCAGATACTCTGAGGAACGGATCACAGTTCTGTTTAGTAACATTCGGTGTTCAGGTGACTCCAATCTGGATAAGTCGAGTTTCTGCATCACATTCTAACCCCATGTTTACCATTTGCCCTTATTTTGTTTCTCAATGTTGTCACCAACCGGCACATTACAGTGAATAGCACAGCCCATAAAATAATAATGGGTGTAGATCAGCTAGATAGTCAATATCTTTTCCCAAGAGTCTAAAACTTGACAGCATAGATTTGAGGTGAGAGAGGAGAGATACAAATGGGACGAGAGGCACTCCCCCCTCCCCATATAAGGTGGTGAGTGTCTGGAACAAGCTGCCAGAAGTAACAGTAGAGGGAGATACAATTTTGTCTTTTAGAAAGCATTTAGACAGTTACACGGGTAGGAGTATAGAAGGATGTGGAGGGATAGAGGGATATGGGCCAAACGCAGAAAACTGAGGCTAGCTTAGTGGTTAACAGAAGAGGCAGCATGGACAAGTTTACAGCATGGAGCTGTAAACCGTATACAACAGCAAAGTCACAAAGGGAAAAGGCTGTAGACACTATGGTCAGTAAGATAAGTATGCTGCAAGAGGAGTGTGCTGCCTTTCTGTGGACTATCAGACTGATTGCAAATGGAAACACAGTCTCTGATCAAAGAGAAGCAATCTAGAAATTCAAGAAGTTTGTCCTTGTATGGTTGGGTGAAGGAGTAGCCACAAGTATCCTTACTGCTGGTCATTGGTTTGAGAAAGAAGCAACTTATGGTCTCTTGATACTATAGCTTTAGCGAAACATGGAGAAGTGAACTCTGCTGACAGCTGGGGGTGAAGCTGGAGTGGTTCCTGAAAACACTGCAGTTGTGCAGAACATACAGTCAAGAATAACTTTGTCTCGGTGTTTTCAGTCAAAGTTGTCTGTAGAGTTTAGTGTCAGCTGCTGAAGCAATGTTTAGTTACTGTTGCCCTTAATTTATGTCCTACAATCCATAATCTTGTTATGCAATTCCTTTAATACGAGGGAAGAAGTGTTGGGGCTTTTAGGTAGCATAAAGACTTATAAAGCTCCGGGGCCTGATGGTATTTATCCCAGGCTGTTAAGGGAGGTGAGAGATGACATTGCTGGGCCTCTGACGCAAATCTTTGTCTCTTCTTTGGACACAGGTGATGTCCCAGAGGACTGGAGGATAGCAAATGTAGTACCGTTGTTTAAAAAGGGTCAGAGGGATAACCCAGGGAACTATAGGCCGGTGAGCTTGACTTCAGTTATAGGTAAGCTAATGGAGAGGATTCTCAGGGACAGGATGTACGAGCATCTGGAGCGCTGCGATCTGATCAGGGATACGCAGCATGGCTTCGTTAAGGGGAGGTCGTGCCTTACGAATATAGTGGAATTTTTTGAAGAGGTGACAAAAACAGTTGATGAAGGACAAGCCGTTGATGTCGTCTACATGGATTTCAGTAAGGCGTTTGACAAGGTTCCCCATGGTAGGCTGATAAAAACGGTGAAGGCGCATGGGATACAGGGACAGGTATGTAGATGGGTTGAGAACTGGCTTGGGAGGAGGAGACAGCGGGTATTAGTGGAAGGCTCTTTTTCCAACTGGAGGTCTGTCACTAGTGGTGTGCCACAGGGCTCAGTACTAGGACCTCGTCTATTTGTGGTTTATATAAATGACTTGGAAGAGGGGGTAGGTGGTGTGATCAGCAAATTTGCTGATGACACTAAGATGCTTGGATTGGCGGGGACTAAGGAGCAGTGCCAGGCAATACAACAGGACATTGATAGGCTGGTAGATTGGGCAGATAGATGGCAAATGGAATTTAATCCGGATAAATGCAAGGTGATGCATTTTGGCCGGAATACTGTAGAGGGGAGTTATAGGATAAAAGATAAAACTATCCGGAGTATAAAGACGCAGAGAGACCTGGGGGTGCAGGTTCACAAGTCTCTGAAGGTGTCAGTACAGGTGGAAAAGGTGATAAAGAAAGCGTATGGTATGTTAGCCTTCATAGGAAGGGGTATAGAATACAAGAGTAGGAGTATGATGTTGCAAGTGTATAGAACGTTGGTTAGGCCTCACTTGGAGTACTGCGTCCAGTTCTGGTCGCCGTACTACCGGAAGGATGTGGAATCCCTGGAGAGAGGGCAGAGGAGATTTACCAGGATGCTGCCTGGTATGGAAGGGCTGTCTTACGAGGAAAGATTGAAAACACTGGGGTTGTTTTCCCTTGAAAGACGTCGGCTGAGAGGGGATCTTTTAGAGGTATATAAGATTATGAGGGGTATAGATAGAGTAAATGGTGGTAAGCTTTTTCCACCATTAGAAATAGATAGAACGAGGGGTCACGGCCTTAGGGTGAGGGGGGCTATGTACAAGACTAATATTAGAGGGCATTTTTTCACACAAAGGGTAGTGGGGTGTGGAATGCACTACTGACTAAGGTGATGGGAGCAGGCACGCTAGGGTTGTTTAAGGGTCTCTTGGACAGCCACATGAGCGGTCTGCAGATAGAGGGATATAGGAGGACTGTTTAAATACTTCGTTTCCACAGGCTATTCGGTCCACCTTGTTGACCAACAAGGCGCATGCATTCGGCAGGTCGTGCGAGGGCTGCTCCTGGAGGTTACTTCAGGAGTGGCCTAGTGCTTCATGTCGTTAGTGTATGCTTAAACTGGACCATCAGATGGGCAACATGACAGCTCAGAGACTATCGCTGTTGCTGTGCAGACACATGGATTTGGGCCTGTGTCTGCGGGAGTTTGCGCGTTCTCCCCGTGGTTGCGTGGGTTTTCTCCGGGTGCTCCGGTTTCCTCCCACATCCCAAAAATGTGCTCTTAGGCTGATTGGGTAACAAATTGTCCCTATATTGGTCCCTATATGTCATTAAGACGTTAGGATGGCGACACGGGCTCGTTGGGCCGAAGGGCCTGTTTCCCGTGCTGTGTTGCTCTTTGTTCTTTAAATTACTGCAAATTCAACTTTCTTTCTAAAATTTATTTGTCTCTACCGATACCACAACATACCTGAAGCTAGGGTATTAGTTCGTAAAGGGCTGCTTGGTGTTGTTGTGGGAGAGCTGGTGTAATTGGGACGTGGAAAGAAGAATGTTGAGGGCTGTCCTTCCTCATCGTTGTCACTCTCCTCAGATGCCCCCTCTTGAATGAGTGAATTCTCAGACGGATACTCGAATGTCGTGTGCAAACTGGAATCATTGAACGAGATCTTCATCTGGACAATAGAAAAGAGATGGATCAGCAAACCAGGTGTGGACTTTGCACATCCTCTTTCCCAAAACCCCCAAAACTCAGTCAGGTGTCATGTAACCTGCCCCACGCAAAGAAATTACCATACTCAATACTACAGCTCCAGCTCAGAACACACATCTCCCACTTTCAAATTCCTCCCCATCCAAAGCAGAACAGCAGCCGTCATACCAACTGATTGTCCTATTTCACATTTAGCCAAAACAGTGATTTTTTTTTAAAAAAGATGTACAAAATCATCAGCATGTAACATCAAAGTTACACCCAGACATTAGAGAAGATGGTTTTGGAGTTATAGTGGGGGACTAGAAACTAGAGGTTGTAAATTCAAAGTTAGAAATTTGGAATAATGAATTTGATAACACATGAGTCAGCACCAAGATTTGAAAACTCAACTGGTTCACTGAAACAAGTTCCCAATCCCATCTAGTCTGGCTAATTTGAGACACTCATCCCACACTATGGGATTGACACTTTACAGCTTAAAACTTGCAATGACATTGCAAGGCAATCAATTATCAGTTCAACAAGGAATGGGCAAAAAACACAAAGCTTCCCACCCATCATTCACATTTTGAGAACAAAGAAACACTTAAACATTGGAACAGAGTGTACTTCACAGCGTGGATTTGCAATAAATCACACAGTTGGGTTTCCACACAGAGTGACCTGTGCCCTGTCCCAAGCTGTGTACAATAATCATTTGTCATTTATTCTTTGATCAAAATTCCAACACACAATATTGCCATCTAGTGCAACAAATGATGTTTGCTGAGAAATTATCCCAGCAAAGATCAACAGTCAAGTGTGGCTGAGAAACAGCGATTTGTTTAGTTCTAGGCTGCAAGATGAGAAGCTTCCAAGGAGAAGGATCTGATACCATGAATAGTGTGCAGAATCAGGGCGAGGAAGTGTCCAGTGAGATGTTTGCATAAACGTGCAGCATCACAGCATGGGGTCAGGAGTACTCAAAGGTGTTACACTTAGTACAGAGCTCCGTCCATGGCACTGAGTATATAACCAGATCATCACATGCACTCCAGGAAGCTCACCTGAAATTTACATCTTAATATTTATCTTAAGGGAATTAAGGGATGGGAGATAGTACTGAAAAGGTGGAGTTGAAGAAGAAAATAAGCCAAGATCTTCTTTAAACTGGCTCTGCCAAAGACTTTACAGCCAAATTCCTACTTCTATTGTTTTGTGTTATTCATTACAAAGGAAAATCAAAAACAGGAATAAATCCTAAAGGGGCCAGAATTGTTGGCTTTTAAAAATAGGCAGATCTTGCTCAAATGAGATTCTTCACACATTCCATTACAAGTAAAACATTTTCATCTGAAAAGCAAACATTGGTACGATATACATTTCTATAAACAAATTCTCCCTAAATTGTCTCAAATTTGGTTTTTAATCCATAGATCTATAAACATAGACAGGGATCACGGGAAGAGGTGGGAATATCGGGGTGGCGGCACGGGCTCGTTGGGCCTGTTTCCCGTGCTGTTTTGTTTTTTGTTCTATAATCCCTTGAATATAAAAAAAATCCCAAAATGCTTCAGAGAGACAAAGAGTAAAACAGATTCCAAACCAACTACCTATACAAGGCACAAGTTAGGAGAATGATGGAATAAACTTCACTTGCCTAGATGGATGCAGCTCCAACAACTACACAAGCAGCTTGACACCATCTAGGATAAAGCAGGCCACTTGAGTGGCACCTCATCCAAAAACATTCCATCCCTCCATCACCGAGGCACAGTGGCAGCAGTTTGCACCAACTATAAGATGCACTGCAGCAACTCAGAAACATCACCACCCGAAGTTCCAAGCCACACACCATCCTGACTTCCTTCATGGTCACTGGGTCGAAATCCTGGAGTTCCAGTCCTAACACAGTGGGTGCATTTATACCTCAAACTGAATCAGTTCAAGAAGGCACTTCACCATCAACTTTTCAAGAGCAATTAGGGGTGGGCAATAAAAGGTGTCCAGGCCAGCAATACCCACATCCAATAAAAGAAAAAAAATAGGTAAACCAAAAACCTGGTTAAATCAGATGGATTTCAATAAGGGAACTGCACAGCATGAACCCAGATAACTAACGGTATGGCTGCCAATATCAGTACTAGACTCAGGGGAAATGCAAAAGGAGACGTGGTTTGTGGGGACGGGATGGTATTGAAGCACGAGAGGAGATTACAAAGACTATCAGGGTCAAGGTTAGTATTTCAAATTTAGGACATTACCTCCCAGTTCCTCATCAATGATAGGAAATTTGGGCAGATGAGACTGGCTATTTAGATGAGTTGGAGTTTGATGGAGGAAGGGAAGTGAATGTTTGAGTGATTCCTGACACAATTTCTCATTCCAGTAGGTACAGCAGCACTCATTAAAAACACAGGAGTAAATTGGCACAAACTATAAACAAAGTCATTAATCCAACACATGGTACATGTTAAAACAGCAGCCTGTTCAAATCTTAGAAACTTGCATGATAGGAGGGAGCATTGAAAATATTTTAAATTTTAAACATTTCATGTTTAGTTACAAGGAAAACCAGGTGGTGGTGAGCATATTCACTGTTTCCACATAATTGGTGGATGTCAGGAGTGAATGCACCCCATACTTGGCTCAATAATTATTAATAACTTGCATATTCAAACTCATGTGAAGCCTGAGCCTTGCCGGCTCACTCAATGCTTCCCCAGGATCTCTACCACACCAGTCAGTGTGTTCCACATTTTGCAGGAGTCTCCAGCTTAGTGCATCAGACATTTTTCTGCAGGTAAATTGCAAACAAAAATTCCTCACTAATCAGACATTTCAAATTCTACAATCAGCAACACTGAACTCAACATGTGGATCCAGCTCAAACGGAAAATATTAACTGCCTCAGAAAACAGTGACACAGGCAGCCTGGTTTTTAAAAAAACAATAGTTCACTAATATCCATCAGGGAAGGGAAATCTCCCCAATCTGCCCTACACCAAGGTCTGGTCTCAAGGAAATCTCCCCACTTTGCCCTACACTGAGGTCTGGTCCCTCAGGGAAATCTCCCCACTCTGCCCTATACTGAGGTCTGGTCCCTCAGGGAAATCTCCCCACTCTGCCCCTATACTGAGGTCTGGTCCCTCAGGGAAATCTCCCCACTCTGCCCCTATACAGAGGTCTGGCCCCACAGGGAAATCTCCCCACTCAGCCCCTATACTGAGGTCTGGTCCCACAGGGAAATCTCCCCACTCTGCCCTACAATGAGGTCTGGTCCCACAAGGAAATCTCCCCACTCTGCCCTACACCGAGGTCTGGTGCCACACTTTAGTTTACTTTCAAATGTCTTCTAAAAGGAGCCATAAACCAAGTTGTGGAAAAAAATATCATTGAGGCAAATTTCTCAAAACAAGGGATGGACAATAAAATGTACTAGAATTTATACTGAACAAAATCTGAGTGTCAAAATCCTAACCAAGCTTCATTGATACAGGCCTACAGAAAAGGAAGCAGCTGATGAATTATCTGTCATACCAGTCTATTTAGCTGTCCTTTCAGCAAATCAATTGAAACAAACACAGCTTTTAATCACTCACTCTTCTAAACAGTGCTTCTGTGTCTCAATGTTTGGAAGCATACAGACTCCATTCAGTGCCCTGAACATCAAGACCTGCTCACTGGGCACACTCAACACAACTGGACAATGGCTTGGCATTGTGTTCAGGCCCGGCCTAATTTTAAGTGGAATCAAAACAACATTGATAGACAAATATTTAATTTAGTGGCCAAGTGTTTAGGTTTTGAAAGAAAAATCCAAGTAACGATCACAGCACAAGGGTGGTTAACAGAAAATAAGATTGCTAGCTGTATAAACACAATTCATTCAATACAAGTCTGCCAATGATTGTATATTTATCCACAAAACGTATCTCACCTACAATAATTAACAGACATCGTTCACTTGGAGGAGTTTGTCAATAACTTGTAGCTGTTGAGTTTCATAGTGACTTGGTGATGATTGCAAAGGATCAATGGTCACTACGAGAGGACACAGATTTAAGGTGCAGGGAAGCAAATACAGAGGGGATGTTAGGGGTAAGTTTTTCACTCAGAGGGTGGTGAGTGAATGGAATCGGCTGCCGTCAGAGGTGGTAGAGGCAAACTCACTGGGGTCTTTTAAAAGACTTCTGGATGAGTATATGGAAAAGAATAGGATGGGGGTTATTGATAGATCTGTGGATTGGTAGATGTGATCGGCGCAACTCGTGGGCCGTAGGGCCTGTTTGTGCTGTATTGTTCTATGTTCATACAGTCACAATATTAATACAAAAACTTCAGTGAAATGCCCAGCATCAGTCAAATCATATATATCCTGTAGGTGTAGCTTACAATATCAGAGAGAAAAACAGACTTGTACAGACTTTAAACCTCAAATTGTCGCTGCTGTCATTTCACCTACTCGGGAACAGCAGAACCAGAGTATCTGACAATCCAAACCAGAAACTTTGGGAAAAAAAGGGTAGAGATGGCCAACATTATTTTCTGCTTCATTGTTTCATTAACAAGATAGCAGAGATCCCTTGAGAGAGAACACAATCAACACCACTTTTCAGTGTCTGACTACAGCATTTAAATCAGTTTATTTACTATTCATTTGCTTCTCTTTTCATTCTGAGATACAAACTCTTCATCTTGTTGACAGTGAGTGTTGGTCGACTGTAGAATCTGCAGAATCAAGCCCCATCCTGTCTTCATCTAATGCTCTCTCTCACTCACACACACACACTTCATTTTCCTCTCACCATTCCAAAGTAGCAGCAGGCGTGGATCACTCCCCACAGAATAGGAAACAGAGCTGGGCCTTCAGCCAAGCCTGCAGCAACGATAACATCTTTGGGCTAGCGAGAGGAAAAAGAGTTGGGTCTTCACCCCAGGGTCAGCGATAATTCGACCAACCTCTCAGTGGAGAGGTTTTGTGCATTTGAAATAGTACAAATCCTCCAATTAGAGAAGCAAGCCCATTAAAATCATCTTTAGTTCCTTCAAAAATCATTTTAAAACCCCATTAAATGTCTCAGCAGTATTCTGGTTGTCACAGATTCATAGAAAACTTGCACCACAAGAAACTATTCAGTGCACCGCGCCCACGTACTCCCTCTGCACAAGCAGCTCACTTCATCCTACTCCCCTGCCTTTTCCCCAGGCTATGAAGTTCGGTCTTCAGATAATTATCTAAGTCCTTCGACTGAAATCTGTCTCCACCACACTGACAGTACATTCCAGATCCTAACCACTCACTGTATAAAAATTGGTTTCCTCTCATTCTTGATCCTTCCACCAATAGGAACAGCTTTACCCCCATCTACTCAGTCAGCTCCTCATGATTTTGACTCAAATATCCTGTCTATCCAAGGAGAATAACCCCAAGCTTCTCCAATCTTATTTCTAGAACCATTCTTGTGAATAGCCAGAAATGTTCACAACGTTCTACATTAGACCAAACCAGTGTTTTAAACCAGTTTATCATAATTTCCTTGTTGTTGTATCCATGCCCCTATTTATAAAAGCCAAGATCTCATGTTCTTTATTAGCCACTTTCAGAATCTGCTCTGCCATCTTGAGTGATTTGTGCACATTTACGTCCAGGTCACTTTGCATCCCCTGTAGAATTACATCGTGTTTAATATTGCTTCCCTTTATTTTTCTTACCACTGTAAATAATGTACTTCTGGTTATAATATCAAACCAATCAAATAATAAGGATAACCAAGTCAGAAATCATTGGGCTTGAGTGTGCCACTGATCCAGGAACTAAGGTGTACCTGTTCACTGGGCAAAACTGCTCAATAGCTGTAAAAAGGAAAAAGAACAGATTTACTTTATTAATTGCTCACAGCCCCAAACCAGCACTCTGATACTGGCAATCGGACACGCTGGATCCTGTGTTGTTGAGAGTTTTAAACATTTGGTTTAATAGAAGTTTATCACTGGGGTCACCAGCCTCCACCACCACTGAACTACTTCCATCAATACTTTCAAACAATACTGTTAGAATGGGGATGAATAGTTAAGCAGCTCAGACACTGGCCTCCTATCCCTGTGATCTAGACACAAATTCAGCCAAGACTGAAGGAGAGAAAGTCTCCTCTGTGAGAAATGTATTTGGCCAGTGGCCACCCAATGGCCTAAAACAGTGCCAAGTTGGCAGCCTGTTTCAGAGACCAAAGGATATTTGTTAGTGAGATGTCACATTGATGCAGTACAGGGGGTTCTCTTCTTGATGGTGACAGCTAAGGATGCTGTTGAAACAGAATAAAAGCTGTGCACTGAACTGTATATACCTGATCTGAGAATGCCTGAATCTAGCATGTTCCTGAAATGCAAAGTACAGCAACAAAAATATAAAAACTAACAGTACTTCGAGCACTAAGCTCACTCTGTGAGGTAAAACTACGTGCGCCTCACATGAAAGCAGCATTTATGGAGTGCGGTTCCAAGGAACCCAAGCAAAACTCAAGTCAACAGGAATCAGGAGCAAAGCTCTCCACTGCAATAATATAGAGCTTTGGCAAGAGGAAACACCCAGAATAGTGTGCGCAATGTTGGTCTTCTTATCTGAAGAAGGATTTTCTTATGAAATACACTCCAGTCCAAACTGATTCCTGGGGTGGCAGGACCATTTATGAGGAGATTAATGGTCAGAAGTAGAGATGTTCACTGATGATTGTAAATATTCAGCACCATTTGTAACTCCTCAGATACTATAGTGTAAAGAAGCAAGACTAGACTCGGGCAGATAAATTGCAAGCAAATGTCATAATACACAATGACCATCTCTAACAAGCATCAATCTAACCATTGCCTTCTGACATTCAATGGCACCACCACTGTTGAAATCTCCACTATCAATATCTCGGGGTTTATCATTGACCAGAAACAGAACTGGGCCAGATATGTAAATACTGTGACTACAGTAGAGTGCAACTTAGAACTGACTTATGCCACGTAGATGGTGACAGGCTTCTGCGAGTCAGGCGATGATGGAATACTTACCTAGTTGAGTGCAGCTCCAAAAACACTCCTGAAACTCAAAACCATTAAGTACAAAGCAATCCATTTGATTGGCAACCTATCCACCATCTTAGATATTTATCCCCTCCACTACTGACACACAGTCACAGCAGTGTCTATCACATACATGATTCACTGAAGCAACTCATCAAGGCTTCTTTGACAGAACTTTTCAAAGTTATGATTCTACCATCCAGAAGCAGATACTCGGGAACACCAAAACCTGCAAGTTCCCCTCCAAGCCACTCACCAGTCTAACTTGGAAATATGTTGCCGTTGGATTAAAATCCTGGAATTACCTCACTAACAGCACTGTAGATGCACTTACATCACATGAATTGCAACAGTTCAAGAACGCAACTCACCACCACCTGCTCAAGAAAAATTGGGGACAGCCAATAGATACTGGCTTAGCCAGCAGTGCCCACAGCCTCGAGAAAGAATATAAACATAAAACTAAGGAAAATTAAACAAAAGGACAAGCTGTGTGACACTGTCTCTGAAGTGGAATTAGGGAGCCGACATTTCAGAGCGTTCTAAAATTACTAGACTCTATTACCATAGAAGTCTCGAAACAGCGCTAAAGTCTGTGTTGCTAAAAAATGACATCACTGTAGAGCCAACATTTCCTTTTTTAGGAAAAAAGTTTAAAACAATATTTTAGTGAACAACTGAGAGCAGCCAAAAACATTCTCCACATTTTAAACTAGAATCTGATAGCTCAGCTCTACAGTAAGTCTGACCCACCCCTTCCTTTTTCCACGATCACGCTCCTCTGCTCTTTTTCTCCAGATCCTGCACAATAAAAGACACACGTACTGTGGGCCTATTCATGCTGATGCTGGAGTGATATAATTCTACATTTACAGCTCCTGAATCCCACCTGCACCTGTTTTATTGGACTTCCAAAGAGTCAGACAGTATAGATATCTGTCCCCTGCTGCTGTAGATTTAAATTCCTGGTGGTTTGTATTTTATTTCATATCTGCTTGTGCCAATATTGAATCTTGCCAAGTTCAATGCCAGCTACCAGATTCTTTTCATACAGAAACTGTGACATTTTTGGTCTGGTCATAAGAACGAGAGACAAAGACAATTGGAAAAATTCCAACCTAGTGACATTGACCTGACAAGAGGAGATCTTGCTGAGTGACACTAAGCTCTGACCCACACAGCCTCTTCACTAGTTTTCTTCTCTCCTGCTTCTTGTGGCCATTAATACATCATTTGGTTCCATTTGCCATCCAAGTTCACAATCTTGGCAATGTCATTTCCCACCCATACTGGCATTTTTACATCAAATTTGCAAAGAACCCACATCTGTAGGAAACCCGAGCCAGTTAGAAACCCTCATCTCCTACCCAGGAATCTCCATTTGCTCTGTCCAGGGAACCCTTTTTGTCTGAGAAACCACCACTTACCCATGAATTTACTTCATGAACTCATGAAAATAATGAGGAACAAGATAAGGCTATACATGGAAAGATGGCTATGGTGCATCAATCCTCAAGGAAGCTCATCAGTGTTTCATAAATCCTAAACAGAAAAAAAGTCATATCCTCTTCTGAGCTCAATCCAGTTTAATCCTCAACTAGCACGAGGACTGACTACTCCACCGAAGGACATACCAATGCTGGTGGCAATGCAGTCACATCTGTGTGTCTAAGTATGCACAAAAGCTGCCTGAGCAGTCACATAACTCTCCGTTTGAACATTTCTGGCTGGGAGTCTAGAACTAACAGCCACAGCTTCAGAATAAGGGGTTAGTTGTGAGGACTGAGACGGAGATATTTCTTCACTGAGGGGAATAAATCTTTGGATTTCTTGGACCAGAGAGCTATAGATGCTTATTCAAGATAGATTGATGAATATTTGGACATTAAGGGAACTGAGGGATTTGGGATATGGTAAAGTAGTAGAGTTTAGGTTAAGGCTCAGATATGATCTAACTGAATAAGTGACATGGTAGCACAGTGGTTAGCACTGCTGCCTCTCACCTCCAGGGACCTGGGTCCGATTCCCAGCTTGGGCCATTGTCTGTGTCTGCATGGGTTTCCTCCCACAGTCCAAAGATATGCAGATTAGATGCACTGGTCATGCTAAATTCCCCTACAGTATTCCAGGGATGCATAGGTTA
Source organism: Sphyrna mokarran (assembly GCA_024679065.1). Taxonomy (NCBI): domain Eukaryota; kingdom Metazoa; phylum Chordata; class Chondrichthyes; order Carcharhiniformes; family Carcharhinidae; genus Sphyrna; species Sphyrna mokarran. The sequence continues at coordinate 42,974,796 of JAGIQG010000025.1, forward strand.
GTGGGTAAATATGTGGGGTTATGTGATGGGCCTAGGTGGGATTGTTGTTGGTGTAGACTCTATGGGCTAAATGACCAGGAGAAACTTTCCTGCACTGGATGGAGAGTTTCTACGATTCTAAGATGTATGACCTACTCCTCCTCCTATTCCTCATTATTTTGTAAAACTCCACACAGAAGCTTTCATTGCCCCATCTGTGAGCAAGTGCCTTTGTCTGGAATTCTATCCCTATATTCTGAGCTTCAGATGTAGAGTGCAAGTTCCCAGGTAATGCCCTTGACAATGAAAAATTGGAGACTGATAACGCAATAATTCCTCCCAAGTCTCCTGCGCTCACAGCAACTAAAATTAGCAGCATTAAAAAAATGTTTCCAATAGTGGCCCTCGTGGTTAAGTATTAGCGCATTTAACTAAATCAGAAGATTCTAGTTTCAAATATCATTCCAAAGTCTCAATCCAGGCTGATGTTCCTAGTCCTGAGGGAGTGTTGAAGGATCAGACCAGTTTTCTTTTGGATTACACATTCAGGCCAATATAGCCCTCAGGGACTACATGCAAAAAGATTATTGAAAATTGTTGTGATGAATTCAAGTTTGTATAATTAATAGATAATTAATAACTGGGGTGGCCCTATCCAACAAGCTCACAAGATACTCATTTTCATCACTTTTTAGTGAATGTTTCATGTTATCGCTAGGCCCTGGTATACAGATAGTTTCCATGATGCTAAATTCTACAAAGAACAAAAGAAAATTACAGCATAAGAATAGTCTCTCTGACTCTCCAAGCCTGCACCAACCATGCTGCCCATCTGAACTGAACTTCCTACCCCTCAGAGGACATACCATTCTATTTCCATCCTATTTGTGTATTTGTCCAGACGCTCCTTAAAAGTCACTATCATATCCTCTCCCAGCAAATTAAAGCGTTCCTTAGTAATCCACCTCTATGATAAAGTATAATCATTTGGAGGACCCAAATTCTAGTCACCAGCTACTCTGACCAGCCAGGAGAATATCAAGGAGCTGATACCTCGATTGACTTCAGGAAGGAGCTTCGCTACTATATGCAAATAAGCTGATCAACACGTAACAAAGAACTCAGTCATGAAACAAATGTACAACATCAATATAAATACTAGAGTATGAAAAGCAGAGAGCTGTACCCAACGAAGCGAAACCAACGGTTGATTTTATACCAGCTAATTTAAATATTCACTTGCTAACGTCCATCTAAAACAAAGCTGGAGAAAAAAAACGCTTCACCCCATCGAATCAGAGTCAAAATAGTACTGTTAAAAATGAAGACACATCTTATGCCTGTACCAGGATTATGGGAATTACTCCATGCACTGAGCAAGCTCCTGTAATGTTGATTTATAAAATCTGTGGGAACTATCCAATGCCATTTATCCCAGACTGACCACCCTCAAATCATCACAGAACTGTCACACACATTCTAACTTGTACAATCTGCTGCAATCACCTTTCTCTGGCCTCTAACTATTCATCAACTACATTAAGCAATAACTATTAGAACTTTTAAACCAGTATAAATTGTACCCATGCAACCTTTTTGTTTTGCTTTGTCAAGCTCAGCAGTAGAGTGAAAGCAGTTCAATCCATGTCCAGAGTCTTAAGGCTATCCGTGCTCACAATTTGAACGTTTGCCAAGTGCCTTTACTCACGCACACATACCGCTGTCCCCATAAACAAGCATTTGCTTTCTACGAACTGAAAGATGACTTTTGCAAAATATATCCAAAAGCTTGATGTTCCAACTACTGCTGATAGCACAGGAAAATGCACTCTCCAATCATCCTGGGGTATATAAACCTTGAATTTAGATTTGTTAAGAAGGAAACTCAGATGAATAAACTTAAATTCCAAATTTTATAAAGCCCCATCCCAAAACAATAAGAACATATTGAAATTCTGCTGGTTTGAGATGCTAAAGATGCTTGTTTGAGAAATCAGATATTCACACCATTTTCCACTTAATTCACACCCGGAATGAAAGTGTTGCTCACAAAGCCAGTATTTATTGCCCATTCCCACAACAAGTGTGCGCAGCAGTTCACCCAACTTTGGCACAAGTCCCCAGATATTAGTGAGGAAGAACTCTACAGGACCAACTGGACAGGCTATGCCTGTTCTTCCCAGTGGCTAAGTTGGATATGGGGTGGTCCATCATATTTTATTCTTGTTCAACTCTTTCGCAGCACTTTAATACAAGTGGTTTGCTCGACCATTTCAAAAGGACAGTGAAGAATCAACCGCATTGCTGTGTGTCTGGAGTTACCTGTCCACCTAACCAGGTAAGAGCAGCAACTTTCCATCCCGGAAGGACAAGTGAAATAGATGGGTTTTGTGGCAATCGGGTAGTTTCATGACCACCCCACTGAGACTAAGCTTTTTATTCCAGATTTTATTAATTCATTAAAATCAAGTTTCTTCAGGTGCCTAACAAAAACTGAAGAAAAATCAGTGGGCAGCTATGCACCATGAATATATAAATCAAGGTTGGTATTTGAGTTAAGAGCCATTCTCTATGTGTTTCACTGCAGAGGAGTTTCAAAAGGTTTGTACATTGTTACAAACTAATAATCACCAAGTTTCAGGCAGATAACTACAGTTAGATAGCAGGACATTCTGCTGGAATAACAACCCACATAAAGTTGTATCAGCATACTGAAGTCATGTCATCAGTCTGTAACCTGCTGAACACAAGTGAACCAAGCCAATGGCCAGCTTTCCAAATCAGCTCAACAAATTTCCAAAATAAAACCACAGGAATGAGAAGATTGGGCATGGTTTAGGTTATCACAGTGGATGAACTCTAAAACCAAAGCACCCAAGTTCTTGAGTCATATGAGGAAAGTATGATAATCATTGGGAAGAAATGTCATTCAGCCATCTATTTCATTTACCTCAACATACAGTTTGCTACTGCCGCAGCAATCAGCTCTTAAATTACAACAAGAATCTACCTCAACCAAATTATCTGGCAGCCCATTTTCAATGTGCAAAGGAATTCACAATATCAATCTTAATGGAACATAGAACATAACAGCACAGAACAGGCCCTTCGGCCTTCGATGTTGTGCCGACCAAAATAAAAAGCAATGCCCCTCCAAACTAAACCATTCCCTTCTCTTCCATATACTTATCAATTAACCTCTTAAACGCCACCAAACTTGGCGCATCTACAACAGCTGCAGGCAGGGCATTCCACTCCCTAATCACTCTTTGAGTAAAGAACCTACCTCTGATATCCGTCCTATAACTCATACCCCTTAATTTAAAGCTGTGTCCCCTCGTGCTAGCTTTCTCCATCCTAGGAAAAAGGCTATCACTGTCCACCCTATCTAAACCTCTAATCATCTTATATGCTTCAATAAGATCCCCTCTTAGCCGCCTCCTTTCTAACGAAAACAACCTCAAATCCTTCAACCTCTCTTCATAGGACCTGCCCTCCATACCAGGCAACATCCTGGTAAACCTCCTCTGTACCCTCTCCAATGCCTCCACATCTTTCTTATAATGTGGGGACCAGAACTGCACACAATACTCCAAGTGCGGCCGCACTAGAGTTTTGTACAGTTGCAACATGATGCTGCGGCTCCTAAATTCAATCCCCAAATTTAGTTTAATCCTATATCTCCTTGTTCCAATCTCAAATCAATTTGAAATAACACTGAAATTCATCATTTCCATTCCATTTACTAAGTTATATAGCCCTATCACAGGACCAAACTATGGGCTGCTGAGATGTTGGGGTTGTGAGCTGAGGCTATAATAATTGGTTTGGAATTTAGATTGAATGCTAACAGGTCATGGCCCCGTGAATCATAATTTTTTTTTCAAAATCTATTTTAGATTTAGATCAATCTGATACCTGCTCCAAAAGAGTCAGAGAGGTTTTTTTTAAAAAAGCATTCAGCTTAAACACATGGCTCTCAAATCTCCCCCTTTTCTCTCTCATTCCCACAAGTGTCACCGCACCCCCACAATTTGTTGTCACAAACCTCTACCCAAGCTCCCCCAAATCACCCCCCCAACCCAAATTTGGAAAGCCTTGTTCTATCAAATTTGTACGCGTACAGTTGAAAAGCTCAAGCTTCTCACAGTAACGTCATTGTAATGTTAATGTAACACAAGCCTACTCACAACTTATAATAAATAAATAAGAAGAAAGGTTTAAAGTTTAATTCTTTGATTAGTGATCAGACTCATGGCTTTCTCTACAACGTTCCCACCCTTCTATGTTTCTCTCTTGCTAGCCAGAGCTGGATCCAGTACTCAAAGCAATTCTGATCACCAGTGATAGTGAAGGCCACAGGTTTGAGTGATGGGTTGATGATTAAGTTGAGTGCATTTTCCTGAATAAATGTTGAGTTTCTTAAATGTTTCTATCCATATTCAGGGAAATTGAGAATAATTCATCAGAATCCTGATTTGTGTATTGTAGGTGGTAGTGAGACTTTTCAGAATCAGGACATCAGCCATTCAATGTCCAAATATGAACACAAGATTTAGAGTTCCTATGAGCTTTGACAAAGGGTCATCTGGACTCGAAGTGTCAGCTCTTTTCTCTCCTTATGGATACAGCCAGACCTGCTGAGATTTTTCAGCATTTTCTCTTTTGCTTTCAGATTCCAGCATCCGCTGTAATTTGCTTTTATACAACAAGGTTTGAAGTCTGGTGGCCTTAGCCAAACCCCAACTGGCCAATGGTGACCAAGTTATTTGTGAGTAAGTGCCACTTCCAACTCCTTCCATCACTTTGCTGAATTACTGAAATTACAGCAAGAAGTCTCACAACATCAGGTTAAAGTCCAACACATTTATTTGTAACAAACCCACTAGCTTTCAAAGAACAGCCAGTTCCGAAAGCTGGTGACATTTACTACAAATAAACCTATTTGACTTTAACCTGATGCTGAGAGACTTCTTAATGTGAACACCCCAGTCCAATGCCAGCATCTCCACATTTCTGAAATTAAGTTAGATTCGTCCTGCTTTTTAATGAATAAATACACTAGACAATTTTCCACACCATTTTGTCAGAAGGGTAGCTATACTGGAACAACTTGGCTCAAGGTACACCTAGTCCTGCAGCACATCTTCAGTAGTGTGGCAGTGATTTTGGCAGGGCTCATCGCCTTTACTGCAACACCAATGGGCTCAGCTGTCATATGTGCCTCAGTTGGCTAAAGGCATAGTGAAATCGTAGGAGTTTAAAAAAAGCTCATCCTTTTGACATTTCTAGCTGAAGATGACAACAAAGGCTCAAAGTCTTGCTGGGCTTTTCCATTGTTGAAGATGGGAATACTTATTCAGCCCCCTTCTGTCCTTGTCAGATGTTTAAAGAGAGCTTAGAGTTCCTATGGATGATGTAATAGGAGAGCATCCCAAAATTCTGCAAAGCCGAATATATTCGGAAATAGATTGAAACCATACTGAGAAAATCATGACAGCCTGAACATTCATAAATTACACATTTCATGTAGTAAAGCTGACAATAAGCCACATTACCCCTAGACAACCAGTAACATACTAAGGTGTCTAACTTTGACCAGAGTTGTGAAATTCCAGTATATAATGAACTTTCTCGTGACATAGAAATCATGAAAATACACCAGCTACAATGTGCACAGCATGGTTCATTCCTGCAAGAAAATTTGGCAACCTGAGATCTTCAATGGGCCTGAGAAGCCAATGGTGTCACCATTCTAGCCACTTAGATGAATTAATAAGTGAAGTAAATGCAGATTTAATAAGTTAAGCTTCAACACAAGCACTATGCAAGGCTGTGCTCATCTTCTCAGCTTACAAGTAAAAACTGGAATGGGAGAATTCAAAGAGAGTTGTGCATCATTGGTCTGAGGAATCCAATGATCTCCTACTGGGTTGCTTGGAGTCAGTGGACTGGTCAGCATTTTAAAAGCCTACAAACAGGCTGAATGAGTACGCCACTAGAGCAACTGACTGGGAGTATTCGCAAACATCTTCAATCTCTCTTTACAACAATCTGAGGTCCCTATCTCCTTCAAGATGGCAACCATCATTCCAATGCTTAAGAAAAATCAAGCAGCATGCCGATAATGACTATCGGCTGGTGGCTCTGACATCAATCATTATGAAATGCTTTGAAAAGCTAGTTACAGCACAAAGCAATTCCAGCCTCTCGGACTACCTGGGGCCACTTGTTTGTCTACTACTGCAACTGGTCCACAGCAGATGCCATCTCCCTGGCCCTACACTCAACCCTGGAACACCTAGATAACAAGACACGCACATCAGACTCCTGCTTATTGACTGCAGCTCAGCCTTCAATGCCATTATTCCCAAAAAATTCATCTCCAAACTCCATGGCCTGGGCCTCGGCACTCCCTCTGCGACTGGATCCTGAACTTCCTAACTCGTAGACCAATCCGGTTTTCAAGTTTGCTGACAACACCACTATACAGGGTCAGATCTCAAACGAGACAGAGTACAGGAATAAGATAGAGAATCTGATGAACTGGTGTGCCAGCAATAATCTCTCCCTCAATGTCAAACAAAACAAAGGAGATTGTCTATGACTTCAGGAAGCTTAAAGGAGAACATGCCCTTGTCTACATCAACGGGGATGAAATAGGAAAGATCAAGAGCTTCAAGTTTTTAAGGTGTCCAGATCACCAACAACCTGTCCTGGTTCCCCCATGCTGACACTATGGTTAAGAAAGCCCAATCCTTCTATTTTTCTGAGAAGACTAAGGAACTTTGGCATGTCAGCTATATCTCTTACCAGCTTTTACAGATGTGCCATGGAAAGCATTCTTTCTGATTGTATCACAGCTTGGTATGGCTCATGCTCTGCCCAAGTCCACAAGAAACTACAAAAGGTCGTGAACATAGTACAATCCATCAAGCAAACTAGTCACCCATCCAATTGGTTTAGTCTACGCTTCCCAGTGCCTTGGTAAACCAAGGTTAAGGGCCCCACACATAGACATTCTCTCTTCCACCTTCCTCCATCAGGAAAAAGATACAAAAATCTGCTGCTGCCAGACTTTTGAATGGACTTATCTTGCATTAAGTTGATCTTTCTCTACACTGTAGCTATGACTGTAATACTACAATCTGTATTCTCGTTTCCTTCTTTATGAACAGTATGCTTTGTTTGCATAGTGCGCAAGAAACAATACTTTTCACTATGTTAATACACGTGACAATAATAAATCAAATGTCCACCCACTGACACACCCAATAATATCATTAAAAAAACAACACAGCTGCTCAAAAGATCAGATGGAAAGCTGTTTCAGATACTTTTTTGCATCACAGACTCATTCACTGTACAATGCTGAGAGAGAGAAAGAGAGATCATGAGCAAGACCCAAATCAAGTTAACAAGGCTCAAGGGCAGTCACGTCAGCTTGAGTTTGTAACCAGTGAGATAACTATAGTTTGACCATTTGGTGTTTCAACAATGCAAAGAAGGTGGAGCTATTTTCAGAAGGCTTTGGCACTCCCAGATATTTTTATGGCTTGCCAACAAAATGTGAACTCTGGTTTTTTAATAAGTTTACACTATCATCCACCCTTATTCAAACAGGAAAATAAGGAGCGGCATCCTGAAACATTCCATCACTTATCCCAAAGTTGCCACTGTTTCAGAGCTTACTGGTCTGAGAGAAGCGGCACTCCTCACAGCTCAGAAACATGCAGTGTTTTGAACAGCAAAATGAAGTGTGCATCTGGAAATAGACTGCAAAATATTGACATTACTTACATCATTAACTCCTTTGGCAAAACTGTTTAGAGTAGAGCACCCCCCAAATAAGAAAAGCATGCAATATAATCGCACATTTAGTCCATACCTGAACTACACCCACTCTGGTCTAAGGGTGCCTATATTAATGGAGCTACAGCTACATCTTGCAGTGTAGATGCCCTCCTTCTGAAGGCTCAACTAAAAACTCAATGGTAAAGGGTTCCCTGATTCAAAAGGTGAAGTTTTTCAGTTAAAGTGGTAACTTTGACAGCCAACTGAATAATTACCCATATACAGAAAGAGGGAGATGGCCAGAGAACAACAGGTTTAGTGTGCTTTCAATCCACCTTCCACACAAACAGCACAATATGTGGTAGCATGTATGACCTTAATGATCAGTACGTGCAGACAGGCCTCTATTTTATAACCCATAGATTAACTTCAGGTTTAAAAGGTGCAATCTGAATTACTGGTTACACTGGACTTGAACGTGTGAACAAATTCAAAAGTCAAAGTGAACACAATAGTGGGAAGATCCTTACATCAATTACCCCAAGAAAGACAGGTGGACAGTCAATTCTATGGATCACTGACCAATACTGAAGCTGCTAGGGCTCAGGAAAACAAAACTGGCACATATTCCAACTTACTGCACAAACAGGTCATTTTTAACATAGAACAATACAGCACAAACAGGCCCTACGTCCCACGAGTTACGCCCATCACATCTACCAATCCACAGACCTATCTATAACCCCCTATCCTATTCTCTTCCATATACTCATCCAGAAGGCTCTTAAAAGACCCCAGTGAGTTTGCCTCAACAACCTCCGACGGCAGTCGATTCCATTCACTCACCACCCTCTGAGTGAAAAACCTACCCCTGACATCTCCTTTGTATTTGCTTCCCTGCACCTTAACTCTGTGTCCTCTTGTAGTGACCATTCCAGCTGGGGGAAATAGTCTGAGAGTCCACCCTATCTATCCCTCTCACCATTTTATAAACCTCTATCAGGTCGCCTCTCAACCTACGTCTCTCCAGTGAGAAGAGTCCCAGCTCCCTCAACCTATCTTCATAAGACCTGCCTCCCAATCCAGGCAGCATCCTTGTAAATCTCCTCTGAACTCTCTCAATAGCCTCTACATCCTTCCTATAATGAGGCGACCAGAACTGCGCACAGTACTCCAAGTGGGATCTGACAAGAGTCTTATAGAGCTGCATCATTACCTCCTGACTTCTAAACTCTATTCCTCGATTAATGAAGGTCAGTACACTGTACGCCTTCTTGACCACTTCCTCCACCTGCGAGGCCGATTTAAGAGTCCCATGGACCCGAACCCCGAGATCCTTCTGCTCTACAACACAGCTAAGACTCCTACCCCTTATATTGTACTCCTTCATCCCATTATTCCTGCCAAAATGGACCACTACACATTTATCTGCGTTGAAGTCCATCTGCCACTTCTCCGCCCAGTCTTGCATCCTGTCTATGTCCTGCTGCAACTTTTGGAATCCCTCCAGACCATCCATAACACCACCGACCTTTGTATTGTCAGCGAACTTGCTAACCCGTCCCTCCACTTCCTCATCCAGGTCATTTATGAAAATGACCATTTATTCCTCTCAGGGTAGCAGGGGTCCCAGAACAGATCCCTGGGGCACTCCACTGGTTACCGACCTCCATGCAGAACAAGACCCATCCAGAACCACTCTGCCTCCTGCCGGCAAGCCAGTTCTCGATCCACGAGGCCAAAGCCCCTTGGATCCCATGCCCTCTCACCTTCTCCAGAAGCCTTGCATGGGGGACCTTATCAAACGCCTTGCTAAAGTCCATGTACACTACGTCCACCGCTCTTCCTTCGTCAATGTGTTCAGTCACATTTTCGAAGAACTCAACTAGGCTCGTAAGGCATGACCTGCCCTTGACAAAACCATGCTGACTATTTCTAATCAGTACAAACTTATCCAAATGTTCATATATCATCCCTCAGACGCCTCTCCATCCATTTTTGGCCTCAAAAGCTGTGTGGTGAGATTGATTCTCCCACTTAATGTTTTATTACCCCAGGGATTCAATTAGCAAAACAAAGGAAGGAAGGAGCAGGTCAAAGACAGACAGAAATACGTTATTTTGATGTGGAAAAAATGGACATTTTGTACGAAACTGAAGGGTCAATTCAATTTAGTGTCTCTATATATAATGTTCTTAGACAATTTTTACATACTTAAACCAAAAGCATGCTATTTCAGAATTTTAGCAATGAGACAGCAAAAACTAATATATGCAACCGGTTTGCAGAAAACTAGATTAACTATGACAAAACAGTGCTAAGTTGCTGTTTTCAGACCTGATTTCTTTGGTGCTTTTACCCTTTACATAAAGCACCTTAAAATATACTTTCAAATGAAAATCTTGTGTTTCAATACTCCAGTTATCACAGAAGTCATCTTTAGAAGTACCCTCTTCTGATGTATTTCTCTTTGAACACAAATAGAAAAGCATCAAAACTTCACCACAGATACCACATCCTCCAACCATAGCACGTCACTCACGCTCCCCACACACATCCTTTCCCAAAGGCTAGTACCTCAAAAGCCTCGCTCATTGCTGTTATGCCTTATTACAGCACAGCCTTTTTGAAATGCAAGATAACAGTTGAAAGGTGAAAGCTTTAAAACATTTTTAAAATTACAGCCTTTTTGACTCAAAGATGCTGTAGTGCCAGGAAACATTCCCACGAACAAGTGTTGATTATTCCTCTCAGGGTAGTTGGCCGGGATGAGGAAATGGACACTGCTGCCAAATTCAGCCTCAGCCTTTCTTCAGTACTGATCAAGATTGAAAACCACATCCCTTAGCCCTGTGATATGACATCCAAATATTGCACTCCGCCTTTGCAGGGATTAACTCAATACGTCTTAATCTTTGACTCAAACTATTCTCATACATTCCAGCATTGTTTTCGGAATTAAAAGACAGCATGACCACTGCAATAATGAGAACTCATCAAGACTCCTTCAACAGCATCTTCCTAACCACAATAAAAGCAGCCAATATCTGGAACATCACCGCCTGCAAGCTTTGGCCCCAAGTCACTCACCATCCTGACTTGGAACCATATGGATATTCCTCTATCGACACTAGATCAGAATCCTGAAGCTCCCTGACAGCACTGAGGGTACACATACACCACATGAACTGCAACAGTTCAAGAAGGGTTAATCCCTTGTGGAAATTAAGTAGGTCACTATCACCTTCTCCAGATCAACTAGTAATAAGCAATAAATGGTAGCCTGGCCTGTAACACAAATTCCCATATTGAAAAAAATCAGTAGCCATAATTGCAGTTTTACCAGATTTAATCAGTCAAAGACATACCTTCCTGTGACAATAAACAAATGGCAGACACACAGGTAAACCTTCTTTCACTGACTATGAAGCACTTTGGGTCAACCTGAAGATGGTAGATAAGCTTCTAAATACATTGTTTCATGTTTGGAAATCCCTTTCACAAAAAGGGCAAATAATGTATGATGTTAATTTTAAAACTAAGATTAATAAATTGTTAGCCAAAAGTATTAAGGATATGCAGCAAAAGCAGTCATGTGGATTATGTTGTGGATCACCCTATGATCTCATTGAAAAGCAGAACAGGCTCAAGCAGCTGAATGGTCTCCTCCTGTTCCTATGCTCTTTCGGCATGGTGCACAGCGGTTAACATTGCTGCCTCACAGCTCCATTGTCCTGGGTTTGATTCTCAGCTTGGGTCAATGTCTGTATGGAGTTTATATGTTTTCCCCATATCAGCATGGGTTTTCGCCAGGTACTCCAGTTTCCTCCCACAGTCCAAAGGTGAGCAGGTTAGGTGCTTTGCCATGCTAAATTGCTTAATGTCCTGGGATATGTAGGTAAATATGTGGGGTTGTGGGCCTAGGTGGGACTGTTGTCGGTGCAGATTCAATGGACTAAATAGAACATAGAACATTACAGCACAGAACAGGCCCTTCAGCCTTCAATGTTGCGCCGACCAATATAAAAAGCAATGCCCCTCCAAACTAAACCATTCCCTTCTCTTCCATATACTTATCAACTAACCTCTTAAACGCCACCAAACTTGGCGCATCTACAACTGCTGCAGGCAGGGCATTCCACTCCCGAACCACCCTTTGGGTAAAGAACCTACCTCTGATATCCATCCTATAACTATCACCCCTTAATTTAAAGCTGTGTCCCCTCGTGCTAGCTTTCTCCATCGTAGGAAAAAGGCTATCACTGTCCACCCTATCTAAACCTCTAATCATCTTATATGTTTCGATAAGGTCCCCTCATAGCCGCCTCCTTTCTAACGAAAACAACCTCAAATCCCTCAGCCTCTCTTCATAAATGGTATCCTCCCGCACCGTAGGGCTTCAATGATTCTATTTATAAGAAATAAGTGAGCAAGCATAATGACTGAGATTTAAGGAGTCCTGTTGGTGAAATTTGTTATTTTGCTCCAGTCTAAGGAGAGGGTTGAACTTCAGTTTGTAGCCACCGAGTTTTTGACTCAATCTCTCTCAAAGCCCCCTGCAACAAAAACCCCATCATGGCAGCCTATTGTCCATTGGTGTGAAATCCAATTCAAAGATCCATAAATCTCTTCTCACGATGAAGACCTGACAAGACAGATCCTGTAATTATTTAAAAGTTTACAGCACAACTTTTACATAAAAATCCAACCTCTAATTAAATGCTGTGCTATGTTGAATGCAGCTCTACTCTCCACAATGTGTATATAGGCAAAAAAGAGAACAAATTACAAATGCTAGAAATCTGAAAAGCAAGCAGCAAATGCTCTCTCTACATTGCTTAGCTTCTCAACAAGGAAAGATGGCTCAGGGTTCCTATCAGTAACAGCTAAGATCCTGTTTTTTCCTTTGACCAGAAGACTTTCTTTAAACTACTGCCAGGACCATATTCAGAAGTATGTCAGATACACTTCTGTTCCTGCACAATATCAAACTGCACCCTGTTTCGCTAGCAAAGAGACTAGCCTTCAACAGGGCCCCAAAAGTTGCTGCAGAAGCATCATCATCATTAATTCTATTATCATCTCAGGACAAAGTTGCTGACTCAATGCCAACAGTATTGGGGCAGCACAGTGCATAGCACTGCTGCTTCATAGTACCAGGGACCTGGGTTTGATTCCCAAGTTAGGTCACTGTCTGTGCAGTGTTTGCATGTTCTCCTAAAACCTGCGTGGGTTTCCTCTGGATACTCCGGTTTCCTCCCGCAGTCCAAAGGGGTGCTGGTTAGGTGCACGGCCCATGCTAAATTCTTCCTCGGTACTTGAATAGGCATCAGGACGTGGCGACTAGAGGATTTTTACAGTAACTTTGTTGCAGTATTAATGCAAGCCTAATTGTGACCAATAAATAAACTTTAATGTAGATTGCATCATTAACAAGAGCTAAATGCGCAAACTAATATATAGAATCCTACAATGCAGAAGGAGGCCATTTGCCCATCAAGCCTGCAATGATCTCAATCCCGCCCAAGCCCTATCCCCACAATCCCATGCATTTATCCTAGCTAGTCCCCAAACACAAAGGAGCAATTTAGTGTGGCCAATCCACCTAACCTGCACATCTTTGGATTGTGATCTCAACTCTGAAGCCAACTCATGCAGATCAGATTTCTGATGGTCTTGGGGTGATCTAACATGAACTGTCAAATTGGACTCCTTTCTATAATTATGATCGGCTGTGCAATAACCAGCCTGCAGGAAAAAAGCAAAGAAACAGATTTGCTAGAGGATTACTTAGGGCAATGACCTTTTACACCACAGTCAGAAAGGGCTCATAAAGCAGATTTTACATTTCCATGGCTCTAAATTGGTGCCTCACTTGGGAAATGTGTTTCCCTTTTTATTGCAGGCTTTCTGTAGACTTTCATTGCTTGCACAAGTTCCAGTGTTACTGTTGTACAGTTTATTTCTGGTAAGTAGACTGGAGCCCAGCAGTCTGATTGTTGCCAACATTGACCAGTTACATAAGGCAAGCGATTCAGCTAGTTTCATCTTACTCTACACCCTCTGCATATAATCAACACCCTCCAAGATCAGAGAATCTTGCACTGAAAATGACTGGTGGTCACACCTGACTCGTATCATAAATCTCCATTAAGTGGATAGCGAGGAACTAATAAACAATCATCTCATCAACATTATAACTTCCATACAGCCTTCTTCAAACTGACACTACCGATTCTGAATGCTGGAAGCGTCAAATGAACACAAAAAAGGGTTCCATTTCTACAAACAATGCAACAAACCCTTAAGATATAATCATTTTTCCACATATATAGAAAAGACCAGCAAATATTACAATTGGTTTGGAATATCAATGCATTGTAATTCTAAGCGGTGCCTCCCTTCATACAGATCACACAGCCATTTTGGCATTATCACTTGACCCCACCCCATTACCCCTTTTATCTGAAAATATCCTTCACTTAAGTGGATCACTAAACCTTCTTCCATAGCACTTAGAGACAACAGGATCACTGAGTACATTCAGCATACTACTTCCAACAGGCTCCTGTCCATCATAAAGTCTCCTCCTTGACCACCATCACCACAGATCACTGTTTCTCCCTTTTGTATGCTGGAATTAAGAGCTAGAAAAGGAATAGAGACAAAAAGGGATAGCAAGAGAAAAAGGAGATATGAAGGAGAATGAAAAGTGTGATTGACGGAGGAAGACAAGTGAAAGGGAAAGGAGAGCCAATCTGAAGTGCTGCCTTCATCTAACAACCTTCATAACCTCAGGTCTTAATGCACTTTGAAGGTGCTTAATAACTTTTAAACTGTAGCCACTATTTGTGTTCCAGAATGACTTGCTGTCATTGTTATCAAAAACTCAAAAGCATACAATAGCTTAGAACCTGCATTTATATCACAGCCAGTGACCAACACGTGGAACCAAGGCCTCATTTCATACATGCTGATGACATTTCTAGACCATAGCAGGGAGAGTTCTCTGTCACCAACTAAATGGACAATGTAAAAAACAGATTAGAAGGAATAAAGACCTTTTTTACTCAGGGTGGTGGATGCCTGGGATTCACTACCTGTGTTGGTGTTTGAGGCTAAAACACAAGTAAAAAGTATCTGTGTCCGTGCATTTAAAACACTGCAACCTGCAAGTTTATGGAGCAGGTGCTGGAAAATAAGATTAAACTGAGTAATAGTTTATTCTCTCTTTTCTTCAAGCTGGTGCAGACACGATGCACTGAATGGCCACTTTCCACACCATCACCTTTCTATGGTGATATCTTGATTAGGATCACCCTTTGTAGAGTAAATAGCATTTCCTGCACTGAAATTAACAAATGGAGGAAATTAAAATGTTGGTTTCCATAAAATCAATAGTTCTATGCAACTCTGACCAATCATAATTTGCCCCAGGCAACATGGAACAATATTTATGTAGGAGTCCCATGTAAACAGTTCAGAACTCTAGTCAACCAGGCGTCAAGTGGTACATCCAATTTGGTTACCTACACACAGGGATATGTTCCAGTTACCAGAAACAGTACAGAAAGGAGTCACCAGCCTGGTACTTAGAGGGAATGAGTTGCGACATGAATAGAGAAATGTGACTCCACAGCCACGAAAGGAAACATGCGAAAATCTGACAGTGTTATACAAATAAGTTAAGGAAATGAAAAAGAAAAATCAAAATGTTATTACCAAATGCTTACATTTAAATTGTAAGTATAGAAAGACAGTTTAAAGCCAAAAACAAGTACATCAGAACTGGCCTCATATTTCATGAATGGATTCCAAGGAGCTAAGAATCCTGAAATCAATCAACGCAGCAAGGAAGCCGAATTTTGAGTTACGTTGAGAAAAATAGGTGGAGATGGGCACTCAGCTTTACAGGCACAGGCAAGAGACCAGAGATTTATCTTTTAAAATGAACTGGCAAAAGTGACTTCTGTTGGTAAACATGAATTTTGAAACCAAGTTATAACTAGCAGTTTAAAAGCAAATCGAGTCAGAAAAAATAAGCTAGCCAACCAAAGCACTAGGAAGTCATTTTTAGAATCTGGATGATTGATACTCCTGTCTGACCCAGTCACATAGAATTTCAGAATCAGCTGGAAAATAAATAAAGGGAGAATTAACGTGGTTGAGATCAGTCTAAACTCATAACCAGGCAGGGCTCCAGATGGACTCACTCTTAGCCTCCCTGCCCTTAGCTCGGTCAAGTCACAAACAAAATCTCAAATAGCAATGTTATTTCCGAGTACGTTAGCACACGAAAATCCAGCATCCATTGCTAGTGGTATTGCGACATTAATTGTGTTTATTAGGGAGGTAGGTTGAGGAAAGAAGATGGTGCATTCTGATGTTGCTTATAATCTGTTTTCTCCACACAGACTCATCATTTGTCTAGGTCTGATATAGAGGAAACATCTGAACGGGACCAGCCTCCGAGCAGCTGGTTACAGGGTCAAGCTTTTTGTCGAAAAGCAGCTCTCCCCGTGAGCGAGCATCAAATGAGCAGGAATTGCTCTCATCTGACTATGACAATACAGCAAGCGTTAATTAGCCAGCAGGGATTAGATTTAATAAAGGAATGCTAATCTCGCTTCCAACAGGCTGAACCCGGGTGCTGAGTAAAACACCAACTTTATGTTCTCACCCAGTTTAAACACAATACACAGAGAAATGAGGCAATTGTCTGCCTGGTGAAAATTGGCTGTCGCTCATGGTTCAGCCTGTTCATTATTCACTTGCAGTGAGGGTGAAGAGACTGCAGACTGGAAACACTGTTATTGATAGACTGGATGGTGGAATGTGCTTCTGGGAACAGAATCTAATTAGCCCAGTTAAGTATCCTTCAAACTGAAAGACTATTCCACCCAGGGTATGCATTAACACAGATGGGCATTATAGTACAAGCACCTGCAGGGAGATCCTTTACCATGGTGCAGGCTTCACAGGCACTTACATTATTTACTATATTTAATAGGATATGTAAAGATAGAGTCAGATGAGAGCAATTCCTGCTCACGTGTAGAGCAGCAAAGCTGATTGGTTCAGTGGAACTAAAACTCCGAAACAGAGTGGCAACATCTAAAATGAAGCTAATCATTTGGGGTTGTGTGGGGAAAAAATCAGACTTCATAAATCTCAATTTTCTCCCAAGAATTAAATGAAATTTGATCTGCTAATGATGCATCACCTGGACTATAAGCTTTGGGAGGATGAAGATCAATAGGATTCTGATCTGCAAGGTTAGTTGTAAATAACGTGTTTTGTTTTTCAGTCAGCAACACCAGAAGTTTAAGGGGTACAGCAGCAAACGTGAAATAATGTTCCACTATTCCATCCTCGTCACTGCCGGAGTTCATCCTGCTGCCATTAACTCACCTACAAACATGCACTGAAAGTAGGAACAGTCCATGGCAATCTATCCAAACAACTGTTACACGTAAGCTGGGTGAGTTGTAAAGGATAGCCTGTGACCAGACAGATGCCAACATGACAACAAGACAGACTCATTAGGTAAAAGCAAAATATTGAGGGTACTGAAATCTGAAACTAAAACAGAAAATGCTGGGAAATCTCAAGGTCTGACAGCATCTGTGGAAAGAGAATAGAGCCAACGTTTTGAATCTAGATAACCCTTTGTCACATTTCCCAGACTTGAAGCGTTGACTGAAGACTCACTAGGAGCACATTTGAGAAAGCCAACGCCTTGTTTAAGTCCCCTTGCACTCATTGTGGTTAACTGAGGGTTGTGTGTGTGTGCTCCCATGATGCTAGACATGGAAGTGACTGCAATTTAGCAAGGTCTGGTGTTACTCAATTTTTAATCCTTCTTAAATCCTGATGCACATCCCAATGTTCCTGATGTGTATAAGCTGAGCTATATTCCTGGTTTGACTAAATTTTGGTGATGAGTCAAATCAAGAAACTCTTCATTTGGTTGAGAAGTTTGGAGATAAGCAGTATGGAGCCCAGCTCACAGTGGTGGTTTTACTGGTGAACAGGCATACATCTCGACACTGCCACAGACAGTGACGACTGCCATTGTGAGCAAGATTGTGGTTCTTTGGCACAGAGTATTGATGTTCACATTGATAAATAGAGATATCCTGAAAAGAATGGATGAAACGGAAAACAGAATCCTGTCCGTCAAGGGCAGCTTCTTCAGTAGGGTCTTACCTTCAATCCTTGGAAACCCTGCTGCATAGTATGTCAAACATCTTGGCTGATTTGATAAATTGAGGCTGGTTAAGGAGTATCTATCTGCCTGGTCTCCCAGGGGCATTGGAAATGAAATCCTGGCTGAATTGGAGAACTGGCTGCCATGCTTTCATAACCTCGGGATGGGCATGGGTAAGATGCTCCTTCAGCAATTTGGTGCAATGGGTCAAGTGGCCCCCTTCTATACTGTAGGGATTCTATGATTTCTGAGGAGTGTGTTGTATAGTACTACAATGATGCAATTTCTATCTGTCTTTGCATCTTATAATCCTGGCATACATAGCAGTGGACCTTTTCACCTGATATCCTTTATTACAATTATGGTTATAATAGTGCCATTTCAGGAAGGTGGGCAAGTGGTTTAATATGGAGATGGTGGATGGGACCCTACAGTTCCTCAACAGATGTGGAAAACCCCCTCAGAACTTAGGGCACGCATTTTTCTCCCCCCCCGCATTTCAGTTGTTTTAGTGTTTGTCAAATTTCTGATTAACTCCTGTTTATGGTCCAGGGTGTTGCATTGCACCATTGGCGTCTCAAGATAGGGAAATCTTTTGGTGCCCAAGTGTGGTGCAAAAATCCTCGACAATTTAATTGCCATTTTCTCTGTGCTAAAAACCTGTATTTTTTATGATTGAATAAGCAATGGCAGTGGCCACTTTAAAGACACAAGTTCTATAGCTCTGTCGCCATTATCCTGGGAACGTGGTTGTTTACTGCTGAGCCAATTATGCTGCATCTTGTTATCCTGATGTCTGCCACCATCCTTTGATATATCTTTTCATTTTTAGTATGATGGGAAGCTTCAGATATGATGCATAATCTGAACCAACTGTTTTGCTAAAATAAAATTGCCTCTTCCTACATATACTTTGAAAATTATCTTGTAATGTACTAATCTTTGTAAGTTTGTTGCATCACTTGTATAAAATAAAAAATCTTTAATAAAAATATATTTTTAAAAATTGTGCACAAATGTGGAATTCAACCCTCCTCTTCAGATATGTCAATTTGTAAGCCACAATCCTCAGGAGGACAGAGGCAGCAGCTGTTCCACTGAACAAAGTAGCTCAACGATATTGACAATAGTGCAATTAAAAATAAAGTGATTCAATGGGGATACACCAGGAAACACCTTTTTAAATTTTGACAAGATTTGACAGAAGTCTAACTGCCAAATACTTTCATATTTAAATACTAAAAGATCAGATTAGAGAGTACACCATGTGCAGAACCCTCCCCTCACAATAGGTACTATGATCAAGTGTTTTCCTTATTCAAATCATCCTCCTGCAAATTAGTATGATTAGGAACAAGGCACTTCTGGGCTCCAAAGAACCTGCTTAATTTACGAGGCTTCTGCATTAATACAGTATCATTAGCTCCTGAAGCCTCTGTCTGGCTCAGTCAGTGACACTCTCCAGAGTAAAAGGCTCTTTGGAACAGGCTGAGTTCTAAGAGCACAATACACAATCTTCCTGTATGATTCTCTAATTTTTTACATTTGAGGGATCCTGCAGTTGTATTTTCAATTGTGGGTTATCAGGGCTGCTGTTAACTGAGTGCAGAAAGACACCACCACAGCCAGAGATTGATGCTGCAGCTGAAAGCAATTCATTTTAAGCACAGTAAATTGTTCCAGGGACGGTGAAAATCAATTTTTGATAGATTTCCTGTTGGAATTATTTTTGCTATAGATCCAGGTTAGAGGTAGGCTTTTAATGAAAAACTAGGAGTATGCAGCACAGACCTTGACCTGACAAATTTTTCTCAGCTATTTTTCAATATTTGTTCAAGGGATGAGAACACCTTAGGTTAGACCATCATTTATTGCAATCCCTAATTGCCTGCAGAAGGTGGTAATGAGCCATTCTTACAGTTCACATGGTGGAGATACTTGGAGAGGGAATTCCATTCTTCCAACCTACTGAGCAAAGGACCGACCACACAGATCCAAGTAAAGATGGTATGTGTAAGCTGGGGAATTTGCCACTTGTGGTATTCTTGTGCATTTGCTGCCCTTGTCCTTTTAGCTAGTAAAGCTGATGGGTTTAGAAGGCGTTATGAAAGGTGCCCTGGCAAGTTGCTGCTGAGCATCTTGTAGACGGTGCACACAGCTGCCGCTGTCTGCTGGTGAAGGGAATGGTATTTAACAGGGTGGATTGGTGTTGATCAAACTGACAGCTTTGCCCCAAACGTTGTCAAGTTTCAAGGTGTTGTTGGAAAAGCACTCATCCAGGCAAGTGAAGAGTATTCCATCATACTCCTAACTTGTGCCTTGTAGATGGTGGGCAGGTTTTAAGGAATCAGGAAGCGAGTTACTCGCTGCAGAAATTACAGCCATTTGACCTGCTTTTGTAGCCACATTTCTATGGCTGGTCCAGTTTAGCATCTGGTCAATGGTATCCCTCAGGATGTCAATGGTGGGGGATTCAGGAATGGCATTGCCATTGAATGTCAAGGGGAGATGGTTAGATTGTCTACTGTTGAAAATGGTCATTGCCGGACACAACTGATTAATACTTATCAGCCCAAACTTGAATATTGTCCAGATCTTGCTGCACATGGGCATGGACTGATTCATTAACTTACCAAGTCAGGATCAAGTACAATCATCAACAAACATCCCCACTTCTGACCTTATTTAAGAGGTCATTGATGAAGTAGTGGAAGATCGTTGTTCCTAGTACACCACCCAGGGGAACTGCTGCAGCTACGGCCTGGCACAGAGATGATTGGCCTCCAATAACAACCACTATCTTTCTCTGTGCTAGGTATGACAGTGGTGACTTTTCCCGACTCTCATTATCTTAATGCCACACTCTCACCTCACCTCCGGAATCCAGCTGTATCTTAGCTATGTTTGAATAAAGGCTGCAATGCAGTCTGGAGCTGAGGGAGCCTGGCAAAACTGAGCACCTGGCAGCAATTTATTGCCAAGTAATCACTGATTGACAACACTATTCACAACACCTTCCATCACTTTGCTCAATCATAGACAAAGACCAATGGGCTGGTCAGATTTGACTTGTCCTGATTTTTGTAGACAGAACATATCCACCTTGTCAAGTAGATGCAGTGTTGTAGCTGTTCTGGAATAGTTTGGTTAGGGGATGTGGTTAGTACTGGAAAACAAGTCTACAATACTATAGATCGAATTTTGTCAGGGCCAATTGCCTTTGCTGTATCCAATACCTTCAGCAATTTCTCAACATCATCTGGAGTGAATCTAATGGCTGAAGATTTGTGGGGCAGAAGTCTCAGGGAGAAGCTGACACTGATCATCCATAAATGATTTCAATTGTACAGCCCATTGAGATGGAGGAGAACCACTCATGTGGCCCATTCAGTGGCCTAGCTTGCCCATCACTGGTCAGGACAATTCAATTTCAGTCACAATCACCCCATTAATTGAATGAATTACTCCTGAATTTCAGTCACAGACCAGGAGTAAAGGAAAAGCAAAAACTTCAGAAAACAAGACTCCGTCTGCTCATGTCAAAAGATCATAATCGCATCAATGGTGCTTATGTGCAAGAGAAGTACAACTATAACAGGTCATGGCATGTTAAATAGGATATGTAATACACACAGATACAAGGCTAGGCAAACAGTATGCGTGTGACTATTAAATTAATAGGTCACTACATTTCTGCAGGCAAGACATAAAAAACTGCAATGTTTATTCTGTCAACTGACCTTTGCCATTGGGAATATTATTCATCGAAGGGAAGAGGTGTTCACAGAATGATCTTGGAAGAGGAAATGGGAACTGGATGATAAGCAAAAGAAATGTGAGAATTGGAATCTATTTTCCTCACGAGGCTTTAACGATGATGCACTTCAAATAGAACTGAAGCCACAGTCAATCATGCTTCCCTCAGAGGAAGCATCCATAATCAGAGAAAAGAAAGCTCCAAGTTTTGTAGCAAAGCAATCAGCAGTAACAAGGATGCGTTGTGTAAAGTCAAAAACAGGATGGGGCACAAATTATCATGGCAGGGCATCTAACTGTCTGCCGACAGACTTATCCTTACATGGAGGTTTTTCCCAATTCTTTACTCGGCAAGTTTCTGATAGATTGAACTGAAATCGAGGCATTCGGGGCCTGCACAAACAGCACGAGCAACTGTACAGCTCTTAACAGACCTATGAGTTATGAAATTAACCATACCTGCACTAAGAAGTGAATGCAAAATTACAGTGAATGAATGTCAAATCACATGAAAGAGGAAAAGAAAGACTGGATTGAGAAAAAAGGGAGAAAAAGGGTAGAAGTTTTAAAAGATTAGAAATTTTAATTTTTTAAAAATGTGCAGCAATTAAAAACTGAGGAAATCACAAAGGAAACTGTAGAGAGATTCTGTCACAGTAGTAATTTGGACTTACATACTTAACGTATCAGCCCTGGCTGGATGGTGCTCAGATTAGTTTGAGAGGCTAAATAGCAAAAAGGTAACACTCGCTGTAATTTCAACAGCAAGGCGGTGTTACGTAGTTACAGTGTGCCAGGAACAAATCCAGACAATACAGAGATACTAAGACTGGGACTGGTACAGAGGGATACTGAGAGACTGGGACTGATATTAAACCAGACTCTATTAATGGGATACTGAGACACCAACTGATACTGATTCAGACTGGATACTAGAATACTGAGAAACTGACACTAAATTAGTCAGCAAAAAAAAAAAACCCACATTTATCACAAGGAGGAATGACAAAGGTTGATAGATTCCCAGCAACAGTGTTGTACATCATTACAAATGCACATCTTTATTGAGTGGGTATTGCTGTATTGCTACTATCTACAATCAGAATCCCTTCAGCTAGAATTACAGACTTGGGAATGGAGATCACTGATACTGCACCAATTTAATTATTCTTCCTCATTCCATTCTATTTCAGCATTGCTCATTAAAAGGAGTCACAGGATGAATGCTTGTCAGATCCTGTTAGCAGTATTCACTATTAGACCCTAATCACAACGTAATCCCTTGCCAGAAACCATACCTTATGTGGATCAATAGCTGCCCAATAGTTGTAAGAAGCATCATCTGTTTATTACTCAGAGGTTGATACTGATTGCATACACTTTGCAAAGCTATTTCCTCTAAGCTGCACCGTTGCACAGCAACTCAAAAACTCTCATGTAAGCCCTGTACAATTCAGCCCCTCTCAGTTACTTCCCAAAGAAATTTGAAGAGGCCGTACTCTGCACAAACTGCTTGTGCACTCCAACATTAAATTACAGGGTACACTGTTTGCTGCTTTGTACTGAGTTCCTGCTTAAACTTAAGAGGCTTTAATGCATAATTATAGAGTCCATGTTTCTTCATGATAAAGAATATTCACCATAACGTAACCCTTGTTTATTCACACCAAGGAATATTTGGTATCAAAATAGGGTTTTAACCCCAATGTTGTACTTGTGGGCATTACTGACAACGTGAACATTTCATACCCGAGGATGAGATTATGGAGGAGTGCAGGCTGCTATTCATTTTGAATGGTTTATGTATCCTTTGACGTCCACAATCCTTCATCCACAATTTGAACTTTGATCACCAGTTGTTAATTGCATTTATCACAAGGAGGAATGACAAAGGTTGATAGATTCCCAGCAACAGTGTTGTACATCATTACAAATGCACATCTTTATTGAGTGGGTAGGGCACATCTATAAATTGCTGTATTGCTACTATCTACAATCAGAATCCCTTCAGCTAGAATTACAGACTTGGGAATGGAGATCACTGATACTGCACCAACTTAATTATTCTTCCTCATTCCATTCTATATCAGCATTGCTCATTAAAAGGAGTCACAGGATGAATGCTAGTCAGATCCTGATAGCAGTATTCACTATTAGACCCTAATCACAACGTAATCCTTTGCCAGAAACCATACCTCATGTGGATCAATAGCTGCCCAATAGTTGTAAAGAAGCATCATCTATTTATTACTCAGAGGTTCCAAAAAAATGTTACACACCTAAACACTGACTTTTATCCCCTTTTCTAAATATGCCAAAGTCATACATGTACAGTTTATGGCATGAGCTGCAGGCAGAAATATCCACGCATAGTCAAGAAGGCGTACGGTGTACTGGCCTTCATTAATCGAGGAATAGAGTTTAGGAGTCAGGAGGTAATGATCCAGCTCTATAAGACTCTTGTCAGACCCCAGTTGGAGTATTGTGCGCAGTTCTGGTCGCCTCATTATAGGAAGGATGTAGAGGCTATTGAGAGAGTTCAGAGGAGATTTACAAGGGTGCTGCCTGGATTGGGAGGCAGGTCTTATGAAGATAGGTTGAGGGAGCTGGGACTCTTCTCACTGGAGAGACGTAGGTTGAGAGGCGACCTGATAGAGGTTTATAACATGTTGAGAGGAATAGATAGGGTGGAATCTCAGAGACTATTTCCCTGAGCGGAAATGGTCAATACGAGAGGACACAGATTTAAGGTGCAGGGAAGCAAATACAAAGGAGATGTCAGGGGTAGGTTTTCCACTCAGAGGGTGGTGAGTGAATGGAACCGACTGCCGTCAGAGGTTGTTGAGGCAAACTCACTGGGGTCTTTTAAGAGACTTCTGGATGAGTATATGGAAAAGAATAGGATAGGGGGTTATAGATAGGTCTGTGGATTAGTAGATGTGATCGGCGCAACTCGTGGGCCGAAGGGCCTGTTTGTGCTGTATTGTTCTATGTTCTAATAGAACAGGTGAGTACTCAGATCTAAAGCACAGAGACTCTTCCTCATTCAAACCTTCAGCACTATGTATCTCAATAACAAGCCTGTGCAAACTCCCTCAGTTATAGTTTTCATCAGGCCTGAAATGGTTAATATAAATAGCTCCAGTAACAGCTAGTGCTAACATATTTCTCTTCAACTGCACACCACCAGTAGCATTTAAATCTTAAATTAAGTTGATTCTTTTTATACAGGTTTTAAATGCAGCTGAAGCTGCTGCTGCAACCGCTCTGGGACAGATTCCATTAGGTCATTCCAAGGAAACACCTGTTCTGCTGAGGCTCATCCATCAGACGGCTCCAGATTTGATCCCCAAGGCTGTGCTGGAGTAGATCCAATGACTCTTGTTCAAAAATATTTACGAGACCAGAGGACACTGTGGGATATTCAGAAAAGGGGATTAAAGTTGGCCAAATAACCACAGACTGGTATCACTCACCAGCTTCATTTCCAAATTGCTTCAACATAATTGCTCATTTTCACGTGATGAAGCAATTTGAAGCTCAAATATCCTAGCAGACAGTCAGCATAGTGTACAGTCAAAAAGATCTACCAAAGCACAAGCTGTCAATACAAAATTTCAGGTCTCAAAAGAAATGAAATTACTCACACAGCAATATCAGATTCCCTAAAAGGCTTCAAAAAAGTTCATGACAAACTCTTGCCCAATCTTCACTACTGTGGAATCAGAGGACGTGTTTAGATTAGATTCAGCACTTCCTTGGGACAGGAGGCAAAAAGTGCTGTGTGATGGGAAATACACTTCTTGACATACATTAACAAACATGCCAACAAGGTGAAAAAAATGGAAGCAACTATTTGCTGGTGAATGCATGCTTTATGCCGCAAAGAAAATTCAAGATCACCTCAATTCACTCCAAGATGATCTTCTGAAATTGCAAATGGCAGGACCATTTTTGGCAAAATAGGACATAATGTGCCTCAGCAACAAAGGGATCCACCAACATAGGTTTAAGTTCTGCAATCAAATTCTACACCAAGTAGATACCCAACATACCTGGGAACTCATCTTAAAAATAATAGTTAAGAGATTCCACATTCAACGGACAATATCAAAGCAAAAAGAATTCCTGGATTGCTGAGGATGAATCTTTGGAACAAAAATATCAGAGTTAAAGCTTCACAAACTTTAATTTGATCCAATCGTGGGAAATGCAAGTTGTGTACTAGAGTGTTATGTTGCAAAAGATACAAATAGGATTAAAGCAATCCAAAGGTGTGCTGCACAATTCAGCACAAACCAGTATGGGACATACACCAGTGTTCATCCTTGGTCAAAGATTTGGAATGGAAATCACTCCAACAATTGAGCAATAACACTGACCATGTTCTATAAAATATGGAATGGTTGGTGAGAATTAACAGAAATTATTTGCTGCTCTCCAACAATGACAAGCCACAAGGTAGCCACTCAAACAAACTACAAACTTCATTTGTCTCCAAGACAGAATGCCAAATATCTTTCTTCTCAAGGAAAACCTCAGTCAAAGAAACTGTCACAGCTCCATCACTTAAAATCTTCAAGACATAGCTTTAGATTATTTCTATTGAATGGTTTTTATTATCAAGACTGCTATCTCACCAGGTAATGCCTGGTTTCGTTCCTACTACGCAGAAGTGTTGGCATCCGTGATACTGACACTAAAACCAAAGCAGCATGCTCCCATGTCAATGTTACATCAAGCAAGGTTAGATCTTGACTAAAATGTTTGTTTACCTATCAAATTATCTGCCCATACTCATTTAGCCTCAACTAGCCATGGAACTGGAAGCCGAGATATCTATAGATTAATGTCTTCAGTGTAGTAGAGGAAAACTGGGGAGGGATGAAAATCTGAATGACACACCACACTTCAGGTATATAGGTCACAAAGTGGCAATGCAAGTAGAGAAAGTAGTCAAGAAGGCAAACGGCATGCTTGCTTTCATCAGCCGGGACAGAGTTTAAAAATTGGCAAGTCACGTTGATGCTTTATAGAAGCTTAGTGAGGTCGCACTTGGAGTAGTGTTCAATTCTGGTCACCACATTATCAGAAAGATGTGGAGACTTTTAATCACAAGGGGAGGTTGGAAAAACTGGGTTTGTTCTCACTGGAGCGACAGAGGTCGAGGGGAGACCTGATAGAAGTCTACAAGATTATGAGAAGCATGGACAATGGATATTTAGAAGCTTTTTCCCTGGATGGAAGAGTCAATTATTAGGGGGCATAGGTTTAAGGTGCAAAGAGCAAAATTTAAAACAGATTTACAAGGCAGATTTTTTTTTAAAAACAGAGTGGTGGGTGCCTGGAATTCATTGCTGGAGAAGGTAGTCAAAGTGGATACAGTAGTGACTTTTAAGAGGCATCTTGACAAGTATATGATGAGACAGGAATAGAGGGATATGGCCCGCAGAAGCACAGGGAGTTTTAGTTAAATCGGGCAGCATGGTTGGTGCAGACTTGGAGAGCTGAAGGCTTATTCCTGTGCTGTAATTTTGTTTGTTCTTTGTATAGCATAAGAACACATGAAAATATATTTAAAAATATATGTTACATGTATTCAATATATAAGTAGTTGGATGAAGGAGTACAATACCAAGGGTAGGAGTCTTAGCAGTGTTGAGGGGCAGAAGGATCTTGGGGTCTGGGTCCTTAGGCCAATTTAAGAGTCCTGTCAGGTGGAGGATGTAGTCAAGAAGGTGTATGCTGTACTGGCCTTCATTAATCGAGGGATTGAGTTTAGGAGTCGGGAGGTAATGCTGCAACTTTATAAGACCCTAGTCAGACCCCACTTGGAGTACTGTGTGCAGTTCTGGTCGCCTCACTACAGGAAGGATGTGGAAGCTCTTGAGAGGGTGCAGAGGAGATTTACAAGGAAGTTGCCTGGATTGGGTGGCATGCTCTATGAAGATAGGTCGAGGGAGCTAGGTCTCTTCTCCCTGAAGAGGTGGTGGTTGACAGGTGACCTAGAGATTTAGAAAATGTTGAGAGGTATAGATAGGGTGGATTCTCAGAGGCTATTTCCCAGGGCTGAAATGGTCGCTACGAGAGGACACAGGTTTAAGGGACTGGGGAGGAGGTACAGAGGAGACGTCGGGGTAAGTTTTTCACTCAGAGGGTGGTGAGCAAATGCAATCGGCTACCATCAGTGGTGGTGGAGGCAAACTCGCTGGGGTCTTTTAAAAGATTTCTGGATGAGTAAATGGGATTGGGAGTTACAGATAGGTCTATGGCCTAGTAGGTATGGGTATGATCGGCGCAACTTGTGGGCCGAAGGGCCTGTTTATGCTGTAGTATTCTATGTTCTACGTAGACAAGGAGGTTAGATTGCAGGACTCTGCATAGGCAGCTGAGGTCAAAAGAGGAAACTGGAACTGTTGGGTTTTGGAGAAACAGATGCAGAGGTAAGGGTTCCAGTGGGAAAGAGATAAAGATAGAGGTAGCCAACAGCTCAGGATCAGACAGGATGCAAGCTTGCTACAATAATTTCAGTTTCAGCAAGCGGCAGGAAAGGTGATGAAATTAAGGAGCAATTCAATAGTGAAAGCCCAAGTGATGTTTTTGATCTTCATGTTATGCAGTTAAAAAATTGATGGCTGGCACGAAGTCATGGGTTTCGATACGGTGATCATCATCTGCGCGCACACACACACCGTTCCAAACCCAGGGATGATACCAAAAAAAGACAAATAAGGAAAAGGAATGGGCCAAGATAAGACTTTTAGGGGACTCTAGGAGTGACAGCAGGAGATGGTTAAAATCATTGCTGGAGGAGCATTGAAAGCAATATCTGAGGATCGTCTGACGAAGCAAGAAAATCGAGGCTCAGTGATGAAGGAAGATGTTGCAGATGAGGACCAGGATGCCTCATATACCAAGGTTACAGCTAGAGAGGATGAGCAAAAGAATGCAAACAACAGTCACGGCAGAGACGTCGTGAGGCAAGAATAAAAGGAGGGGAAGGTTGAAGGTGCAACAACTAGAGAAGCCGAGATAAGCTTTTCTTAAGAAAAGTAGGACGACATTCATTTTGGAAGGAAGGAGACTGGGTGAAAACAGGATCATTAAAAGGATAATAAACAAGACAGCCAAGTGTGGGTGGGTGAGTGGATGGAGGAAGAGGGAGGGTAGCTGAATAGTCTCAAGGATGAGATGATCATATGGAGGGACAGCTGTAGCTCTTTAGCAGCATGCTCGTCTTTGCATCATAATGAGTTTGGAGGAGGGCCGCACTGGCAGAGGGTCCGCCTGTGGGGGGGGACTGCAGTGCTGAGGGTCCGCCTGACAGAAGTGGGGGACTGCAGTGCACATTGGCAGAGGGTCCGCCTGAGGGAAGGGAGGGTGGGGGGGGACTGCAGTGGCACACTGGCAGAGGGTCTGCCTGGGGGCAAGTGGGGGCCACACTGGCTGAGGGCCTGGCTGGGGTAGGGGAGGGCTGCATTGGCAGAAGGTCTGTCTTGGGCAAGGGGGTGTAGGGTTGCACTGGCAGAGGGCCTGCCTTTCAGATAAGATGCTAAAGCCTGGTCTTTCAGATCAACATAAAAATGTTGCCATGGGATATTTTAAGAGCAAGAAAGTTATCCCAATACCCTGACCAATATTTATCCCTCAAGAAATGGATTATCAAGCCATTTCACTTTGCTGTTGGAGAAATTTCCGATTGGTTGCCGTGTTCCTACATTACAATAGGAATGCACTGAAATATTCATTACGATAAATCACTTTGGGATGTCTTGTGATGATAAGTCTTTATTTTTTTCCATTCTTGTATGAACTTTTACACAGCACAGTTGCATAAACTAACACCCACACAGCATGGTCATAGGGGACTAAAGAATGATAGTTTTTTTTGTGATGGCAAGTAAACAGCACAGAAGAGAAGGAGGCTGGAAATGTTGAGAGTTGTGGTTCAGTAATTTTGATTGAAACACAATCAGAACGGAAAATTGCTATTGTCATATTGGAAATAATTCCTGAACTGGGATGACGGGAAAAAGCAGGAGGGAGACTTAGGTGAGAGAACAGAACCAAAGATGTGTTTGGCAGACGAAGCAAGGAAAGCCTGAAGTAGTGGACGCTCCGTTTTTGAGGTTATGTTTATTCACAAAAACAGGATCAGAAAGGCACAAGACACAAGACACAAATTGTATCATTTGGATTGACAAACCTCAAAGAATGAAAGTTTGCAAACTATCTTTGCTTTGTCAGAAGGGGATATTTATGCCAGACTGCAATGATTTAGGAAAACTAGTACACTCGGAACAGAACAGAAAGATCATCTCATCAGAATCTAACCTGGCTGAATCTGATTAATATTATTAAGCACAACGAGTAGCATAAACGCCTTGAAATTCCAATGTATTGTGCCATGTTTTGGGAAACATGCTTTTCTGGTAAGTTTTTCAGGATTTGGCAACAAATGAAACATTTTCCTTTTGTGGCACCAATAGTCAACATGAAGCATTTCTTTTTCGAATAAAGCAGAGTTTGAGATTACTCTCCACCAGCCCCTGAAGAACAGCCCTTACTTCAGTGGCCATTCTGTGGCTTCTCTGAAATGAGACTAAATTTAACACAAAAAGCCAAATTTAAACAGCTTTGTGCCATGAGGTCATGACTGCCAGGAAGCAGATTGAAATTGTCTTAACTGATTTCACATGAAGGATTCTTGTAACCTAAAGCGCAGGGTGATTGATTCTGTAAGATAAGAGTTCAGAGTATAAACCGCTAAAAAAATACATTCAGGATTAATAAGTAAGGATTTCTTCATGCAGTGCATTGATACCTGGTTTATTGTCAGGATGATGTAGCAGATAGAAACTCTGGCATCATCTCACATTGTTTGCATGTTGTGATGATGGGACATGTTTTTTTGGAAAGATGGATCAGATAGCCTCCATTATCTTAATTATCTTTTGAATCAGTCCCAGTTTTCACTGAACATGGTCCTACACCTTTCACATCATTGAGATACTGCAAACAATGGGGCCCAAAGCAGAACGACTCATTTCTTTCTTTCACTTGCACTGGAATTGGAAACAAATTTCACCCCTTCAGCTCAAGTTTCAAAAACTCCATCTAGCCAAATAATTAACCAATCCTAGAGAGAGACCAACAAGTAGAGAGCAATCAGCTGAGATGGGACAGTTGTCATAGGGCAGATGAAGATAGGATTGTTTAAAAGCAAATTATTGCAGATGCTGGAGTCTGAAACCAAGACAAAATGCCAGAAAATCTCAGCAGGTCTGGCAGCATTTGTAGGAGAGAAAGAGCTGATGTTTCGAGCCCTGATGACCTTTGTCAAAGGATATAAGGAGTAGGCCATCTAGCCCTTCAAGTCTGCTCCACCATTCAATAAGACCATGGCTGATCTGATAGTGGTTCAGTTCTACTTACCCATCTGCTCCCCATAACCCTTAATTCCCTTATTGGTCAAAAATCTGTGACTTAAACACATTTAATGAGGTAGCCTTTACTGCTTCAATGGGCAGAGAATTCCAAAGATTCACTACCCTCTGTGTGAAGAAGTTCCTTCTCAACTCTGTTCTAAACTGACTCCCTTGTATTTTGACACTGTGCCCCCAGTTCTTGTTTCCATTCTAAATGGAAATAACCTCACTGCTTCTACCCGGTCTAACCCCTTCATTATCTTATGTCTCTATAAGATCTCCTCTCAACCTTCTAAACTCTAATAAGTATAGACCCAGTCTACTCAATCCCTCATTAGCTAACCCCCTCATCCCTGGAATCAACCTGGTGAAACTTCTCTACATCCCCTCCAAAGCTAATATATCCTTTCTAAAATAAGGGGAGAAAAATTGTACACAGTACTCTGGGTGTGGCCTCACCAGTACCTTGTACAATTGCAGCAAGACATCCTTGCTTTTATATTCCATTTCTTTCGCGATAAACGCCAACATTCCTTTTGCCTTCTTGATCACCTGCAAACTGAGTTTGAGATTCATGCACAAGGACCCCCAGGTCCTTCTCCACAGTAGCATGTTGTAATTTTTCACTGTTTAAATATACCACATCCATCAGTTCTTCTGTCAATCGCACTCATTATGTCTTCATAAAAATCCAGTGAATTCTTCAAACATGACTTTCCCTTCATGAATCCATGCTGCGTGTGCTTGATTGAACCATTCTTTCCCAGGCGTCCTGCTATTTCTTCCTTAATGATAGATTCCAGCATTTTCCCTACTACAGATGTTAACCTAACTGGCTTGTAGTTACCTGCCTTTAGACTACCTCCCTTTTTAAACAGTGGTGTTAAATTAGCTATTTTCCAAGCAGCTGGCATCTCCCTAGAGTCCAGCGAATTTTGATAAATTACAACTAATGCATCTGCTATTATTTCTGCCATTTCTTTCAATACCCTGGGAGGCATTCCATCTGGATCCGGGGACTTGTCTACCTTTAGTCCCATTAGTCTACCCAGCACTACCTCTTTAGTAATAGTGATTAGGATAGGATTGTCAATTGGGAGAAGAGTAACTCCAGCAAGAAGACAAAGACAAATACAGGAGGCTTTTTTTTAAATTTAGGTAACTATCCAGTTAGTCATTTTTTTCTACTGTTGGTTGAGCAATTGTTAACACAAACATAGGGACAACTCCCATAGCTCTTCCTCAAAAAGATGACATTTAAAATCTTCCCACAGATGGCACTTCTGGCAATGTGGCACTCTTGCATCATCATACTGGATAATTAACCTAGACTGTGTGTCAAGCTCAGGAACAATTCTAGAAACCACAAACCCAACTCAAGAAAATTATTGCTTTTTATAGCATCTTTCATGACCACAGCACATCGCAAAGTGTTTTACATTGAGTATGTGTGATGTATGCTAACTGTTGAATGTAGGAAAAGTGGCAATTTACACACAAGATCCCAACAGTACAGTGACGTGGTCAAATAATCCATCTACATAAAGTTGATTGAAAGATAAATATTGGCCAAGTTCCACAAATAAGTTGCTCGTCTCTTGAAATGGTGCCATGGGACATTATATGTGCACCTAAGGAAGCTTGTAGGACCTTAGAAATTTAATTGCAAGTCTGCACCTCAAACAGTGCAGACACCCTCAATACTGCACTGCAACATCAGCTTTCAGTTTTTTTTTTAAGTTTAAAGTTTATTTATTAGTGCCATGAGTAGACTGGCATTAACCCTGCAATAAAGGGCAAGATTAGGGCCAGTCAGAGACAGCAGTGGGAAGTTGTGCATGGAGCCTGAAGAGATTGGAGAGGCACTGAACAAATATTTCTCTTCGGTATTCACGCAGGGAGATGTAAATGTAGTTGTGGAGAACACTGGGATACAGGGTTGCAAACTGGAAAGTATTGAAGTAGATAAGGAGGATGTGCTAGATATTCTTGAGGGTTTGAAGTTAGATAAGTCCCCTGGGCCAGACGGGATTTACCCTAGGATTCTCTGGGAGGCGAGAGGGGCGATTGCAGATCCTCTGGCTCTGATCTTCAGGTCGTCATTGGTTACGGTATAGTGCCGGAAGACTGGAGGATAGCGAATGTGGTCCCATTGTTCAAGAAGGGGAAGAGAGACTTTCCAGGGAATTATAGGCCAGTGAGTCTTACTTCTGTTGTGGGCAAAGTATTGGAGAGAATTATTAGGGATAGGATTTATAGTTATTTAGAGAGAAATGAATTGATTGGGGATAGTCAGCATGGTTTTGTGAAGGGTAGGTCGTGCCTTACTAACCTTATTGAGTTTTTTGAAAAAGTGACCAAAGAGGTGGATGGGGGTAAGGCAGTTGATGTGGTACATATGGACTTTAGTAAGGCATTCAATAAGGTGCCCCATGGAAGGCTTCTGCAGAAAATGCAGATGTATGGGATTGAGGGTGATTTAGCTAATTGGATTAGGAATTGGCTAGCTGATAGAAGACAGAGGGTGGTGGTTGATGGAAATTATTCATCGTGGAGTTCGGTTACAAGTGGTGTACCTCAGGGATCTGTTTTGGGGCCCCTGCTGTTTGTAATTTTTATAAATGATCTGGATGAGGGTATTGAAGGATGGATTAGTAAATTTGCGGATGACACCAAAGTCGGAGGAGTGGTAGATAGTGAAGAGGGGTGTTATAGTTTGCAGAGAGACTTGGACAAGTTGCAGAGCTGGGCCGAGAGGTGGCAAATGGAGTTTAATGTGGAAAAGTGTGAGGTAATTCACTTTGGCAGGAATAACAAATGTGTAGAGTATAGGGCTAATGGTAGGACTCTTAATAGTGTTGATGAACAGAGGGATCTTGGTGTATATGTGCATAGATCCCTGAAAGTTGGCAATCAAGTCGATAAGGTTGTTAAGAAGGCATACGGAGTCTTAGCTTTTATTGGTAGGGGGATTGAATTTCGGAGCCGCAACATCATTTTGCAACTGTACAAAACTCTAGTGCGGCCGCACTTGGAGTATTGTGTACAGTTCTGGTCCCCACATTATAAGAAAGATGTGGAGGCATTGGAGAGGGTACAGAGGAGGTTTACCAGGATGTTGCCTGGTATGGAGGGCAGGTCTTATGAAGAGAGGCTGAGGGATTTGAGGTTGTTTTCGTTAGAAAGGAGGCGGCTAAGAGGGGACCTAATCGAAACATATAAGATGATTAGAGGTTTAGATAGGGTGGACAGTGATAGCCTTTTTCCTAGGATGGAGAAAGCTAGCACGAGGGGACATAGCTCTAAATTAAGGGGTGGTAGTTATAGGACGGATGTCAGAGGTAGGTTCTTTACCCAGAGGGTGGTAAGGGTATGGAATGCCCTGCCTGCTGCAGTTGTAGATGCGCCAAGTTTGGTGGCGTTTAAGAGGTTAGTAGATAAGTTTATGGATGAAAAGGGAATGGTTTAGGTTAGAGGGTCATTGCTTTTTCTTAATTGGTCAGCGCAACATCGAAGGCCGAAGGGCCTGTTCTGCACTGTAATGTTCTAAAGTTACTGTGAAAACCCCCAGTCGCCACACTCCAGCATCTGTTCAAGTGGAGAGACAATTTAGATTTGCCAATGCACCTAACCCGCAGGTCTTTTGGACTGTCGGAGGAAACTGGAGTACTTGGAGGAAACCCACGCAGACATGGGGGGGAACATGCAGACTTCACACAACCAATGACTCGAGCCAGGAATCAAACCCAGGTGCCTGGTGCTGTGAAGTGGCACTGCTAACCATTACTACCGCGTTTGGTACCAAATTCCTGAACCCCACTACCTTGTGATTCAAGAGGTTCCCACACAAAACACGTTAACACTTGGTATCATTCAACTGTTAAGACTCTCCATATAAAGAAACTCCCTACTGAGGAATATATCTTCCAGCAAACAGCTGGACATAAGTAAACTATACACCTGTATTAGATAGAAAGTGAATCAGAGTCTTGAATTCCACTAGAAATCCAAATATCGGAAATAGCCATTTACCGGTAGCAATATTTGCTTGTACTAGGCAGCGAGTCAGCAGTATTTTGGATTCCAGGATTGGTGACCATCCTGTAGTGAGAGCAACTATGGATATGGAATTTATCGTCCCTCCCTAATTGCCCCAAAGACGGGGGGTGAGCTGCATCTCTGAAGTACTGCATTCCATGCACTATAGATAGACCCAAATGTTAAGGGAGTTGCAAGATTTTGACCCAAATGTTAAGGGAGTTGCAAGATTTTGACCCAAATGTTAAGGGAGTTGCAAGATTTTGACCCAAATGTTAAGGGAGTTGCAAGATTTTGACCCAAAGTGAAGTAACCACAGTTACATACTGAGGTGTCTGTTAATGGTCAACAGATTAAAGCAAAACTAGTTCAATTACAAAGGATTCAACTGAAAGTTTACCAAATACAACCTAAATCTGATCAACACCTCAACAAATACTGACTTAAAGCAATTTCTCCAATCCAAACACAGCAAACAATATCAACACTCCAAAATAGCGAAGCTTGATGTCGATCCAATTAGGATTTGTAATTTCCCATCTTTGCTCTCATTTCACTTAGTAACAGTTGAATCATTCATACTAGTATCCCTCGCATCCCAAATTAAGGGCACTGTCCAAAATGAAACAGCTTCACTTTTAGTATTTGTTCCACCAGTTTACACATATTGGTACAGTAACTTAGATGGGATGGGATGCGATGAGATCCTAGCAAGGAAGAAAATATTTAATATGAACTTAAACACAGGAGAAACAGTATTAATTTACATGAAGCAGTACCATCTGTACTGACGAAGCAAAAATCCATTATATTTAAAGGATGAATTTGCTTCCATTTCCAATTTGCTGAAACAGGAATGAAGATAAAGGGAGTTTAGAAGAAAGTATGTTTGCACATGTCAATGCAAATAGAGAGAATGAAGAGGGAGAACATCGAGTGCTGTCAATCATCATGCAGCTTTTAGGATGAACAAAGTGCTGGAATTTAGTGAAGGCTTATTTTCTTTCTCTTCACATTGAGATTACATTTATTTTCAGCAGGAAATACAGCTGGAGTGAAACAAGTAACAGCTCTCACTGCTCCATGCCATAAACTACAATCTTAGTACCCTGTATTGCACAAGGGTAGGAGTCTTAGCTGTGTTGAAGAGCAGAAAGATCTCGGGGTCCAGGTCCATAGGACTCTTAAATCGGCCTCGCAGGTGGAGGAAGTGGTCAAGAAGGCGTACGGTGTACTGGCTTCATTAATCGTGGGATTGAGTTTAGGAGTCAGGAGGTAATGCTGCAACTTTATAAGACCCTTGTCAGACCACACTTGGAGTACTGTGCACAGTTCTGGTCACCTCACTATAGGAAGGATGTGGAAGCTATTGAAAGAGTGCAGAGGATATTTACAAGGATGTTGCCTGGATTGGGAGGCATTCCTTATGAGGATAAGTTGAGGGAGCTGAGACTCTTCTCTCTGGAGAGACGAAGGTTGAGAGGTGACCTGATAGAGGTTTATAAAACGTTGAGAGGAATAGATAGGGTGGATTCTCAGAGGCTATTTCCCTGGGCTGAAATGGTCGCTACGAGAGGACACAGGTTTAAGGTGCAGGGAAGCAAGTACAGAGGAGATGTTAGAGGTAAGTTTTTCACTCAGGCGGTGGTGAGTGAATGGAATCGGCTGCTGTCAGTGGTGGTGGAGGCAAACTCACTGGGATCTTTTAAAAGGCTAGTGGATGAGTATATGGGATCTAATGGGATTGGGGGTTATAGATAGGTCTATGGCTTGGTAGGTATAGGTGTGATCGGTGCAATTTGTGGGCCGAAGGGTCTGTTTGTGCTGTAGTGTTCTACGTTCTAAGTGAGGCATCCATTTACTCCATCAGTCACTGTCTGGAATTTCTGAAGAAAACTACACATTATCATTCTTTTTCCCAGAATTTTCATCAATGCTGACAGCAAGCCATATTATCTATCAAATTCACATACGAACTTTGTATATAGTCATTGTGCAACAAGATTAGCAACTGCCCTTTACCAAAATGTTTATTTCCATGAATATAGAAGCATAAAAGATGACAGCATCTGTGATGAGAGAACAGTGTTAACATTTTGAGTCTGGATGATTCTTGGTCAGAGCTCCAAGTCATCCAGACTCAAAATGTTCGCTCGGTTCTCCCTCCACAGATGCCATTAGACTTACTGTTTATGTTTTGATTAGTTCTCTATGATGTCTGATTTATAAACCAAACCATCTTGCTTGTGTTCCTCAGCACAACGCTTATTTTCTGATGGTGCAGCCAAAGAAATAAAAGCTTAACATGTTTGAAAATTCAGACCAGAATCTACAAATAACTACATACTATTCCAAAATAATCCATAACTTGGTCAACAGAGTTCAAAATCTTCGAGCCTAACTATCCACTTCAAACTGCAGGAACTTTGGTTCCTAAACTTTGGAGTTGTCAACCAAAGATATTGCATAGGGATAGCTCAAAATTCACAAAACAATTTAGGAAATAGAATCATATATAACATTGATACTTTACAAACAGCATCTGAGGACATATTCATTTACACTGTAAATGAAATATGAAATACAAATACCACTGGTTTATGATGATTGTAATGAATGCAATTTAATCATAACAAGAGTTATAGAGTATTTTAAGATTCAAATCATGTGGCATCTACATTTTCAGCAGTA
This sequence comes from Sphyrna mokarran, assembly GCA_024679065.1. NCBI lineage: Eukaryota > Metazoa > Chordata > Chondrichthyes > Carcharhiniformes > Carcharhinidae > Sphyrna > Sphyrna mokarran. The sequence continues at coordinate 43,012,692 of JAGIQG010000025.1, forward strand.
ACAGCCAAGGGAAAGGACAAAATTTTTAAAAACAGACTACAGATAGGTGTTGCAGTAGAGAATAATACCATTTACCCTGGAGAGTGAGCACTTTATACCAAAGTACGTCATCACGATCAATAGTCAGGATGGAAATAGAAAGACAGGAAAAGGTTGTAGGAAGTGCTTGCTATACACAAATTTTAAAATAACTGACCCAGGGCTGATGTAGAATCTGGAAAATTCAGATCACCTGGATAACAGATCTTGACTGTGGCTCTGTACCAAAGAATCCTCATTGCCTGGAAGTATCAACTTAGGAACACCATCACCACTTACTCAAGACAAGTAGTAATAGGCAATAAAAATACTGGCCAAGCCAGTGATATCCACATTCTGAAAAATAAATGCAAAATATCAAGTTGGTCCAACCATTTCTGAATTTAATTGGCAAATTAAACCTCCATTCAGAATCCAAATGTGATTGAAAGCAAGTCCTCTTAATGACACTGTTCCAACCTACTCTGGCACCCAGCTTTTTGACTCACCAACAGTAGACATTTAATACAACAGTAAAATCTAAACAATATTTTGAATGTTGTGCTAAATTATGTCATTAGTTCAAGCACGGGCACATCCTGAGTTTAATCCATCTGCTCTTTATAAAATGAAAACAAAAAAAGATACTCAGCAGGTCTGGCAGCATCTGTCAAGGGAAACAGAACAAAGAACAAAACAGCACAGGGAACAGGCCCTTCGACCCAACGAGCCTGCGCCGCCACCCCGATGTTCCCATCTCTACCTGTGATCCCTGTCCATGTTTATAGATCTATGGATTAAAAACCAAATTTGAGACAATTTAGGGAGAATTTGTTTTGCCAATTAGCCTAAGGGCACATCTTTGGGATGTGGGAGGAAACCGGAGCTCCCGGAGAAAACCCACGCAAGCACGGGGAGAATGCGCAAACTCCCACAGACACAGGCCCAAATCCATGTATCTGCACAGCACAGCGATAGTCACTAAGCTGTCATGTTGCCCATCAAGTGGTCCAGGTCAAGCGTATACTAACGACGTGAAGCACTAGGATACTCTCAAGAAAAAATCCAAGAGCAGCCCTCTCACGACCCATCGTGTGTATGCCCCTTGTTAGACAACAAGGTGGACCAAAGCACCTGTAGGATAAACACAAGTACATCAATATCATCATCTATTTACACACTTCCCAGGGACTCCCAAGGCTCATGATCCCTATTTTAAATCAGTTTTCTATACCACTCCATTCCCATTCTGTTCATGTGCCCATCTAAGTATTTCTTAAATAACTCCAGAGTACCTGCCTCCACCACTTTACTTGGCAGTGCATTCCATACCCCCACCACCCTCTGAAAAAACTCCCTCCAGCATCCAAATTATACCTTACCCCCCCTCACCCTAAGCCCGTGACCCCTCGTGCTATTTGAGTCCATCCTAAGAAAAAGCTTAACCCTGTTTACTCTATCTGTCCCCTTCAAAATCTTGTACACCTCTATCAGATCTCCTCTAAGTCTATGTCTTTCTAAGGAAAATAGTCCCAATTTGCCTAATCTCTCATCGTAACTCAGACCAGAGTTAACATTTCAGGTCAACGGCCTCTTAATGGAACTCAGTGAAGTCAGAGATTTAATAGGTTTTGAACAGAGGATGGATAGGACAAGGACAAAGGAAGGTTTGTGATAGGATAGAGGATAGGAGGAATTGAATGGAGGAATTGGAGTTAGAGGGCCAAAGGGAATAGTGATGGAGCAAGGAAAGCAACAAGAAACAAAAGATGTGTCTATAGCAGGTGTGCTCTGAAGGAAAACAAACATAAGCAAAGAGAAAGGGAAGAAAACAGAGCAGAGATTACAATCCGAAATGATAGAATTCAATAACTCAATGTCATGGGTTTCATTGAAAGATGAACAGTCAAGCACACCAAGGACACATCAGTCAAAGCAAGATGGAGAATTAAAATGACAAGCCACCAGAAATTTGGGGTCAAAAAGCAGGTAACGTAATCAGATATTAAAAATTAACATGAGGACAACAGGCTAGTGGACTGGGAAATCCACCTCTTACTTCATCAAGCAATTTCCTGAATAATTCTGAGGCACTCAGCTATTTTAGGATGTCTTAAAATGACATGGGCAAGGTTACTTTTTGAACCACGCCTGATCACACAGACAAGCTGCACACAGAAATGAGATCATTATACATGAACTTCCCTTAGGAAGCAACTAGAACCTGAACTGAAGCAAAACCATGAAACATCTTAAACAACTCAAAACAATGAGAGCAGCCTTACATCAGAAATCAGCACATCTTCATTACACTTATGTAAAAAAAAACTATCAGAAACGTCTAACAGTAACTTTTAGAAATTGGCTCCAATTCTGTTCTGATTAGCTACTTAATAGGAGAAATGTTTTTTTTCTGCAAGCCACTAACCAACTGGCATTTAATCATTGTGAATAAGTATGACCACTGTGTGTCAGATCAGTATGTAGAGATGCCGGCGTTGGACTGGGGTAAATTCAGTAAAGTTTCACAACACCAATTTTAAATCCAACCAATTTATTTGATAGTAAATTCGCAAGCTTTCGACACTATGTGCCTTCGTCAGGCAAATGCAGTGTTCTGGTCTGCAATAGCACACATCAGCACAGACAGTCACAGATTGCTGATTAACAATCAGCATTGGCTAACAATGTGTGTGTGAAGGGAATCCTGAGCATTGGTTAAAGAATTGTGTATTTTCTCCAGACAGCACAGTAAGTGAGGTTTTTTGCTAACCCAGGCAAGTTACGGGGTTTACAGATAGTGTGTCATGAAGCCAAGATCCCTATTAAGACCGTCCTCATGTGTGCGGAACTTGGCTATCAGTCTCTGCTCAGCGACTCTGCGCTGTCGTGTGTCATGAAGGCCCCCTTGAAGAACATTTATCCGCAGGTCGGAGGCCGAATGCCCATGACTGCTGAAGTGTTCGCCCACAGGAAGGGAACTGCTTTGCCTGGTGATTGTTGAGCGATGCTCATTCATCCGCTGTCGTAGTGTTAGATCAGTGTGACAGCAGAGCTTAACCTCAGTGCAAATTAGCATGACAGCAGTGTATTTAATCTCAGTGATAACGATTGTGACAGTGTATTTAAACTCAGTGATAATCAGTGTGACAGCGGTATGTTTAAACCCAATGTAAATCAGCAGTATGTCTATCCATTTGAATAGTGCACTAGATCATATGAAGCCCAAATTAGGCTGGTTAGATGGGTCAACAAGTCCTTCCTTGTCCATCCTTTTTACCTACTTATAACTGTTTGTTTTTTTAATCATGTCTGAATGAAAAACAGCCAGCACAATCAAGGATCCCATGAATGTCAGACACTTTCTCTTCCACTTTCTGCTGTCAGGACAAAGATACAAATGTCTGAGAACACGTACCACCCGACTCAAGAGCACCTTCTTCCCTGCTGCCATCAGACTTTTGAATAGACCTACCTAATATTAAGTTGATCTTTCTCTGCACCCTATGACTGTAACACTACATTCTGCATTCTCTTCTTTACTTCTCTCCCATGTACTCTATGAACAGAATGCTTTGTATATTGCACAAATAACAATACTTCTCACTTTTTCCCAATACACATGACAATACTAAATCAAATCAAAACAGTGTGAAGTAGAGAAAGGATTCACATGCTGTCAGAATACAGCATGACATTTCCTTCCATGGCCTAACCACCTTGATTGCAGTCAGTGAAATGGTCAGTGAAACTCCCACATCCACTGGGCAGAATGATGTTATATGTCAACCCAAAATGCATGATCAGAGGTCCAGTTTCTGCTCACTAGAACAGCCTGTAATAACTACATTCAGCTCAGGGTACAGCACCTCAGGAAGATGCACTGCCCCTGGAGCAGATGCAGTGCCAGTTCACCAGCAATTTACCAAGATAAAATATTAAAATGTACCAAGGCATGTTTGGGAACTTTACAGATGAGATAGAATTTGGTTATGCAGTTGATCACTGTTCAGAGTCCTGACAATGCAGAAGAAGGCCATTCAGCCCATCAAGTCTGTATGGACAACAATCTCACCCAGGCCCTCTCCAGGTAATACCACATACCACTCTAGTCTACTTGACACCAAGGGGCAATTTAGCATGGTCCCTCCACCTAACAGACATTTCTTTGGAATGGAGGAAACACAAGCAGACACATTGTCTAGTCCTGGGAACACTCATCTTCACTCGCACAGAGTGCTGGGCAGATCCCCTTCTGGAGTTTATACAAATCTCAAGAATGAGATATTAATTTTGGAGAAGGATGCATTTCTGTCAGTTTAGACAATGAAGGAAAGATCTAATATAGTTTTTAAATAATTTTTAAAAATCTTGATAATCTTGTACTCCCGTGTTAAATCAAAAAGGATATAAACATGAAATTACAACAAGTCTATGCCGGTATGAGGTTAGAAGTTACTTCCTCCAACACAAAATGGAGAAATTTGGAAACATCTCCCACAAAAGATTGTGGATTCTAAGGAGTCAAATAGACTGTTCAAAGTAAAGGTCAATAGAATTTTGGAAAAAGATAAGAAAATGTCATTGAGGAACAAGGGTATCAGAGACACAGGTTGAAGGGTGGTATATGGCTGGATTCAGCTACTCAGACTGAGTTCATATGAGACACAGACAGGCACTCCCCTGTTAAAAACATGGGAGAGAAAAGACAGTTACACAAACAAACAAGGAGATTTTCAGCTTACAACATCACCAGCATTCCAGAGACACAAAAATTACATGTAAAGTAGCATCTCAGCATTTGTATTCTGTGCAAAGTCATGAAACCACAAGCTTCCTTTCAACATGTCAGCAAAACCAACAGTCCTCTCAGCAAGTTAAAATAAGTGACATGTCCTTGTCTGTAGCTAACCTGAACCTCTCCATATTGATGTACAATTTGTTTATTACTCTGGTGGCTGGGAACAGTCTCAGTTTGAGTTAACCATCCATTCAACAGCTTTAGCTGACGCGGTGTGAATGGTTGTGGCACCACTAGGAATGGCACTTAGAAATTCAGTACCTGGGCAATGGTCGGACTCAGATGGTCACAGTCACAACTTGAGCTGCGCTTCATGTCCCACTTGTGGATCAAGTGGCCACATCTTTCCTGCACCACCCTCAAGCTGTTGAGAGTGTGTGGGAGGAGCATTTATTAACCTCAGACTGTATCACTGCATGAAAAATTCAACTCAAAAGCACTCGAGTTGTGACAAATAAAGTCAAGCAACGGGCACTGTGTGCACTCAGTAGAAAAAGTCAACATATTTCTGATTCGATTAAGGAAGTCAGGACTGTTCACTTTCAATCCAGAGAGGCAAGGAAACAAAAACAGAAGTGGTTACAAAGGTTGAGAACAAGGGGTCATCAGGTTCTGCAGGAAGTACTGCAATTAGTTTCACATTAACCTGGAAATTCCAGGACTGTTGATAACTAATTTGACAATTTGTTTTCTGTAACTTAGTTCTGTAAAATGGCAGTGAAGAGAAATTTAGACAAAATGTGAACTCCGAATGTTGATGACATTTCAGCAGGAAAAGGCGTTTAGACTCCACATCCTACAGTTCTCAATGATTAGACTAAGAAAGTGCAGCAAGAGACCTATCAGAACAGCAGTATTCATCATCATGCTTCCTATTGCACACAAATTTCCTCAGCAACGTGGCAGATCAAAATTGTGAACAAAGCACTCTATTTCACCAGACATTCTAAAACATCAGAGGTCTTTGCTTCAGCTCTGGACGTTATTGCTACGAATTAACACCCCATGCTAGAGACCTGAGAATAAGGCTGATATTTCAGATGAAACGTGCGCTCATTGTAATCAATCTGGGACAACGGTGAGCACCTGCAGTCCAGCAAATTAGAGGTTAAGTTTGCCATTAGCCATTGCTCAGTAACATTTCATTTTTGAGTCTGATCATTGGATTGAAGTTCTTCTCCATCATCCAGCGTAATATCCTGTGCAGTACTGAGGGAACGCCACTTTCAGAGCTGCTGTGTTTGAGGAGACATTACACCAAGGATATATCTGCTCTCACGGTGGGTGAGAAAGATCCCACGGCAATACTCTATGTATTCCTGGGTGTCCTGACCAACATTCATCCAACATGTCAACACCACAGTAGATTATCTGGTCAGCATTTTGACTCCACAGTATGATTTGTCACGCAGCATGCATGACATCCAAGCAGAAATTTACCACTAAATACTGGGAAGACTGAAGCCAAAGTCTTCCCTTCCTGCCATACACACTATTTCCTAGTCACTGACTCCATCTCCCTCCCTGGCAACTGCCTGAGGCTGAACCAGATCATTTATCAACTTTGATATTGTATTTGACTCCAAGATGAGCATCATAAATCCATTCCATGACCAAGACCAACTACTTCCATCTCTATCATTGCCCAACACGGCCTCTGTCCCTGCTGGTGAAACACTCATCCACGCCTACGTCATGGTTCTGGCCTGCTTTGGACCTTTCACACTCCGTAAACCGGAGCTCCCTCAAAGATCTGCTGCCTCACACCAAGTCTGGTTCATCTATCACTTGTGCTTACTGATCTCATTCACCTACCTGTCCAGCAACTCTACAATCTTCAAATTTTAATCATTGTTTTCAAATCACTTCATGACCACACATCCTCCCCATCTCAGTAACTTCCTCCAATTACAGAAATTTTCAGGATTAAACTTGGACATTCCTGTGAAGTGGCTCATGATGTCTCAGAATTCGAACACTCAAAGTGTCTTTTTCTCAGCATCGTGTCTGCGTTGGCTCTCCAAATGAGTATTGTGACTTAATACCATTCTCCTCCCATACTCATGCACGTTATTTTTAAATCACCTAACGCCCTCTTGAATTCCTTGATTAAATCTGTCTCCAACACACTTCCAGGCAGTGCATTCATTTAAACCTGAGCTATTCATGTGGGGAAAAAAATCTCTCAGCTGCTTCTGTTGAAAAAAAAGCATATTACCGTGGATGCTGGAATCTGAAACCACAGAATCCCTACAGTGTCGGAGGTCATTTGGAGTTTGCACTGAATACAATCCCATCCAGACACTACTCCTGTATCCTCTTATATTTACCCTATTAATCTTCCTGACACTAAGGGGAAATTTAGCATGGCCAACCTATCCTGCACATCGTGAACTGTGGAAGGAAACCTATGCAGACATGGGGAGAATATGCAAACTCCAGACAGACAGTGAACAAAAGATAAAATGCTGGAAAATCTCAGGCCTGGCAGCATCTGTAAGATGACTTGAGATTTTCCAGCATTTTATTTTTTAGCTCTTTTGAAAATCGCTTTAAATCTGGGCCCCATTGTTCTTGGAGTTGTTTCTTGATCAGAAGAGCATGATATTTTGTATTGTCTCTCTATGTTCTTCTGATCAGGGAACAGTTTTCTCCCCTGTCTAATCTGTCCAGCCCCTTCATGATTTTGAACACCTCAATCAAACTTTTCATCAAACTTCTTTTCTCCAAGGCTAAAATTCAGCTTCATCCAGCTATCTTCATTACTCTTCTCACCTCTGGAATCATTCAATTAAACGTCTTCTGCAATCAAGTGTCATTATATTAAAGGCACAAATAAATGCAAATTGCCACTAACCACTTGCCAACTGGGAGATCCAGATGTGCACAAATTAGTTGTGCAATTACCTACATTATAACAATGACTACACTTCAAAAGTATTTCATTGACTGTAAAGTGTTTTGTGACAGCCTACAGTTACAGGAGATGTTTTATGAACACAAAATCTTTTTTCCTTTTGGCCAGGAGTTCCAGGCTATAGTAGACTGCGCTGGTCAGGTGTCTTCACTACATTAAGTATCATCCTGGATATTATATTCTGATAATAATTGCTTCAGAGGAGATGCCAAATTCACACTGGTTCTGTAACTTACAGATCTCTAAGGCAAGAAAGTGATTTACAATGCAATTGCTCAATGAATTTTTTAATTATTTTTAATTTGGAATAGAATTATAATAGACAGTAAAATTAACAGGGAAACAGTGTGCAATTAATGCTGAAAATTGAAACATTTATGACACTAATATACCAGAACTAGTAGTAATCTCACTAATAACACAACTTCAACTCATTTTAACATTGATCCCACCAGCTCCTCCCTGACAACTAGTGCTAATTTGGAAGGATAGAGTGCTTTTGAATTTCCAGTGCTTGATTGAAGCTATGACACAGCAAACAGCATAGAACATAAACACCTGAATCAAAGCCAGACTTGGACACAGGTGGAATGACCAAAGGCATCAAACCACGATAGCAAAGGTACGGAATCTGAAACAATCAATCACAGTCCAAAGCACGTTTACCTATGTACATTCATACAAGTGCTGACTGGATCCCACTAGCAAAACAACACCTACAACTTGTAGCAACACAGCCAAGCAATCACATTCCTATATAATAAACAGCAAGCTTGTCATACTTTGTGCCTTCCCTTCCTATTCTGGAAAACAGAAGCAGCCAAATGGAATTGTTATGCTTTTCTATGCAGCCCCAGAACTGAACGCAATGCTCCAGTTGAGGTTCAACACAATTTCCTTGTTCTTGTATTCCATGCCCCTACTAATGAAGCTCACGATACTATCTCTCCCTCATCTACCAGCTTTGATGATCTATACACATGTACATCCAATCCCTGCTCCTGTACCCCCGTATTTTATATTGTTTTTCTGTGTTCTTCTAACCAAAATGCATCACTTCACACTTGTGTTAAAGTTAACTGCCACCTATCAGCCCCACCCAACCAATTTGTCTATGTGTTTTTGAAGTTCTACACTATTCTCAGTTTGTAATGCTTCCAAGTTTTGTTCGTCGACAAATGCAAGGCTCGTGCAAATCTCCTGAAAAAACTGATTTTGCATAGAAATCGTTGCTTTAGATTCTGGGATAATATCTGGAGATATTTTCGGAATAAATGTTAAACATAAATCCTTCATTTTGTCTGAAATAGGAAGGGTTTCCAAATAAAAAAAACACAGGTAAGGAATCCTTGGTCTTCACTGATTTACTGAGTTATCCAGTCACAGAGTGTGCATGCAGTGTGTGTATGTGTAGTGTATGTAATGCAATAGTATCAAGCAACAGGGAGTATGCCTTTAATAGTACCTTACAGAGCAGCCTAGGTGTCTGGGTCAAATGTGGTACAGGTTTTAATACCACTGGCTGCCCGTCAAAGTCAGATTGATCAGTTTTTAATGCATCAGGAACATTAAAAATGACAGAAAGGGACATGTTTACTCATTATATATTGCACCTCATCGCAAACTCAAATCCTTTTGTCTTCGATCTCCCTTCCTAATTCCAATACCAAATGAATAGTCACACAGCATTGAGTTCTTCTGTTGGTTTAAATTTACATCTCTGTAATATCAGCCTGAAATCAGGTTAACCTGAAACTGAAGGTGGGTCCCTCAAACTTTACAAAGCCAATCCATATTTATTCACAGTTGATGTTTCATACAGATGCAGACCAGGAAACCACACCTGAGTTATTTATACCAGCCCAACATGAAGCAGTCTTTGCACTTGAAGCTTCAGTCACAAATGATGAACAGAAATGACTTTTGAACCTGCCAGATGACTAATTGTCACCATGAGATCTAAGTGATTACTTACACAAGATAATACAGCACAGGATGTCAGCAAGCTCACATTTTTTTATATTACATTCATCGGCCTGAGAGCAGCCAATAAAATGTAAACCTCAAACTGTCCTTCTTAAATAAATGATTGTATAGAAATCATTGCCCTAATCTAATGATTTGATACATTTCCAGAATAGGTTTATTCAGAAACATTAACCAGCTTGGCAATGGGAAGAATGAGCGCATCTCTTTCCATACCAAAGGAGATGAAGCCTCCTGCTGCTTGACTAATAAGCTACAAAATTGCAGATAACCATATCAAATCTATGTATCAATAAAATAATCTCAAATGATGAAGCATTTCCAGTAAAGGAATCAATATCACCACCCCATCATTTGGATATAGGCATACCAGACACTGTACTCAGTCCCATACTGTATGCTGTCTACTCCTCCCATCACGACAATGCATTTCCTCAACATATACTGAATATCTGCAAGTAAATATGCCCCAGTACCTGTATGTCTCTCATTTCCCACATGGAGATGTACTTTGCATCATTGCAGGATGTCCCACATGTTTAGCAGTCATCCCTCATGTACATGCATATTCCATATCACAGGTCACGGTGGCACAGTAGTTAGCACTGCTGCCTCACAGCTGCAGGGACCTGGGTTCAACTCTGGCCTTGGATGACTGTCTGTGTGGAGTTTGCTTGTTTTTTTTTTTCCCCAAGTTTATTAGTGTCATAAGTAGGCTCTCATTAACACTACAATGAATTTACTGTGAAAATCTCTTTCTCCCCATGTCTGCGTGGGTTTCCTCCCACAGACCAAACACATGCATATCAGGTTGATTGACCATGTTAATTTGTCCCATAGTTTCCCAAGTTGTCTAGGTTAGATGGATTAGCCATAGTACATATGTAGGATTACTGGGATAGAGTGGGGGAAGAGGGCTTGGGTAAGATGCTCATTTGGAGCGCCAGTGCAGATCTGATAGGCCGAATGGTCTCTCCTGCACTGTAGGGATTCTATAATGATATTCAATCCAAATGTTAAACTAAAGAACAATGGATTAAGCTGCTGTCGTGCTGAAAATTCCAACAAAGTATGGTGAAATTCTCTGACAAAAAAATGGTGACAAGTGGAAGTCTCTACAAATTTCTGAAACCTGAATTTGGAGAAAGAAAATGAAGCACCTCAATCACTTCATACTGACCTTCATATAACTGGCCCTATCATAAAATCCAAATTCTAATCATTTGCTACAGACTGAGAATCTCAATTTCCATTCTGGTCTCATTAACACTTCACCCTGCTATAAATAGACATAAATTTTCATTAGTATTCACTCACTCCACCACCAACACACAGTAGCAGTAGTGTATACAAGACACACTTCAACAACTCACCAAGTCTCTACCAAATTGCCAAACCCACAACCACTACCTAACAGCTGGAAGGACAATGGCAGCAAAAACAGGGTAGCATCGTCACCTACAATTTCCCTCCCAACTGCATAACATCTTGATTTGGACAACATCAGTCAGCCTTGTGTGTCTAGGTTAATTTCCTGCAACTAAGATACAGCAGCAGAATTAGCCCACTTGGCCATTGAGTCTGCTCCATCATTCAATCATGACTGATATTTTTCTCATCCCATTCTCCTGTCTTTTCCCCATAACCATTAGTCCCTTTACTAATCAAAAACCTACCTCTGTCTTAAAGACACTCAATGACCCGGCCTCCACAGCCTTCTGCAGCAAACAGTTCCACAGGTTCACCACTTCTGGCTGAAGAAATTCCTCCTCATTGCTGTTTCAAAGGATTGTCCCTTTAGCCTGAGGTTGTGCCCTCCTAACAGTAGTGAGAGGCAAGGTTCAAAATACACAGGGTGAACAGTTCAAAGCTTCAGTAGCCTACAAGAAACCAAAGACAGAACAAAAGAAATTCTCCTACAATATTACCTTCCATTATGGTTTGGTTGACCAAACAGGCCTGGGCAAGTCTCACTGGGATGAGGAAAATAATGCAAATTTTGATTGGAGAGGCAGTGACACGGGATGGACAGACAGAATGAGAACAGCAGCTCTTCCAATCTCAGATTCTCTCTCCCCACCGGAAACAAAAGCTACAACTGGAGGATCAGCAAGGGTGACAGAAGGGGAATCGGTGACTAGGCAAGCTGGAACAGCTGTAGCCAAGTAAGTGGTCCACGGCTGGACAGTTAGGCCAGATACAGGATTTGACAATTAAACAGCAGCCAACAAGCCTCTTCAGCCAAACCTGATGGGAATTCAGGCATGCTAAATTCAAACACAGGTTAAAGGCAACCAATGACAAGTCTGGACTTGCCCCGGAGGCTGAAACCTCAGCCCTGACCAAACAAAGGACCGTGTTTGTGTATTTCCCAGTTTCAGCCAGACTCTCTGAAACCTTGAATTCCCACCATTACCGTATATACTAAATGCATCTTGTGCACTTGACGATGGACACCTCGTGCAGCCAGTATCTTTCATATATGGAATCAGCAATTCCACTGAGTGCTGCAATCCTACCTGGTAACTTCATGAGCTGGCAAACCAGAGAACCTTTCAGGAAGACACAGAGCGGAATAAGAGGAGACACCTGGAGGTTACCCCCAGCAAAGACTTGGTGTTGGCAGGTAGAGTCGCAGTGAGAATCCAGTGAGGAAGTAACAAAGACTTGAGACCAACTTTCACCACGTAGAAGACCCAAGGATCATGATTCATACATGGTTGACCGTGTCTTGCCAGATCAATCTCACAGATAGTATCCAGGTTTTCAGGTAAATTACGATGGAGTTGTGTGAATTAAGTACGTTGTAAGAGATTTGGTATCAGAATTATTAAAGAAGAAGTTTAAGCTTAACCGCAAATAACATCATGTTTGTCTCACAAGGGCATCTGGGTAAACACATTTTAGTGCAATCGGTCAAAGTGTCTCCTTTCCATATAACATACCCAACATGGAAAAGAGGAGAATCATAAGCAAAAAAAAAACTTTTCAGCAAATTGAAGAGAGACAGAGACAGATAATTCTGAGCACAGCCTCAGAACTTGGGAGTCAATGGGCAGCTGAGATTTGTTTCCCCCTCTGGAATCATTTATTGTTTCTTTTCTTTTCCAAGAATTTTGATGAAAAAAATGGCATGAACAATGGGAATCAACCCTTGTCTCAGTATTACCACTGGCTGTGTTCAAGGAAAAGGCTATAATCCCTCTGATACAGTACAAATTAGTTCCTCAACTTGTTTGGGGAAAAGGAAGCATCTCAGGGTGAGAGAAAGATGGGTGCAGGCCTAACTGACAACATTACAGCTTATTTATGGATAGGAATTCCCAAGTTTTGTGTGAAAAAGCTTTTTTTCGCAATTCTAAAACCTTCCTCCTGTCTTGGCTTTTGAGTTTGCAAACCACTACAGGCACCAGCCAAAGAAGAAAAAGTTAAATCCTTTCCAATGGCTTTTCTTCCTCATATTTGTCCAATTAGTTGACAGATCTGGGGAGAGTGGAAGAAAAAAATTGCTGGGGAAATCCAGTTTTTTTTTTGTCCCGCACAGGCTTTTCTTTAAAGATTGCTGCTATAGAACCCTCGATCTGTGTACAACACTTTTCGCCTGTTGTCATCGTGTGTTTTCTATTTTATAAATAACATTTTGACGTGCAGAAAATTGGTAGTCTAGTCAACTGCACTTTAATTTCAGCACAGGAGGAGGTTCATGCAGTTGAGTGGGAGGGAGCGAATGAAGGAACTGTTTAATTGCTGTTGGATTCTTGGCCATTTGCCCACCACCGAGTCTCTCCTTTAATATCCTTTAATGGAAGCATGGGGCAGGTTTGCAAATTCCTGCACTGTGAACAATTTAGTTTCTTACTTAAATTTTTGTCTTACCTTCAAGAAGTCTTTGGAAACAAAAATCTCCAAAAAAACCACAAAGATAACTATTTGGGTGCTGTTGTGGCAGCACTGATCCTGCACAGATAACATAGGCTAAGGGCAATTAAGTTGATAAGTGCTGGCTCTTCCAATCATATTTATCTCATGAATAAAATTTTAAAAATCCACAAGAATAAGAATCCCCTGAAACGCACAATAAATAGTGGCAAGCTTGTTCAGTTCCAGTTTCTGGCAGCCCCAACATAACATCCCAATCTCTCACAGGAAGTCAGTTAGTAACAGCAAAGCAAACTATTAGGAACAGGTTCAAAAATAGCATCTGCATTTCAAATAAAATAACAGTTTCTGAAGTGACCAAAGATGAATGTTGAGTTGCTCAAAGTTATTATTACCTTCCTGGTCAGACAGTCATTATTTAACTTAAAATCAAAATATTCCCTTTCAGTTCAAATCAGATACTGCCCAGATAATAATTGTAGGTTCACATAACCATTATAGAGAATGCTAACAGCATAAAAACAAGGCATTCACTCCATCATGACCACGGTGGGTCTCCCTCAGTCACTCAGCTAGTCCAATTCCCTGTAGTCCTGCAAATTGCTTCTCTTTAATTATCCAATTGTCTTTTCAAAACCACAAAAATCAGCCTCCATCATTCTTGGGCAATGTAGTTCAGGTCCTAACCTCTCGCAATGTAAAACTGATTTTCCTGCTTTTTGTGGATTGCTGACAGGTCTGGCCATGCATGAAGCACACTGTGTGTACACTTCACCCAATTACTTCATTCGATATCAATCATTGATCTAATTATTTATTTTCAAAATCACTGGAAATGAGAAGTGAGAATTACACCTTTCTTAACCATGGTCCCTCAGCATAAAAGCAGAATAGTGTGGGACTTAATGATCACTAGTTCATAAGGGTGGAAGGGTAGGCTGGGGGGAACACTCACTAAGGTTCAAGAATATTGTTAGGTACAGCTTTATCCTGCTGAGAGGGTCAGTTGGCTGGACAGCTGATGTAAAGCAATGCCAACAGTGCAGGTTGAATTCCTGTAGCAGCTGAGGTTGTTCACAAAGGCCCACCTTCTCAATCTTGTGCCTCATCTAAGGTGTGGTATTCCTCAGGTTAAACCACCACCACCAGTCAGCTCTCCCCCTCAAAGGGGAGAGTAGCCCATGGTTATCTGAGACTATGGTTGCTTTGCCTTTGCATGCTATAACATGTTTTACTAACAAGTAATATTTTGAGATTGTTTTATTCCAGCATATTCAAGTTATATGCTGAAAGATAAAATATCAGCAACCTGTCACCCAGAAAAATCCCATCAGAGTCAGTCCATTTTCTTTCCTTGGAAATACAAATCTCACACAAATGCAAAGACATTATTTGAATCAGTAAACTTACCTTCTTTCTTGTGGAGCCAGCTTTGGACAAACATGATCGCTCCAATGACAGATATCCTCCGATCACCTGTATGTCCTCTGCAAGAGGATAACGCTTCTTTAATAACACCCCCAGTTTGGCAAGTGACGTTTCAGAATCTTCTGCTGATTGCTCATCAGTCCCATTTTCCTGAGAAATCTCATTTGCATTGACAGAGGGCTGCTGGTCTTTGACAGCTGGCTTCCTTTGAGGAACAACGGTGAAGGTGTTTCCACTCTTCCGCTGCACAAAGGAGTGCTGCGGGCCACCAAATGATCCTTCGGAAGGTTTGTCCTTTGCTACAGCCGGTGAGGCCCTAGGCCGCTGTTTGGAAGTTTCTTTCTCATCTGTTACCACGACATCATCTATGTTAGTGATGGGGAGGTCTTCACTCAGAGATCTTATTTTTGTGATGACGACAGTGGACTCAGCATTCCGCTCTGCTTCGGACATCTCAGTGGGTAACACACTCGTTTCTTTCCCAAATGAAAACTGATTGTTTGTATGTCTGGAAAAGACATCATAGCTACCACTTGATGTACGTTTTTTCATGGTCTCTTCCACCTTTGGCTTGAAATCTTCTTTCGGAAGAGGTGGCGGTTCAGCAGGTAGTTTTCCTTCTTGACTCTGTCTATCAGATGGGCTGACCAATTCTGAAGAAACAGCTGAAATTCTGCTCGTTTCAGCCTCAGGAGTGGAAGCACCATTTTCAATTTTTGGCTTTTCACAAGATTTGTTCGTTTCCCCATTATCCTCACAAACCTCACTGGACTCCACAGGGGCATCCACTCTCTTCTTTGGAATCACAACGAATGAGTTCCTGGACTGTTTTTTGAGGTTTGCCAGTGCCCTCGCCTGGACATCACCTTCAGGGATGGATGAGAAATCCGGAGGTTTGGCAGGTACGATGTCAAAGGAGTTGTTCAGGCTGGTGGAAGCAGACACACCATTGCACTGGTTCGGAGTTACTTTGGCTGAACCCTCCACGCTGTGGTTTTGGCTCACCTTTCCCGGGGGTGTGGCACTGGGTTGTGCAGATGATGGTCTGGAACAACTGTCTGCAGCAGGCTGGGGCGGCTCAGGGCTCGACTCTGAGGCTTTCTTCTGGGTTAACACAGGCTCTGGCCTCCAGGTACTAGCCCCTTTGGAAAGCTCTTTGCTGGATGCATTGGCTGAATGAGGTATGCGGCCACTCCCAGTGTCATCCAGCCGAGCGGCATTGTCCATCTCTCCTTCAGGCACAGGGAATGAGCTAGTCTTCACCGAGTCCTGGTGCCCATTCTCCACCGGCTTACTGTCCTCCTTGGTGGTGGCCCAGTCCTTCTCGTTGTCCCGGGGGGCTTCCCAGGGGGGCAGCTCTTTGTGCCGGTGCTGCCGTGCGTCGGCGGGGACGTTCTCAAACTGCTTTCGGTAAGAGGAGACCGAGAAGGGTCTGCCTTCCTCCCCGGCGCTGGCTTCCCTCGGGCCGTGGCGGGGGGCGGCGGCGGCGGCGGCGGGAGCACAAGGTGCGCGGCCGGGGAACAAAGGGCCGGGGGCTTTGGTGGGCGAGGAGCCGGGGGAGGGCCTGGGCTGCGAGGGGGAGAGCGGGGTGCCGGGGGCGGGGGAGAGCGGGGTGCGGGGGGCCGGGGAGAGCGGGGTGCCGGGGGCCGGGGAGAGCGGGGTGCCGGGGGCCGGGGGCCCCGCCGCTCCGGCCTGCTCTTCTCGCCTGCCGGCCGAGGCGGGCTTTGGCAACAGGAGTGGCTTGGTGTGGCGGCCCGGGGAAGGGGAGAAGCCGTCCAGCAGGTTCTCCGTGCTCCGGGAGCGGCTCGGCTTGGCGTAGTTGCGGTCGAACTTCTGGAGCAGGCGGCTGACTTTGCCGTGCAGCAGCGGCTCCTCGGCGCTCAGCGTGCTCAGGTTCTCCTCGCTGCGGCTCAGCGCGCCCTGGTAGACGAGCACCTCGGCGGCCCGGATCTCGGCCACGCCGCCCTGGCCGGCCCGCGACAGCAGCTCGCCCACCGCGTGGAGGCGGGGGGCCGGGCCGGCCTCGGCGAAGTAGTCGG
Organism: Sphyrna mokarran; assembly: GCA_024679065.1. NCBI lineage: Eukaryota > Metazoa > Chordata > Chondrichthyes > Carcharhiniformes > Carcharhinidae > Sphyrna > Sphyrna mokarran. The sequence goes on from JAGIQG010000025.1 coordinate 43,029,760, forward strand.
GGTCGGACTCGATGATGATGATGTTGTCCGCCTGGATGGTGCGCACGCCCGGCATGTGGCTGTACAGCTCCAGCAGCTGCTGCTGCACCGGCTTGGCCGAGCCTCCCGCCGGGGCCTGGCGCTCGGCCAGCTGCCGCTGCCGCCGCCGCCGCCGCTCCCGCTGGATGAACGGGTTCTCCTGGATGGGAGCGATGCTCTCCAGCAGCACGGCGCCGGCCTCCGTCTCCCCGGCCGGAGCAGCAGCAGCCGCTGCCTCCCCCCGCTCCCGGTCCACTTCTCCCGCCCGGTTGCTATGGGACGCCGCCCGGCCGGGGATCCAGCTCCGGCTGTCCGCCGGGCTCGCCTGCTTGGCCTTCCGCCGCTCCAGGATCTCCCTCTTCCAGGCCGGCATCCTGGCGGCGCCGCCACCCGCCGCCTCTTGTCTGTGCGGCTGAGGCGGGGGGAGCGGCAGCACAGCCGCTCGCTGCTCACTCACCGACATACCGGTTCCTCACTCACTCACTGACTGACTGAACTGACTAACCGGCGGCGGGTCTTCCAGCGTCCCGGCGGCCATCGCGCTCTGACACGCCCCCCCCCTCTGTCTCCATGGAGATCGCAAGAAGCCAGCGGAGGGGGCGGGGCTGAGACTGCGCCACCTGCCGGCAGCTGGCGCACATCGCACCAGGTTCCAGCACAGGAGGTGCCCATTCGGCCCTACCTGTCAGTGCCAGCTCTCTGCCAGAGCAACTCTGCTAATCCCACATCTCGTAGCTATGTTTTTTGTTTGCTTTTAGATACTATCCAATTTTCTCTAAAGCCTCTATTGATAAAGCCCATGGTTCTTCTTACAAAGCAAGCATCATTTCAGCCAGAGAGAAAATGCAAAGATGGGAAATTGTCCCTCATTCTTGCAACTAAAATGAATAACTTTTTGGTTTGATTTGACTTACTGTTGTCACATGTATTAATATACACTGAAAAAGGCCAAGAGCTTCAAGCTTTTAGGTGTCCAGATCACCAACAACCTGTCCTGGGCCCCGCATGCCAACACTATAGTTAAGAAAGCCCAACAATACCTCTATTTTCTCAGTAGACTAAGGAAATTTGGCATGTCAGCTACAACTCTTACCAACTTTTACAGATGTGCCATACAAGGCATTCTTTCTGGTTGTATCACAGCTTGGTATGGCTCCTGCTCTGCCCAAGACTTCAAGGAACTACAAAAGGTTGTGAATGCAGCCCAATCCACAATGCAAATCAGCTTCCCATTCATTGACTCTGTCTATACTTCCCACTGCCTCGCCAAAGCAGCCAGTGTAATTAAGGACCCCAGACACCCCAGACATTCTCTCTTTCCCTTCAGGAAAAAGACACAAAAGTCACATACCAACCTACTCAAGAACAGCTTCTTCCCAGCTGCTGTTGGACTTTTGAATTAAATTGATCTCTCTCTACATCCTAGCTATGACTGTAACGCTACATTCTGAACTCTCTCCTTTCCTTCTTTATGAACGGTATGTTTTGTCTGTATAGCGCCCAAGAAACAGTACTTTTCACTGTATATTAATACACGTGACAATAATAATTCAAATCAAAATCATTTCTTGCACGCTATACATTGAGCATTGAGCTCATCGGGAAGAGGTGTGTTGGAGCTGGTGATTCATAGTAAACTTCACAGAAAAGTAATGATTCTAGTATTCTCCTGCCCTGCAACCCCACTGTAGAAATTCCTGCAGCCTAAGAAAATAGTTCACCACTGCTGTTTCCTGTCACTGAACCAAATTCAAATTCACAAAACCACTGTTCCCTCTATTCCATGCCCTTTCATTTTGCTGACAGATGTGTTACTTTGCCCTTTATCTACTGCCACTTGTTAAGCTGACAGGCCTGAGTTGCTGGGCAACTTTACAAGTGGCAGGAAAGCTTAGAACCAAGCGACAAATTAACAGTCGCTCGGATAAGTGTGGATTAATTAAGGGAAGCCAGCATGGATTTAATCATCTTTAGCACACGTGATTCAGGTTTTTTTGATGAGGCAACACAGAGGGTTGAGGGGGTGATGTGGCTGATGTGGTGTACATGGACTTCCAAAAAGGCAGTAGATAAAGTACAAAGTAACACATCCGTCAGCAAAATGAAAGGGCATGGAATAGAGGGAACAGTGGTTTTGTGAATTTGGATTTGGCTCAGTGACAGGGAACAGCAGTGGTGAACTATTTTCTCAGACTACAGGAATTGATACAATGGGGTTGTGGAGCAGGAGGATACTTTTCTGTGAAGTTTCCTGATTTGTTGGGCTTATCCTGACACCTTTTTACTGTTCACATGCCTACAGAAGACTTCTAGATTTTAAGTGAGCTGCCAGTCTCTTCCCACGTTCTCTTTTTGCCCCTCTTATTTTCTGAGTCAAGCAAGAAGAATAGGAAGAGAATATTATTTCATCAGCTCCCTCTCTTGCTGACTCTCTGTTGTTTTGCTCTCTCAGTTCTGTCTTTGGTGCTCTGTCCCTTTCTTTCCCGCCGTTGATTTGATTCTCACCTCCACGACCTGTGGGACACACACACAAGGGAATAGAGCAAGACCAAGAAAAGCCATTCAAAAGAAGTCTGGAGGCGGCCATGGTACATGAGAAAGACGCAAGGAAAAGCTTGACAGAACCAGAACCACCAGGTCCATCTGTCACTACCCTGAAAAAGTGAGAGGCATCGGACAGGTTGACAGTTTGATAGGCTGGAATGTGAATCCTCCTTCCAAGGCTACCTATATACCAGCCAATTTAGAATTAGTTTTGAGCCACTGGTGGATTTTATGGGTATCCAAATCCCGTGTGACAAGAAGCGGAAACATTTCACCCCCCTCCCAGTATCCACCAAATACCCTCCTAGATGGCAACTCAGACTGAGAGCTAGATCCTGAGTTTCCATTCACCAGATCTGTCTGAGCAGGGATCAAACCTGATCCAAAAGCACTAATCCAAAAGCTCACTTCATGACACCAATTTATGAATGCTGACAACTTATCAAAGAACCATCAGTCATTGCCCTTCTTGTGTAATGTGGCTGATGTGGTGTACATGGACTTCCAAAAAGCAGTAGATAAAGTGCAAAGTAACACGTTTGTCAGCAAAATGAAAGGGCATGGAATGGAGGGACTTGTTGAACTGTATTCACACTAAACATCTCTTGTGCCCCAGCATTGTCATACCAGAACAGGCTATGCATTTGTGCGTCTACTATAGGCTGCAGAGATACTGCAGAATGCAACCTGAAACCTGTAGCAGTGGGTTATATGGAGGCTGTGATTGACAGGGAAGGTGGAGGTGTAATGGTAATATCACGGGGCTAGTTCTCCAGAGACCAGGTTAACACTCTTGAGGATCCCGGTTCGAATCCCACAACCCAGATGGCGAAGTTTGAATTTGATAATATCTGGAAATAAAAGTCTGATGATGACTATGGTATCGCTGTCAATTATTGTAAAGACCCATCAAAGCTTTTTCAGGAAGGAAATCTGCCACCCTTACCTGATCTGGTCCACATGTAACCTAAATGCCCACTGGAATGGCCTCAGCTCAAGGACAATTAAGGATGGGTAATAAATGCTGGCACAACTAGTGACACCCACACCCCGTGAATGAATAAAAATATCACAGATACCAATGGAAAGCTTGGGCATATCATTACGGAGCTGCATTCCTGCCTTGTGTACTTTGGATGTTGTTCGCAATGTATTTGCAGTATTCTGAAATATGAAACACAAGTTGTGCAGGTAATCCAACAGACTGCCTGGCTTTCTCTGCTACTGTCCCATCTGAAAGTAATAATGACCAAGGAAAGATCTGGTACCAAGTGCCAATCTCCAGCTGTCCTGAAACTTGCTTGCCAATGTGGCCCCTCAACAATTGACATTGTCAACTCACCCTTTCCTGCGGCATAAAAATCATAGGTCTCCAAAGGACAAGGAGAAGCAAGTATTGACAATTGTGACTTTATTCAAGTTTCTTACATATCCAGAATATCCCAAGTTCGTGCACATCACAAATAACGAGCTATTCCTGAAGTATGGTCAGTTATTATGTACTAAATTATAGCAGCAATTGAGCCAAATGACCTGGTTTTGGGTTGAGCAATGAAGGACTGCTCATTTCAAACAGTACTCCACGGGATTATCTGAATAGACGATTGGGTTCCTGGTCCAACATCTCATATGAAAGACCCGCCTCTGACAGTGCGGCACTCCCTGAGTACGGCACACCCTGAGCATTATGTCAACGTAAATTGTATACTCAAATCCTAAATTGGATGTTGAATCCACTGACTCAGAAGCCAGACTGCTCCAACACGACCTTTAGAATGTTAGCAACATCTCTCATCTGGAGATCTAGAGATCTCTCATCACGCAATAGGTGTGGGGGTGGGGGTGGGGGTGAGGTTATATTACGTAGAAATTATCCACCCTCTTTTCTCCTTCAAATGTTTCCAGTTCTGGTTCATAATTGAGATTGTTTAGTAACAATTACATACACTGGAATGCTTGAAACTCTTGGTGTTGTATTGTGTCCCACCCCTGCAAAGCATTCACACAGCCTGTTTCTATAACATGCGATGTTACAAAAATGAAAACAGTTTATTGAAATACTAGTTCCTTTTTAAACTGAACAATAGAACATGTAGTTTGGGATTAAGTCACTGACTCATGTGAGGTAGCTACACATACACACATGCATGTGAATGTCTTAGTGGATCATCTTGTTTCTATGATCCCTCAGCCATGGAATTGTGCATGTTGCTGAGTGTGGTGACGTTGTATGTACAGTGTGGCACGGTGGCACAGTGACTTGCATTACTGTCCCCCACAGTGCCAGGAACCCAGGTTCGATTCCCGGCTTGGATCACCGTCTATGTGGAGTTTCCACATTCTCCCCGTGTCTGCATGGGTTTCCTCCTGGTGCTCACATTTCCTCCCACAGTACAAAAGATGTGTGGGTTAGGTTGATTACATGCTAAATTCTCTCTCAATATTCCCGAACAGGCACCAGAGTGTGGCAAATAGGAGATTTTCACAGTAACTTCATTGCAGTGTTAATGTAAGCCTACTTGTGACATTAATGAATAAACTTAATGATACAGAAAGCAGTGGATGAAAGTAAAGGCTGAAGGGGGACATTCTGTCTATCTTGGGGGTAAAGTACATTCCTCACACTGTTTGACGATTCCTGGAATTACAATGTCATATATCCCAGCCTGCACAGAGGGGAAAGATGTTATGACATTCGCTATTCATGGTTTATTCTTCCAGTTATGATAAGCTAATTTGATTCCCAAATCCATTACTAATTTGGCGCTGTTACAACTGCAATTCAGCTAGCAATGCCTACATTCCAAGAATGAATAAAAAAGTATAAAGGTCCACACAGATGCCAGTTTACTCATTCTGTGTGGAGTTTGCACATTCTCCTTGTGTCTGCGTGGGTTTCCTCCAGGTTTCCTTCCACAGTCCAAAGATGTGCAGGTTAAGTTGATTGGCCATGTTAAAAATTGTCCTTAGTGTCCTGAGATGTGTAGGTTTAGAGGGAATAATGGGTAAATATGTAGGGATATGTGGGGGGTAGGGCCTGGGTGGGATTGTGGTCAGTGCAGACTTGATGGGCCAAATGGCCTCTTTCCGCACTGTAGAGTTTCTATCTTCTCTTCTCTATTCTTGCTGCAACAATCCCCAGGACTTGCATAGGGGAAGCACTGATCGACCTCGCTATGGGACTCGTAGAATACGAGCTCCCTGATGATTGGTAATTACCTTACCAGGTGGAGTTCAGTTACCAAGCCCTGTATAAAGCAGGCCCCTGAGTGGGTCTATTGTTGCATTGTCCTGGTTGGGACCCATTTGAGTTCACCACAGACTAGTGGTTTTGCTTTACTTTATTTTACAGCCAACTCCTGGAGCTTTACTTGCAATTTACCTAATACTGGAAAGGTCAGCATTTATTGTCCATCCCCAATTGCCCATAGAAGGTGGACGTGATACAACTAAGTATACTATTTTACCACCTTCGTGGCCAGTTAAGAGTCGACCGTGTTGGAATGGGGGCTGGAGTCACATGTAGCCAAATTCAGTATCTGAGTTTCCTTCCCTGAAGGAAACTAGCTGGTTTTAAGGACAATCCGACTGCATCGAAGGGACTTGTATCGATACTGCCATTTCCAGATTCATTTTGTGAAATTTGAACTTTTGCTCTCTGGATTATCAGTTGAGGAAGTTAACGACTATACTACCATAACCCTGAAATCTTCCTGATAAACACAGTCATTAAAAAATTTTACTTCCCTATGTTTGTTGAGGATAATTGGACTTGAAATAAAAATCAGCGATGGAATTAAGTGACAGAATGAGTTCTTGGGGCTAAAGGGCCTCCAGTGTTTCCAGTTGCAGCCCATCTTGTACGAGATGGACCTCAACCCAACGTCAAGAGAACTGTAAGCTCAGATGGAAAGTGCTGAGAATGTGCAACTGGTCTGTCAGTTTTACAGTGTGAGTTTCATACATGCAATGAGACAATTTGGCTCATACTCTGGGTGTAACTCTATAACTATTGTGACACAAGTTCACACCCTGCCCTCTTTCTTTAAGGAGTTGGTCAAATTATTGTACATTCCCAACACTTTCAGTATTTCAGGCTCATACAGCTCCCTCCAAAAACAGAATCACCTGCATTGCATCTTTTCTGACCTTGTGATGTTGTGAAGTGTTTTGAGTGTGTAATTTACCTTTTCTTTTAAGTGTAGTTGCTGTTGCAATTGCAATGTGGCAAACTATAGCAGGTAATTTATATACAGTAAGATCCCACAAGCAGTAATGAGATAAATGATTCGTTTGCATGCTTTTTAATGGTCTGTGTTGAGGGGTGAATGTTGGCCAAGAGACCAGTGAGGAACTCTCCATCTCTTTTCTACATACCGCAATGAGATTTTTCACATCTACCCAAGAGTGAGGAGAGGGTCTCCGTTTAACATCTAATGAAGAGGACACCGCTGCTAATGCAACAGTCTCTCAGTGCTGCAATCATACCAGTTTGGACTGCATTAAAAGGGTCAGCGCAATTCTAACCTGAAGCCCTCAGTAAATCTCATGTATAATTCATTAAACCAAACTTTCTCGTCCACTGGACATTTCAACGTTTTTTACTATTGAAGGACACTTACTGTAGAACCCTATACTGCAGAAAGAGGCCCTTTGGCCCATTGAGTCTGCACCAAACACAATCCCACTCAGGCCTTACTCCCATATCCTACATATTATACCCACTAACCTACGCATCCCTGGATACTAAGGGGCAATTTCTTAGCATGGCCAATCAACCTAACCCACATCTTCGGACTGTGGGAGGAAACCGGAGCACCCAGAGGAAACCCATGCAGACATGAGGAGAATGTGCAAACTCCACATGGATAGTGACCCGAGCCAGGAATCCAACCCAGGATCCTGGAGCTGTGAAGCAGCAATGCTAACCACTGTGCTATCGTGCCAAAACTGTTGTTGTGAGGGTTAAAAATCATGATTTGTATGGTATTTCCAGCATTTATTCAGACATGGAAACAAGGGTAAGACAAGGACAATAAAAACACTTCCATTGTGATGTTTGAAATTACACACAGACTTTTCAAATCCTTTTGACATTTTTTTGAGGATATCAGTAATTCCACTGGCAATCAAGGTCACTTTTGATTGTAACTATAAGGTGTGGGATTGAGCAATGTGAAGCATGAGCGAAAGAAAAGATTGGAGAAGTTACTCTCATGGAATGTAAAAATGTTCACTGGGGTATTAACACTTCAGAGGAAAACCAGGATATTCCCTAGGGTATGAATACCCCTCATGAGATACCAATGCATTCACTGGGATATCAGCATGTTCACCATAACACAGATCACAATAAAGTGGCTTTGTTGAGGCATGAACATACTTTCATTTGTCTTCATGGCTATTTGATTTCAGCCAGAAAACTATTGACATGGAAACTGATGGAGGTTATTTTGATTACATGAAAATAGGTGGGAAAGATGAGGAGATAAAAAGTTTACAAAAGTTTATCGACAGGCTTAGGGAATAGGCCAGAATCTATGAACAGATGGAATTTAATGTGGATAAATGTGAGGTTATCCATTTTGGCCAGAAAATTGAAAGGGCAAATTACTATTTAAATGGGAAACAGATTATAAAAGGCGTGTGTGCAGAGGTATCTGGGTATCCTTGTGCCTGAGTCTCAGAACATGGGTATGCAAGTGCAGAATGTTGTCAAGAAGGCAAATGGAATCTTGGTATTTATTGCAAAGGATCTAGAGTATAAAAGTAGAGAAGTATTGTTACAACTGTATAACGAATTGGTGATACCACACTTGGAGGCTCACTTTTGGTCATCTTCTTTGAGGAAGGATGTATTAGCGCTGGGGATGGTTCAGATGAGATTCATTAGATTGATTCCAGGTATGAGGGGATATTGAATGAGGAGTGGTTGAGTAGCTTGGGCTTGTTCTCACTGGAGTACGAAAGAATGAGGGGGGATTTGATTGAGCTAGATAAAATACTGAACGGGACGTATAGAGTAATATTAACAAAATATTCTCCTTTCTAGAACAGTCTAGGACAAGAGGTCATAGTTGTAGAGTAATATGGGAAAGATTCAAGAGAGAGATAAGGAGAAGCTACTTCTCACAGAGTGCAATGGATGCAGAATCAATTGATAGATTCAAGAGAGAACGTAAGAAATAGGAGCAGGAGTCGGCCATCCAGCCCCTCGAGCCTGCCCCGCCATTCAATAAGATCATGGCTGATCTGAAATGGATCAGTTCCACTTTCCCGCTTTCTCCCTTTAATTCCCTTGTCTATCAGAAACCTATCTACCCGTGACTTAAATATATTCAGTGAGGAAGCCTCCACCACTTCAATGGGTAGAGAATTCCAGAGATTCACCACGCTTTGGGTGAAGAAGTTCCTCCTCAGCTCCATTCTAAACTGCTCTCCCCCCCAACTTATTTTGAGGCTGTGCCCTCTAGTTCTGCTATCCTTTCTAAGCGGGAAGAATCTCTCTACCTCTACCCTATCTATCCCCTTCATTATCTTATAAGTCTCTATAAGATTCCCCCCTCAGCCTTCTAAACTCTAACGAGTACAGACCCAGTCTATTCAATCTCTCTTCATGGAAAGAGATAGATAAATATCAAAAGTGGGAAAAAGATTATGGGGAAAAGGCAGGGAAGTGGAGTTAGGATGAGATGGAGATCAGCCATGATCATATAGAATGGGAAAGTGGGCTCGAAAGGCTGAATGGCCTACTCTCGCAGCTAATTCCTATGGTCCTCAAGTCTGGCTGATCTGTCTCTTAACTCCCTCTGCCTGCCTTGGATCCCTAACCTTTTATACACCTTGGGCAAGAAAAATCTGACAATCTCAGTTTTGAAACATTCAATTGACCCCCAGCATCCATAGTCTTTTAGGTGGCGATGGGGTAGGGGCAGAGAGTGGGGAGGGGAGAAGCATTCCAGGCTTCCAGTAGCCTTTGTGTGAAGAAGTGTTCCCTGACACCAATCAAGCGTGGCCTATCTCTAATTTTAGCTGATTTGACTTTGTTTGGTCTGTTACTGTTGATCCCTCCCCAGTTGCCTATACATTCTGAGCTGCTCGCGTAGATATTGATAACATTCAATTCTATTTTGCATTTGGAAAGGGTGCAGAGGAGGTTTACCAGGATGTTGCCTGATATGGTGGGAAGATTTTATGAGGAAAGGCTGAGGGACTTGAGGTTACTTTCTTTAGAGAGAAGAAGGTTACGCGGTGACCTAATTGAGGCATACAAGATGATCAGAGGATTAGATAGGGTAGACAGTGAGAGCCTTTTTCCTCGGATGGTGATGGCTAACACGAGGGGACATAGCTTTAAATTAAGGGGTGATAATTATAGGTCAGATGTCAGAGATAGGTTCTTTACTCAGAGGGTAGTAAGGGTGTGGAATGCCCTGCCTGCGGCAGTTGTGGACTTGCCAAGTTTAGAACATAGAACATAGAACATTACAGTGCAGTACAGGCCCTTCGGCCCTCGATGTTGCGCTGATCAATGGAACCAATTTTATGACCCTCTAACCTAAACTATTCCAATGTTATCCACATACCTATCTACTGACCATTTGAACGCCCTTAAACTTGGCGAGTCCACAACTGCTGCAGGCAGGGCATTCCATACCCTCACCACCCTCTGAGTAAAGAACCCACCTCTAATATCCGTCCTATAACTACCACCCCTTAATTTAAAGCTATGTCCCCTCATGTTATCCATCTCCATCCGAGGAAAAAGGCTCTCACTATCCACCCTATCTAACCCTCTGATCATCTTATATGTCTCAATTAAGTCACCTCTTAGCCTTCTTCTCTCTAATGAAAATAACCTCAAATCCCTCAGCTTTTCCTTGTAAGACCTACCCACCATACCAGGCAACATCCTGGTAAACCTCCTCTGTACCCTCTCCGATGCCTCCACATCTTTCTTATAATGCGGCGACCAGAACTGCACACAATACTCCAAGTGCAGCCGCACTAGAGTTTTGTACAGTTGCAACATGACGTTGCGGCTCCGAAATTCAATCCCCCTACCAATAAAAGCTAACACACTGTACACCTTCTTAACAACCTTATCAACCTGAGTACCAACTTTCAGGGATAAGGGCGTTCAAATGGTCAGTGGATAGGCATATGGATAACATTGGGATAGTTTAGGTTAGAGGGTCATTAGATTGGTTCGACTGGTCATTGCAATACTGCACTGTAAAGTTTTATGTTCTATTTCTGAAACTCAGCTGAAAGAATACAAATAATCAACAAGGAAATGCCTCTATTTTTTGAGTTATTGGACATGGTGGTGAGCTAGAAAGGGCTGGGCAGTAAAATCTGGACAGAATTACTTACATTGACTTATTATTAAAAACATCTGAATGCACGCACTTCCCGTGCAACTTCCTGTCGTGATTTTAAGTCAACATTTCACATTGCAAGTGTCAGTGTAAGCAATTAGTGCAGATCAACAATGGGATATTTTTAAAAAGGAAACTGGTAAATTGCAGAATAAACATTTTGTTCTTGAACTGTTTGAAAGCAGGTCCTTGGTGATTATCCACAGCAAAGAATGTTTTTTACTACGGGGTAGGGTGAGGAGGCAAGTCCCCAGTCAGATCCCTCAGCTAGAATGTTAATCTGACCCATGTGTGCTGACTGTCTCGCCAACTCTAACTAATTGGCTCCTCAGAATAAAAATATATAATTAAAAATGAGAAAACTTTAAGTCTGAGAATGCTGTGGCTAAATAAAGAGGTTTAAGCTGAACTAAAATTGAAGAGGATGAAATCTGGAGCCTATAAATCTGGTTCTCTGCCTGAAGGCATGTTTCTTGGTTTAATATTTGTTCAATCATGGCACAGGGATTGTATCCTGATCATTGGTGTTAATCCACACACAGGAGAAATGAGTTAATCGCACCACAACGGATAACATGCTTAAAAATAAAAGTGTGTGAGAAAATAAAGAAGAAGGTTAAGGGAGGGGGAGTTTCAACAAAATAAGGAAGGAACATGAGTAGAAATATCTCAAAGATCATTAAAAATAGTGACATATTGTACAAAAATATCAGCAAGTTAAATGTGAGGTGAGACCTGAGAGGAGAGGTTCGTGCATTAGTCGAGGATAAGTACTCGGCAAGGATTTTCCTTCTGTGTTTACAAAGGAGAAGGAGGTAAACCTTCAATTAAAATTAAATTATAATAGAATTGCAGTTAGTTAAACTGAAAGAGGCCAAAAATACTGCCAAGGATCCTGAAGGGAAATGGCAGGCATTTAATTGAGAATTCTATTTCTTTGTTCAAATGAATCCTGTGGCAGAGAACTGAAAAGTGACCAATTAACCACAGAAATTACTTTTACACTTGCACAAGGGAACACATTGTAATCGTTAAATAAAGATGGAATTACTAAACATTGATGGAAAATAACTAAGAACAAGCACACATTGACAGATTTTGCAAAAAACGATTGTATTTCATAAACCTGCTGAAGGCCTCTAAGAGGTGATCAGTAGGAGAATTTTTTTACTCATTTGTAGCCAGCATTCATTGTCCATCCCTAGTTGTCCTTGGGAAGGTGGGAGGTGAGCTGCCTTTCTGAATCGCTGCAGTCCATGTGCTGTGGATTGATGCCGTTAGGGAGGGAATTCCAGGATTTTCACTTGGCGGCTGCGAAGGAATGGTGATATATTTCCAAATCAGGATGGTGAGTGACTTGAAGGGAAACCTGTAGACAGTGCTGTTCCCGTGTATCTGTCCTTGTGGGTGGAAATGGTCATGGATTTAGAAGGTTCTGTCTAAGGATCTTTGGTGAATTGCTGCAGTGCATTTTATAGATAGTACACACTGCTGCTGTTGAGCGTTGTTGGTGGAGGGATTGAATATTTGTAGATGTGGTGCTAATCAAGCAGGCTGTTTTGTTCTGGATGGTGTCAAGTTTCTTGAGTGTTGTTGGAGCTGCACCCATCCAGGCAAGTGGGGAGTATTCCATCACACTCCTGACTCGCGCCTTGTAGGTGGTAGGGAGGCTTTGGGGAGTCGGGAGGTGAGTTATTCGCCACAGTATTCCAAGCACGATATAGCACAGTATTCAGAGCATGTACTGCCCACAGTATAGTATACTATGGGCAGCATGATAGCACAGTGGTTAGCACTGCTGCTTCACAGCTCCGGGGTCCTGGGTTCGATTCCCGGCTCGGGTCACTGTCTGTGTGGAGTTTGCACATTCTCCTCGTGTCTGTGTGGGTTTCCTCCGGGTACTCCAGTTTCCAACCACAGTCCAAAGATGTGCGGCTTAGATTGATTGGCCATGCTAAAAAATTGCCCCTTAGTGTTCAGGGATGTGTAGGTTAGAGAGATTAGTGGGTAAATGTGTAGGGATATGGGGATAGGGGTGGGATTGTGGTCAGTGCAGACTTGATGGGCCGAAGGGCCTGTTCCTGCATTGTAGAGTTCTATGTTCTATGAGCCTCTGACCTGCTCTTGTAGCCACTGTGTTTATGCAGTGAGTCCAGTTGAGTTTCCCCAAGGATATTGACGGTGGAGGATTCAGTGATGGTTACACTGTTGAATGTCATGGGATGGTGGTGAGAGTGTCTCTTATTGGTGATGGTCATTCCTGCTGTTTGTGTGGTGCGAATGTTACCTGCCACTTATTAGCCCAAGCCTGGATACTGTCCAGATCTTGTTGCATTTGAACATGCTCTGCTTCAGTATCTGAGGAGGTGCGAATGGTGCTGAACATTGTGCAATCATCAGCGAACATCCCCACTATTGACCGTATGGTGGAGGGGAGGTTATTGATGAAGCAGCTGAAGATTGTTGGACGTAGGGCACTATCCTGAGGGATTCCTGCAGAGATATCCTGGAGTTGAGATGATTGATCCTCCACAACCATCTTCCTGTGGACCAGATATGGCTCCAGCCAACAGAGAGTTTTCCCCCGATAGCCATTGATTCCAGTTTGGGAAGGGGTCCTGGATGCCACGCTTGGTCAAATGCGGCCTGTCACCTCACCTCTGGAATTCTTTTGTCCGTGTTTGAACCAAGGCTGGAATGAGGTCAGGAGCTGAGTGACCCTGACTAAACCCAATCCGGGCGTCACTGAGCAGGTTATTGCTGAGCAGATGCTGCTTGATGTCGATGACCCCTCCCATCACTTTACTGATGATGAGTAGACTGATTGGGCAGTAATGGCTGGGTTGGATTTGTCCTGCTTTTCATGTGCAGGACACACCTGGGCAATTTTCCGCATTGTTGGGTAGATACCAGTGTTGTACCTGAACTGGAAGAGTTTGGCTAGGGGAACGGCAAGTTGTGGAGCATAGGTCTTCCGTACAATTGCCAGAATATTATCAGGGCTATTGCCTTTACAATATCCAGTGCTTCCAGCTGTTGCTTGGTATCACGTGGAGTGATACCATGAATTGGCTGGAGACTGGCATCTGGGAACCACTGGAGGAGACCGAGATGGATCATCCACTCGGCACTTCTGGCTGAAGATTGCCGCAAATTCTTTAGCCTTGTCTTTTGCACTGATGTGCTGGGCTCCTCCACCACTGAGGATGGGGATATTTGTGGAGCCCCCTCCTCCAGCGAGTTGTTTAATTGTCCACCACCATTCACACTGGATGTGAAAAGACTGCAGAGCTTAGATCAGTAACACTGCTGCGGAGCCACTCTTAGTGGCAGATATTGAAATCCCCCACCCAGAGCACCGTCAGTGCTTCCTCCAAGTGTTGTTCAATCTGGAGGAATACTGATTCATCAGCCGAAGAAGGGTGGTACGGGGTAACCAGTAAGAGATTTCCTTGCCCATGTTTAACCTATAGCCATGAGACTTAAAGCTCCCAGTGCAACTTCCCTCCTGACTGTATATCATTGTGTTGTCACCTCTGCTGGGTCTGTCATGCCGGTGAATCACAGAATCCTACCGTGTAGAAGGAGGCCATTCAGCCTATCAAGTCTGCACTGACCATAATCCCACCCAGGCCCTATACCCATAATCTCATGCATTTATCCTAACTAGTCTCCCTGACAGTAAGAGGCAATTTAGCATAGGTAGCACAGTAGTTAGCACTGCTTCTTCACAGCTCCAGGGTCCTGGGTTCGATTCCTGGCTCGGGTCACTGTCTGTGTGGAGTTTGCACATTCTCCTCGTGTCTGCGTGGGTTTCCTCTGAGTGCTCCGGTTTCCTCCCACAGCCCAAAGATATGCAGGTTATGTTGATTGGCTACACTAAGAAATTGCCCCTTAGTGTCCAGGAATGTGTAGGTTAGAGGGATTAGTGAGTAAATATGTAGGGATACGGGGTAGGGCCTGGGTGGGATTGTGTTCAGTGCAGACTCGATGGGCTGAAGGGCCTCTTTCTGCACTGTAGGGCTCTATGATTCTATGGTCAATCCACCTACCCCGCACATCTTTGGAATTGGGTAGGACAGGATATATCCAGGGATGGTAATGATGGTGTCTGGGCTGTTCCCTGTAAGGTATGATTCTATTAGTGTGACTATGTCAGGCTGTTGCTTGATTAGTCTGTAAGACAGTTCTCCCAATTTTGATATCAGCCCCCAGACATGAGTAAGGAAGACTTTGCAGGGTCGACAGCACTGTTTGTTTTCTTGTTGTCTTTTCCGGTGCCAAGGTCGATGCCAGGCGATTTGTCCGATTTCATCTCTTTGCTGAGAATTTGTAGTGATTGATACAACTGGGTAGCTTGTGAGGCATTTCAGAGGACAGTCAACCACATTGCTGTGAGTCTGGAGTCACATGTAGGCCAGAACAGGTAAGGACAGCAGATTTCCTTCCCTAAAGGACCAGAAATGGACTGAACGTAGTGTTGACAGGCTTTCAGAAGATGGAGGAGGAGATTTCATTGAGATTTATTAAGGTAAGCTGTGGGGAAGACACAGAGAGACTGGAAAGAGATACAGACAGGTTAGATGTTGGAAGGTGCCGCTATCTCACAATGCCAGGGACCTGGGTTCGATTCCCACCCTGGTCACTGTCTGTATGGAGTTTGCACATTGTCCTCATGGGTTTTCTCCGGGTGTTCCGGTTTCATCCCTCAGCCCAACGATATGCAGATTAGGTGGATTGGGCATGCTAAATTGCCTTTTAATGCTACAAGATGAGTAGGTTAGATAGACTAACCATGGTAAATGTGTGGGGTTACAGAGATAGGGTAGGGGAATTGGCCTGGGTAAGGTACTCTATCACACAGAGTGGGTACAGATGCGATGGGCTGAATGGCCTCTTTCTGCAAGTAGGGTTTCTATGAAAAAGAAGTATTACAGGCTGCTGGAAAATTGGATTAAAACTGACTAGAATGAGGAATCAAGTTGGCAGGATTATCACTGAGTGATTGGAGTGAGCTGTGGAATCACTGAGTGATTGGAGTGAGCTGTGAAATCACAGTGATTGGAGTGAGCCGTGAAATCACTGAGTGATTGGAGTGAGCTGTGGAATCACTGAGTGATTGGAGTGAACCGTGGAATCACCGAGTGATTGGAGTGAGCTGTGGAATCACTGAGTGATTGGAGTGAGCTGTGGAATCACTGAGTGATTGGAGTGAGCTGTGGAATCACTGAATGATTGGAGTGAGCCGTGAAATCACAGTGATTGGAGTAAGCCGTGAAATCACTGAGTGATTGGAGTGAGCTGTGGAATCACTGAGTGATTGGAGTGAGCCATGAAATCACTGAGTGATTGGAGTAGCTGTGGAATCACTGAGTGATTGGAGTGAGCTGTGGAATCACAGTGTTGGAGTGAGCTGCGGAATCACTGAGTGATTGGAGTGAGCCGTGAAATCACAGTGATTGGAGTGAGCTGCGGAATCACAGTGATTGGAGTGAGCTGGGAATCACAGTGATTGGCGTGAGCTGTGGAATCACAGTGATTGGAGTGAGCTGTGAAATCACAGTGATTGGAGTGAGCTGTGGAATCACTGAGTGATTGGAGTGAGCTGTGGAATCACAGTGATTGGAGTGAGCTGTGGAATCACTGAGTGATTGGAGTGAGCTGTGGAATCACAGTGATTGGAGTGAGCTGTGGAATCACTGAGTGATTGGAGTGAGCTGCGGAATCACAGTGATTGGAGTGAGCTGTGGAATTACAGTGATTGGAGTGAGCTGCGGAATCACTGAGTGATTGGAGTGAGCTGCGGAATCACAGTGATTGGAGTGAGCTGTGGAATCACAGTGATTGGAGTGAGCTGCGGAATCACTGAGTGATTGGAGTGAGCCGTGGAATCACAGTGATTGGAGTGAGCTGCGGAATCACTGAGTGATTGGAGTGAGCTGCGGAATCACTGAGTGATTGAGTGAGCGTGAAATCACAGTGATGGAGTGAGCTGCGGAATCACTGATGATTGGAGTGAGCTGCGGAATCACTGAGTGATTGGAGTGAGCTGCGGAATCACAGTGATTGGAGTGAGCTGCGGAATCACTGAGTGATTGGAGTGAGCCGTGAAATCACAGTGATTGGAGTGAGCTGCGGAATCACAGTGATTGGAGTGAGCTGCGGAATCACTGAGTGATTGGAGTGAGCTGTGGAATCACAGTGATTGGAGTGAGCTGTGGAATCACAGTGATTGGAGTGAGCTGTGGAATCACTGAGTGATTGGAGTGAGCTGTGGAATCACAGTGATTGGAGTGAGCTGTGGAATCACTGAGTGATTGGAGTGAGCTGTGGAATCACAGTGATTGGAGTGAGCTGTGGAATCACAGTGATTGGAGTGAGCTGTGGAATCACTGAGTGATTGGAGTGAGCTGTGGAATCACAGTGATTGGAGTGAGCTGTGGAATCACTGAGTGATTGGAGTGAGCTGTGGAATCACAGTGATTGGAGTGAGCTGTGGAATCACTGAGTGATTGGAGTGAGCTGCAGAATCACAGTGATTGGAGTGAGCCGTGGAGGGAATTTACCAAATAAATGGAATCATTAAATGTGAGTAGATATACTGTCATATAAAAGAAGAATATTAAAGGCATTTTGCATGTGGGAAAATTGGTTGATGTGTAAGAGCAGATGGATTTAGTGTTTCAGTCAGGGGAATACAAGGAGACGGAAAACTGTCCCTGTTTGAATCGTGACAAACGTTCATGTGGTAAGTTCTGCTAAATCCTTTTCAGGCTTAAATATTGATTAAGGGTCAGGATCTGACCACAGAATCCCAATGGTGTAAGAGTCCATTCAGCCCATCAAGTCTGAACTGATTCTCCAAAAGAACGTCTTATCTGGATGCCCCCATCTCCCCACCTTATTCCATAACTCTGTGCATTTAACACGGAGCCAATCCACCTAATCTGCACGTCTTTGGACAGTAGGGTGAAACTGGAGCACCTGGGAGGAAACCCACACAAAAATAGCGATCTTCAGTAAATCAGATTATTTTGTTAACAGGTAACTGCCTGGTAGTGGCAGTCAATAAGATGTAAGTAATCGGCTCAATTGGTGTGAATTATTGTAGCAGGAAGGTAAACTAGCTAGTCTCGCAACACATTAAAACAAATAACCAAATATATTTGTGCCCAAAACCAAGTTTGCCATTGCTATTCATTGTGAACTAGATGTGCTTCGTACATATAGGTTCAGATCCTGAATATTTGTATGGTCCATTCAATGTATTTATAAATGTAAGAAATTCAATGTTAAAAAAGAACAGGCAAGTTGATCGTATTCTCCAGTAAATTCATTTGGCCACCTTTGCCAATTAAAAAAAAGTACGCTTTTCAAACTATTTGGAGCACACGTTGAGACAGGAAACTACACTTGAATGAGACAGAGACCAACTGAGTGGCAAATTAGATTCATGTGGGAATTCTGTGCAAGAAGGAAAGAGGTGTTTTACGTAGGTTTATCGCAACTTGTGAAGTATGTTAAGTATCAGTTGGATATATCTGTATTAATAAGATTTTATCAGTAGTTGTAAGGTTTGTGAAGTTAAGTAAAGTTAATACAAGTGAAGAAGGGTAAAATAAAGTTAACGTAAGTGAAGGACGTGGCAGGGCAGCTTAATCGCCAGGAATGCAAGTTGTGTAGTACGTAGGAAATCATGGGCTAAATGACCACATGTGCAGGAAATGTCAGGAGCTGTAGAAACCAGGGTTTGGAGCTGGAGTCACTGTGGTACATCACTGTGAGGCTGAGCACTCCATGAACAGCACATTTAGAGACATGGTCACACCATATGCTAGATCATGGAGAGAGAAAAGGAATGGTGTTCACCAGGCACCCAAGGAAACCAGGCAGGTAGTATAGGAGTCCAATAAGGTCCTGCTGGCCAGTCAGTTTTCTGTGTTGGAAATTTGGTTCTCGGGGAGAGTGCAGTTCAGAGCCAAGTTTGTGAGAGCACAGGTCCTGCTATCAGAGAGAGGAGAAAGGGCAGATAGGGGATCAGTGAGTTGGAGGAACAGTCACGCTCTTCACCAGGTTACAAGTGTGATTCCAGGATGGGATGTTTCCTCACCGGTTTGCGGGTCATCACGGAACAGCTAAGGAAGATTCTGGGGGGTGAGGGTGCACAGCCAGAGGTCATGGTTCACACTGCTTCCAACAATATAGATTTTAAAAAAGGGGATGGGGTCCTGCAAGCTGAGTTCAGGGAGTTATTGGGACCAATTCTGGGGAAGGTAGGAACTGTACAAGCCGGATGGTCTACGTGTGTGCCAGACTGTGACCGGTGTCTATTTTTGTAGAGAGATTTGTGTTGTTGGGAAGGGTTTAAACTAGATTAGCAGAGGATGGGAAACCAATGGGAAGCTTCAGATAGGACAAATACAGGACAGGCAGTGGGAAACAGAAAATTAGTAATTTACTCTGATAGACAGAAAAAGCAAAAGTTAAAAAATGTACAGCACAGGAATTTGACAGTGTTAGTAGATAGTATATTTAGGAATATATATTTAAATGCAAGAAGTTTAGCAAGTAAAGCTAATAAAGTGAGGGCACAGGTAGACACACGGCAGCATGATATCATCATCATAAAGGAAACATGGGGCAAAAATAGCAACTCAACATCTCTGGATTTAGAGATTTCAGCAGAATAGAGAGGAGGCTAAAAAAGCTGGTATAGCATGTGTGAGGAGAGATGATATACAAAATGAATCATGGTTTGAGCTCAGAAATAAACAGAAGCAGCTACACTATTAGCAGCATCCTATATATGCCCCAAATAATGAGGGAGATGGAAGAGTAAATACAGAGGCAAATTTGCGAGTGTAAAATAATGAGTTGTGATTGCTGGGGACTTCAACTACACTAACATCAACTGGGATATGAACAATGTGAAGGGAACAAACATGAAAAATTCTCAAACTGCATTCAAGAGAACCTTTTTAGCCAGCCCAACGAGAGGGGGGCACAATTCTATATTGAGTCTTAGAAAATGAAACTGGGCAAGTGAATGAATAAGCAATGGGGGACCATTTTGGAGATAGTGACCATGATACGGTTATTGCAGTATTTTTATGGAAAGGATAAAGATAGGACAGGAATAAAAGTTGTAAATTGGCAGAGGCAAATGTTACAAAGCCAGGAGGGAAACTGGCAAAAGTGGACTGGGTTTAGCTTTAGAAGGTAAATCAACAACAGATTAATGGGAAGCATTTAAAATTCTTCCATAGGACATGGGTGTCACTGGATGGGCCAGCATTATCGGCCATCGCTAATTGCCCTTAAACTGAACGGCTTGCTTGGCTATTGCAAAGGACATTTAAGAGTCAACCACAATTCAAAACCAAGATTCTACAGGCACAGAGTAGGTACACCCTTCAAAGGAAAAGGATGGTATTGCCAAATCTAGAGCCTCTTGATTATCTCAAAGCAGGTAAAAAATAACAGAGAAAAACTCCACAGCAGTCACAAAAAAGTGTTAAGGAGCTTAAAGGATGGAATACGGGGTGAAATAAAAATTGAAATCAAGAAAGCAAAGAGTGGATATGAAAGAACAAAATTGAGGAAAATCCAAAGATGTTTTATCAGCACATTAAGAACAAGAGAATAACTAAGGAAAGGGTAGGATTTTCAGGGATGTACAAGGTAACTTAGGAATTGAGGCAAAAGATATGAGCAGAGTTCTTAATGGATACTTTGGCTCACAGGAGTGAGATGATGCAAGCATTCTAATTAACGAGAAGGAGTGTGACTATTAGATAAAATAAGCTTAACAAGAGGAAGCACTACTTCCTTGAAGGTGGATAAATCACTAGGATCAAATGAACTGTATATATTAACACTGTCAAATTTCTGTGCTGTATACTTGTTAGTGCTTCATCCTTCTGTCTTTTAGAGTAACTCAGCAGGAGAAAATAGCAGGGGCCGCGAGGATCATTTTTCAATCCTCATCAGATGTAGATGAGGTAGCAGAGGGCTGGAAATCTGCAATCATTGTTTAAATCATTGTTTAAAAAGGGTGTGATAGAAAGGCCAGAAAATTATAGGCTGCTCAGTCTAATTTCAGTTGTGGGCAAATTATGAAAGTCAATTCTGACTGAGCACCAGGGTGAGCTGTCACTTTGAAAGGCAAGGATTAATAGACAGCATGAGTTTGTTAAGGGAAGGTCAAACCTTACAAATGTAATAGAACTTTTTGAAGAAATAACAAAGAGGATTAATATGCACTGCAACAACAAAGAGCAAAAAATATTGGTGGGGGTTGTATACAGACCACCAAACTGTAGTGGGAATATTGGGAAGAGCATTAGACAGGAAATCAGAGATGCATGTGTGAAAGGAACATCTGTGATTATGGGCTCCTTTAACCTGCATGTACATTGGGAGAGTCAAATTAGTCACTGTAAAATAGAGGAGGAATTTTTGGAGTGCATACAGGATGGCTTTTTGGAGCAATACATTGAGGAACCAATCTATATTCTGCTTTTACAACCTTTTTTTAAATCTATATCATAGTATCTGCAACCAACAGCAAGGCCCGAACACTAGAGTCTGCATTCACCAAAACATCCATTACTCTCTGTTTCCTGTCACTGAGACAATATTGGGTCTACCCAACAAGAGAGCAGGTCACCTAGGCTGGGTGGTGTGCAACGAGAAAGGATTAGTTGCCAATTCAGTTGTGAGATGACCCTTGGAAATGAGTGACCATAACATGGTAGAATTCTTTGCCAAGGTGAAAAGTGATGTAGTTAATTCTGAGCCTAGGGTTCTGAATCTCAGTAAAGGTAACTATGACGGTGTGAGGCATGAATTGGCCTGATGGACTGGGAAACATTATTGAAAAGGAAAGACAGTGGACAGACAATGGCAGGCATTTAAAGAACTAATAGGTGAACTCCAGAAGTTCTTTGTTCCTGATTAATGCAAGAGTGGGAAGGGAATAGTGACCAAACCATGGCTTAGAAGGGAAATTAGAGGTAGTATCAGATTCAAGGAAGGAACATACAAATTGGCAAGGAAAAGCAATAGGCCTGAGAATTGGGAGTAATTCAAAATTCAGGAAAGGAGGGCCAAGGGATTGATTAAGGGTAAATAGAGAATGAAAGAAAGATAGTGGGGAAAGTAAAACCTAACTGTAAAATTCTCTATAGAAATGTAAAACGAAAAAAGACTGATAAAAACAAATGTCAGTCAGAAATGGGAGAATTCATAACGGGGAATAAAGAAATGGCCCAGGAATTAAATTTGTACTTTGCTTCAGTCTTCACAAAGGTAGACATGAGTAATGTACTACAAATGCTGAGAAAAACATGTTTTAGTCAAGATCCAGAAGATATCAGAATTAGTAGAGAATGGTTTTGGGGAAATTAATGGGATTGAAGGTGAATAAATCTCCAGGTCCTGATAATCTTATCCCAGAGTACTTAATGAAGTGGTCCTGGAAATAGATAATCCATTGGTGGTTATTTTCCAAAATTCTACGGACTCTGGAATAGTTCCTACAGATTAGAGGATAGCCAATGTAAGCTCACTATTCAAAAAGAGAAGTCAAGAGAAAACAGGGAACTGTAGAGCAGTGAGCCTAACGTCAGTACTGGGGAAAACAGGGAACTGTAGAGCAGTGAGCCTAACGTCAGTACTGGGGAAGTTGCTGGGGCCCATTCTCAAGGATTTCATAACTCAGCGTGTGGAAGGCAGTGGGATAATCAGACAAAGTCAGTATGGATTTCCAAAAGAGAAATCGTGCTTTCTCTTTTGCACGAAGAGAAAAGCACTCTTCAACATTTTTTGAGAATGTAAGTAATAGAGTTGACTGAGAACCAGAGAGTATGGTTTACTTAGACTTTCAGAAGGCTTTCAACAAGGTCTCACATAATAGAGTGCCATGTAAGGTTAAAGTGCATGGAATTGCGGTTAGTGTCTTGAAATGGATAGAAAGCTGGTTAGTGGATAGGAAGCAGAGAGTTGACATAAATAGTCTTTTTCTGACTGGCAGGCAGTGACTATGGGGTCCTACAGGAATCTGTGCTAGGACCCAACTGTTCACATTATATATTAATGATTTGGAAGAGTGAACTGAATGTACTATCTCCAAATTTGCACATGATAAAAAGGAGGGTGAGCTGTGAGGAGGATGCAGAGATACCTCAGTGTGATTTGGACAGGCTGAGTGTGTGGCTATGCATACGGCAGATGCAGTATAATGTGGATAGCGATAATAGGAAGACAGATTATTACTTGAATGGGTGTAAATTGAGAGAACTTGGAGTTCTGGTGCATCAGTCACTGAAAGTAAGCACGCAGGTACAGCAGGCTGTAAAGAAAGCAAATGGAATATTGGCCTTCATAGCAAGAGGATTTGAGTATAGGGATAGGGATGTTTTGCATAGCGTTGATGAGGCTACACCTGGAGTATTGTGCACAGCTTTAGTGTCCTTATCTGAGGAAGGATGTCCTTGCTATAGAGGGAACACAGTGAAGATGATCAGACTGATCTCTGGAATGGCAGCTCTGTCAGATGAGGAGAGACTAATTCCGTTCGGATTATATTCAGTGGAGTTTAGAAAAGTGAGAGGGGACCTCGTAGAAACTTACAAAATTCTGATAAGACAGAGTAAATTCAGAAAGAATGTTCCCAATGGAGGGGGAGTCCACAACTAGGGGTCAGAGTAAGGGATAAATTCTGATTACAAGTCCAGTGATATCAGCATCATGATACCATCTCGCCCCAATGTTTGCCCATTGATGTGGCATTTGAGTGACCATTTGGTTGATGTATTTTATGCATTATCTGGATTTAATTCTCCCTCAGAGATCTCCACAGTTTATTCTCCTTTCCAAGATATTCTAAGCATTCTTCTCTCTTCTTTGGAGGTTAATTAGCAAAATAAAAGCACATGGAATGGGAGGCGATGTACTGATGTGGATCGAGGATTGTCAAACAAGCAGTAAACAAGTCATTCACTCACTGAGGCTGTGACTAGTGGGATATTGCAAGCATCAGTACTTGGCCCCAGCTATTCACAATATATATCACTGATAAGGAGGTGGGGACCAAATATAATACTTCCAGGTTCACAGACAATGCAGGAATGTGTGTGCTGAGGTAGATGTAAACAGGAGGATCCGGACAGACTTAATAAATGGTCAAGAGTTTGGCAGATGGAATATAATGTGGAAAAACATGAGGTAATCGATGTTGGTAGAAGTAACAGATATGCAGCATATTTCCTAATTGGTTGGACATGAGAAATGCAAAGGGGCCTGAGTAAGGTTAGCTTTTATCACAAGAGGCTCTGAATACAGGGGCAGTGAAACCTTGCTTTATAAGATCATGAACACAGGAGCAGAATTAACCGCTTAGCCCATTCAATTATGGTTGATATTTTTCTCATCCCCATTCTCCTGTCTTTTCCCCATAACCCCTGATTCCCTTATTATCAAGAACCTATCTATCTCTGTCTTAAAGACACTCAATGACCCGGCCTCCGCAGCCTTCTGCAACAAAGAGTTCCACAGATTCCCCATTCTTTGGCTGAAGAAATTCCTCCTCATCTTTGTTTTAAAGGATTATCTCTCTAGCCTGAGGTTGGGTCCTTTGGTTCTAATTTTTCCGACTAGAACATAGAACACTACAGCACAAACAGGCCCTTCGGCCCACAAGTTGTGCCGAACACATCAAAACCTACCCAGCCATAGACCCATCTATAACCCCCAATCCCATTGGATCCCATATACTCATCCAGAAGTCTTTTAAAAGACCCCAGCGAGTTCTCCTCGACCACCACCGACGGCAGCCGATTCCATTCACTCACCACCCTCTGAGTGAAAAACTTTCCCCTAGCATCCCCTCTGTACTTGCTTCCCTGCACCTTAAATCTGCGCCCTCTCGTCGCGACCATTTCAGCCCTGGGAAATAGTCTCTGAGAGTCCACCCTATCTAATCCTCTCAACATCTTGTAACCTCTATCAGGTCGCCTCTCAACCTTCGTCTCTCCAGGGAGAACAGTCCCAGCTCCCTCAACCTGTCTTCATAAGGCATGCCTCCCAAGCCAGGCAACATCCTTGTAAATCTCCTCTGCACCCTTTCAATAGCTTCCACGTCCTTCCTATAGTGAGACGACCAGAACTGCGCACAGTACTCTAAGTGTGGTCTGACAAGGGTCCTATAAAGCTGCAGCATTACCTCCTGACTCCTGAACTCAATCCCTCAATGAATGAAGACCAGTACACCGTAAGCTTTCTTAACCACATCCTCCACCTGGGAGGCCGATTTGAGAATCTTATGGACCCAGACCCCAAGATCCCTCTGCTCTTCCACACAGCTAAGACTCCTACCTTTGACAGTGTACTCATTCATCCCGTTGGATCTGCCAAAATGGACAACACATTTATCCGCATTGAAGTCCATCTGCCACTTCTTCGCCCAGTCTTGCATCCTGTCGATGTCATGCTGCAACTTCTGACATCCCTCCAGACCATCCACAACACCACCGACCTTCGTGTCATTGGTGAACTTACTCACCCATCCCTCCACTTCCTCATCCAGGTCATTTATGAAAATGACAAACAGCAAGGGTCCTAGAACAGATCCCTGGGGCACTCCACTGGTGACCAACCTCCATGCAGAAAAAGAGCCATCCACAACCACCCTCTGCCTTCTGCAGGCAAGAACTCAGTAAGAATTTAGCAGCACCAATTTATAATCCAACCGATTTATTTGATAGTAAAAAAGCGAGCTTTCGACTCTTGTGTCTTCTTCAGGCAAATGCAGTGTTCTGGTCTGCAATAGCACACATCAGCACAGACAGTCAGAGATTGCTGATTAGAATGCGAATCCTTACATCTAACCTGCTATTGAAGTGTTAAAGTGGCGAACAATGTGTGTGAAGGGAATCCTGAGCATTGGTTAGAGAATTGTGTATTTTCTCCAGACAGCACAGTAAGTAAGGTTTTTTGCTAACCCAGGCAAGTTACGGGGGTTACAGATAGCAAGCCAGTTCTGGATCCACAAGGCCAAAGCCCCTTGAATCCCATGGCCTCTCACCTTCTCAAGAAGTCTTGCACGTGGGACCTTGTCAAATGCCTTGCTGAAGTCCATGTACACCACGTCCACTGCTCTTCCTTCGTCAATGTGTTCAGTCACATTTTCGAAGAACTCAATTAAGCTCGTAAGGCACGACCTGCCTTTTACAAAACCAGACTAGTGGGAACATTGTCTCCACATCCACTCTATCCAGGCCTCGCAGTATCCTGTAAGATTCAACGAGATCCCCCCTAATCCTTGTAAACGCCAAGTATCTGAGTTGAATCTGAGTACAGATACAGAGTGGCCTAAGTCCGCTGCCAAGTCTTATGGATTTGTCTTATCTATATGAAGTCTAAAGTCTCAGCAATTTGTACTTAATGGCACTATTCATGTAATTAAATATTCCAATGTGCTTTATCAGTGCATTATAAAACATCATTTCACAGCCAACCATGATGAGATTTTCGATCAAATGTTTGGTCCAAGAGGAAGATTGAAGAAGTATCTTAAAGGAGGAAAATAAGGTAGGGAAACTGAGGGGGAATTCCAGAGCACATTGCCTGGGTGACTGAAGACATGGCCGCCAATGGTGGAGTAATGATTGGAATGTACCAGAGGCAAGAATTAGAGGAAAGCAGATAGCTCAGAGGGTTGTAGGGTTGGAGGAGATTAATGATACTCAGGAGGGATTTGAAAACGAGGATGAGAATTTAAAAATAAAGATGTTGCCTGACTGGAGGTCAGTGTTGGTCAGCAGCCAGAGGAGTGGTAGGTGAACAGGAATTGCTGTGAGTTAAGACACGGAGAACACAGTTTTTGATGACCTCAAGTTTACAAAGGGTGGAATAGAACATAGAACACTACAGCACAAACAGGCCCTTCGGCCCACAAGTTGTGCCAATCATATCTATACTTACTGGGCCATAGAACTATCTGTAACTCCCAATCCCATGCAATCCCATGTACTCATCCAGAAGTCTTTAAAAGACCACAGCAAGTTCGCCTCTACTACCACCGACGGCAGCCGATTCCATTCACTCACCACCCTCTGAGTGAAAAACTTACCTCTAACATCTCCTCTGTACTTGCCCCCCAGCACCTTCAACCTGTGTCCTCTTGTAGTGACCATTTCAGCCCTGGGAAATAGAATGGGAGAGAGCAGTACTTTTCTGGGGAAGTGCTGATGTTGTGGTAATGTCATTGAACTGGTAATCTAAAGGCTTAGGCTAATGCTGAGGGGAACAGAACTTCAAATCCCATCACAACAGCTGGTGGAATTTAAATTCAATTAAGAAATCTGGAACTGAAAGGTAGCCCAAGCAAATAAAGACCAGGAAACTATAACTGTTTCGGTTCACTAATGTCCTTTAGGGAAGGAAATCTGCTGTCTTTACCTGGTCTGACCTACACGTGACTCCAGAGCCACAGCAATGTGGTTGGTTTTCAACTGTCCTCTGAAATGGCCGAGTGAGACAATTATTTCAAGGGTAATTAGGGATGGGCAATAAATGTTGGCCTTGTTAGTGACGTCTACATCCCATGTAAGAATAAAAAGCGAGGAGTGTATTGGAATAATTGTAAGTAGAGGTAACACAGGCTTGGATGAAGGTTTCAACAGCAAATGAGTTGAAACAACGGGAAAGTTGAGTGATTTAATTGAGGTGGAAACAGGCAGTCCAAGAGAATCGGGGTTCATCTCAGGATCAAATATGACACCAAGATTGCAAGATTGCCTTAAGTTGCAGGGGAGAGAGTTGAATTTGATAGTTAGGAACAAAATTTAGGGCAGGGACCAAAAACAATAGCTTTAGTCTTCCAGTGGAAGAAATTTTTGTTCATCCAGTGTAGGATGTTGAATAAGTCGTCTGTTAATATAGCAGCAGTGAATGAGTTGAGAGAGGTGGTGGTGAGCAGGAGCTGTGTATCTTTAATGAACATGTGAAAACTAACACCATGCCTTGGATGATATTGCCAAGGGGCAATAATGGAATGAGAAGTAGGGGAGATGGGTATAGATTGAGTCTTTGGGTACACCAGAGGCAATGATGTGGGAGCAGGATGAAAGCTGTATGATTCGGAAGGTGAAATAGAATCACACAAGGGTGGTCTCACCCAGCTAGATGACAGTACAGTGACAATGGAGAAAGATGGCATGGTGAATCATGTCAAAGGCTATAGACAGGTCAAAAAGCAATAGCAGGTAAAGTTGACCTTTGTCACAGTCACATAAGATGCCATTCACAATTTTGGTAAAAGCTGTTTCAGTACTATGGCAAGGTGGAAATCTGATTGGAAGGATTCAAATATGCATTCCCCATCATTATTACATTGCCTTTGTTATAGGGCCAATAATGTCTTACCCAATATTCTGTCCAACGGCTGTTGGGAGGACAACAAACTAGCAGCATTTTCTGAACGTTGCTATTCTTATAGAACATTACAGCGCAGTACAGGCCCTTTGGCCCTCGATGTTGCGCCGGCCAGTGGACCCTCTAACCTAAACTATTCCAATATCATCCATATGCCTATCCACCGAACATTTGAATGCCCCCAAAGTAGGCGAGTCCACAACTGCTGCAGGCAGGGCATTCCACACTCTCACCACCCTCTGTGTGAAGAACCTGCCTCTGACATCCGTCCTATAACTACCACCTCTTAATTTAAAGTTATGTCCCCTCGTGTTGGTCATCACCATCCGAGGAAAAAGGCTCTCACTATCCACCCTATCCAATCCTTTGATCATCTTATACGCCTCAATTAGGTCACCGCATAACCTTCTTCTCTCTAATGAAAATAACCTCAGGTCCCTCAGCCTTTCCTCATAAGGCCTTCCCTCCATACCAGGCAACATCCTGGTAAACCTCCTCTGCACCCTTTCCAATGCTTCCACATCTTTCTTATAATTCTTATCTCACCATACTAGTTCTACTTCCTATTCTAAGTCAAGATCCTTTCTTATTATGTCCTTATAGCATCTTTTACTAGCAGGGCTCCTCTTTTTACCTGTCTGTTCCAAATGTGTACCTTGAAATATTTCTATACTAATCTTTGTCAACTTATAGAACATAGAACAATACAGCACAGAACAGGCCCTTCGGCCCTCGATGTTGTGCCGACCAAAATAAAAAGCAATGCCCCTCCTAACTAAACCATTCCCTTCTCATCCATATACTTATCAACTAACCTCTTAAACGCCACCAAACTTGGCGCATCCACAACAGCTGCAGGCAGGGCATTCCACTCCCTAATCACTCTTTGAGTAAAGAACCTACCTCTGATATCCGTCCTATAACTCATACCCCTTAATTTAAAGCTGTGTCCCCTCGTGCTAGCTTTCTCCATCCTAGGAAAAAGGCTATCACTGTCCACCCTATCTAAACCTCTAATCATCTTATATGTTTCAATAAGATCCCCTCTTAGCCGCCTCCTTTCTAACGAAAACAACCTCAAATCCTTCAACCTCTCTTCATAGGACCTGCCCTCCATACCAGGCAACATCCTGGTAAACCTCCTCTGTACCCTCTCCAATGCCTCCACATCTTTCTTATAATGTGGCGACCAGAACTGCACACAATACTCCAAGTGCGGCCGCACTAGAGTTTTGTACAGCTGCAACATGATGCTGCGGCTCCTAAATTCAATCCCCCTACCAATAAAAGCTAAGACTCCATAAGCCTTCTTAACAACTTTATCCACTTGACTGCCTACTTTCAGGGATCTATTGACACATACACCAAGATCCTTCTGTTCCTCAACACTATTAAGAGCCCTACCATTAGCCCTATACTCTACACATTTATTGTTCCTGCCAAAGTGCATTACCTCACACTTTTCCACATTAAACTCCATTTGCCACCTCTCGGCCCAGCTCTGCAACTTGTCCAAGTCACTCTGTAAACTAAAACACCCCTCTTCACTATCTACCACACCACCAACTTTAGTATCATCTGCAAATTTACTGATCCATCCCTCAATACCCTCATCCAGATCATTTATAAAAATTACAAACAGCAGGGGCCCCAAAACAGACCCCTGAGGCACACCACTCGTCACCGAACTCCACGAAGAAAATCTCCCATCAACCACCACCCTCTGTCTTCTATCTGCCAGCCAATTTCTAATCCAATTAGCTAAATCACCCTCTATTCCACACATCTGCATTTTCTGTAGAAGTCTTCCATGGGCCACCTTATCAAAAGCCTTACTAAAGTCCATATATACTACATCAACCGCCTTACCCCCATCCACCTCTCTGGTCACTTTCTCAAAAAACTCAATGAGGTTAGTAAGGCATGACCTACCCTTCACGAAACCATGCTGACTATCCCCAATCAATTCATTTCTCTCCAAATAACTATAAATCCTATCCCTAATAATTCTCTCCAATACCTTGCCCACAACAGAAGTAAGACTCACTGGCCTATAATTCCCAGGAAGGTCTCTCTTCCCCTTCTTAAACAATGGGACCACATTCGCCATCCTCCAGTCCTCCGGAACCACACCCGTAACCAACGAGGACCTGAAGATCAGAGCCAGAGGCTCTGCAATCTCCTCTCTTGCCTCCCAGAGAATCCTAGAACTTGTACCTACATATTCCGATTTCATTGTTCCCCAATCCCTGCAGTGGCCATTGCTGTCATTTCCAGAAAATTCACCATTGTGCATCCATTATTCAAGCTGTTTCTTGTCCCACACTAATGACATCTCATCAGCACCATGCTCCACCTCATTTTACATCTGTCCCTCTGTTGTGTTGTCTGTTGCTGGACAATTCTGCTTCTCTTTATCTCTAACACCCTGATGTGCTGTCTGAAGAATGGCCAGATCTCTGACCTGAACCATTCAGGATTGGTGCCCAGTCCTTTTAGAATCTCCATCTCTCACTATTTCTCTTTCAAGTGAGTGGGAGCAGGACTGTAGACTGAATAATCTATTCTGATATTTAGCAATAACTTGAATTTAGGAAGCATCTTTAAATATGCTAAAACTTTCTCAAAAATATTTGCGGATGTAACTGATATACTTGGGAACGTCCAGCAAAATGACTGGAAGTCACTCACTGGGATATGAATCATTATTGTTTGTGATTATATTGATTGTGTTAAGTGGGAGTTGCAGATCAGGCTGGCAGAGTTTTAATCTTCTCCCCTGCAGTAATCATAGAATCCTACAGTGCAGAAAGAGGCCCTTCGGCCCATCGAGTCTGCATCGACCACAATCCCACCCTCACATCCCTACATATTTTGCCAGTTAATCTCTCTAACCTACGCACACCCGTACACTAAGGGGCAATTTAGCATGGCCTATCAACCTAATCCGCACATCTTTGGGCTGCAAGATGAAACCCATGCAGACACGGGGAGAATGTGCAAACTCCACACAGACAGTGATCAAAGCTGGGAATTGAATCCAGGTCCCTGGAGCTATGAAGCAGCAGTGCTAACCACTGTGCTGCTAGTAGACTGGCTGAAAAACCATTTCAAATTCAAGCCTAGAGCATCTTCAATAAGAAAGAGTTCATGATTTTCACAGATTGAGAAAAATTGAGTTTCGGGAATATTGCAACAGGAATAACACAATTTATCATTTAGATTTTTATTATACTTTGCTGGGTGATACTTCACAGTAAGAATTTAGCAACACCAATTATTAATCCAACCGATTTATTTGATAGTAAAAAAGCGAGCTTTCAACACTCTTGTGTCTTCCTTAGGCAAATGCAGTGCATTTGCCTGAGGAAGACACAAGAGTGTTGAAAGCTCGCTTTTTTACTATCAAATAAATCGGTTGGATTAATAATTGGTGTTGCTAAATTCTTACTGAGTTCTTACCACCCCAATCCAACGCCGGCATCTTTACATCATGATACTTCACAAACAGATTATAAAGCATAATTTTATACTGTGTGCTCAAGATATGAAACCTGTGAAATATAGATGTCAATGGATGTAAATTTATTAAAATAAATTGCCAGGGTTAAAAATGATTTTATTTCCAGGATGGCAGATTGTGCTGCATTGTAGATAGTCACAATACTACCCTCTGGTGGTGAACTCGGATTATTGACTCCTCACTGTGCCCAAAACACACCAGGAGCGATTCTCCCTAAATATAAGTGTAAAATCACAGGAAAACTGGAGTCATTCATGCTTTTTCTCAGTGGGAGTTGGATTATGAGGAGGGCATTGGATTATGAGGAGAGACTGAATAGGCTACGTTTGTAGTCTTTGGAGTTTAGAAGGCTGAGAGGGGATCTTATAGAGACGTATAAGATAATGAAGGGGATGGATAGGGTAGAGGTAGAGAGATTCTTCCCGCTTAGCAAAGATAGCAAGACTAGAGGGCACAGCCTCAAGATTGGGGCAGGGGGTGGGAAGGGGGGGAGCAATTCAGATCAGAGTTGAGGAGATATTTCTTCACTCAAAGAGTGGTGAATCTTTGGAATTCTCTGCCTGTTGAAGTGCTGGAGGCTTCCTCGCTGAATATATTCAAGTTGAGAGTGGATAGGGTTTTTGATTGACAAGGGAATTAAGGGTTATGGGGAGAAAGCGGGAAAGTGGAACTGAACCATTACAGATCAGCCATGATCTTATTGAATGGCGGGGCAGACTCGAGGGACTGGATGGCCGACTCCTGATCCTATTTTTTATGTTTTTGTAGGAGTTCGGACTAGAATCTCCCCTGCACTGTGTACTGCAGAGAGCACCAGCATGAATATCATTAGATTACAAAGGGCAGGCCCTATTCATATTGGAGAGACTGAAACCAGTGCAGGTGGTCCTGAAGTGTCAGTCTCTCATTCGCTGGGCAGCCCAGGACCCCCGCAATGCTGATCCAACACTCCACAATCCAATCACAGCCCTGAAACCATCCCCCACCATCCCTCCCCCCAACCTGCCCGATCTCCAGCACAGCCCCCCCCCCCCCCCCCCTCATTTCTCCCCCGCCGATCGCTGGCTTCATTCCAGACCTGACTGGATCCAATACAGAGTGGCAGCAGGACACCCACTCCCACCTAAGGCACCTAGACCTCACACCCCCCCTCCCAGGCCCCATACCTGGGGGCAGTGCCAATGTGCTCCCTGGACTTGGGCACTTTTGCCCCTTAGACCGGGCACAGGCTGGCATTGCCAGAATGCCCGTGCCCAGGGGTACTACCCCCTGCTGCCTGACCCTCTGGGAAGCCCCAATTGCCTCCCACTTCATTCCAGTGGTATTATCCCACTTATTTCCCAAGAGTGAGGAGCTATAGTACTCCCTGCTGGAGTGAAATACTCTGCCGGACCTGGAAAATTCAGTCCTGGGCCCGCTAATAGCATTTTAGTAGTAATCTGGACCTGGGAGATGCAAGCATGGCATAAACACTCGTAGGAATCCTGAGTGTCAACCAACACGCGATTCTCCTGGCTTGCTACACTAATTATTCAGCACAGAAGGCCAGGAGAATCACCCGCTTTATGACCTATCTTATCAATGACTGTTTCTGCAGAGTCAATGACCAGATGACTGAATGAGATGCTATGCAAGTTCTTTGTAACTCTGTCATATATGAGGGATTCCTTCACCTTTGTGAACTTGCATCTTTATAGTAAGGTTGTGTCTGTACTCTCATTTGATATTGCTGGCCTAATGTACTGCTCAAGGAAGTCTTCTGAGTTCAACAACCTGCACACTTTAGTTGTGTTTTAATGATTGCACTGTAGGGTTCTGTGATTCTATGACTTTGGGTAAGCCAAAATAAAAGGTGTTCTCATGGAATCTCCTCTGGGCTCAGTTCTTGCAAAAGTCTTTTCAGTTTCCATGAGAAACATCTTCAATGGAATGACACCAAACCTCCTACTTTTTGCATGTTTCCCATATGTAGAAAGTGTGTTTGCTGGTTTTGAATCTGTGGCTGCACATAAATATTTCCTAACACACCCTTAAAGGGTTCCATCCTATACTCAAATTCATGTCAAATAGACTGTTTCCTTGACACGATGCTTGAGAAATCTACCAATTGATCCCCTACTACTCTCTACTACAAATCTAACTTCAATGTCAATACACACGTTGGGATTCTTGTAATTCCATGCACTTTAAGATTCTCCTTATCGGCTTTTGAAAATACGGTCAAAGACATTTACTCATGTGCAAGCTTGATGTTGAAACAGGACACAAAGCTATCCTGAGGGCTATCCTGATCATTGCTCATTCTGCATCATGAATAGACCTAAGACTATTGCCACTTTTATCATAGAATTATAGAACCCTACAGTGCAGAAAGAGGCCCATCAATTCTGCACCGAACCCAATCCCACCCAGGCCTTACCCCCCATATCCCTACGTATTTTATGTACTAATCCCTCTAACCTACCCTTCCCAGGGCACTAAGGGACAATTTCTTAGCATGGCCAATCAACCTAATCTGCACATTTTTGGACTGTGGGAGGAAATGCACACAGACACGAGGAGAATGTGCAAACTCCACACAGACAGTGACCCGAGCCAGGAATTGAACCCAGGTCCTTGGAGCTGTGAAGTAGCAGTGCTAACCCACTGTGCTAGTGTGCTGCCCAACTTACCTAAGCTGACCAGCTTTCTTGAACTGAACTAGTTCCATTTGCCTGTGATAGCCTATGTCCCTCAATCTTTCCTCCTAGTGCCCAGTCTACTCCAGGTTACCTTGGAAGAGGCAAAATGTCTCAAAACAATTAAGCAACAGGTGAAAAGTTAGCTGTTCCGTGTTGCTATGTAGTAATGTCACAAGTGGCATTTTCCACTGACGGGAATCCGCCATCAACTTAAATTCATTCCGACCAACAAACGAGTAATGTAACAGATGAATTTTTCAATGCCACTGTGATACCAGGTGCGTAGACTGTATGCTCCCGTGGCTGCTGCATCTTATCAAATAGGACACCCCTTCCAATTGAAAAACCATGTCCACACATTGCACCTTTTCCAATCGAATTAAAGCTTGAGGATTGGGAGGGCGGCCATTCCCTGATGCATTCTCCGTGGCAATGCCTTTATCACTCTCAGTCCACCTGCCAACCAATCAGCAGTCTCTTAAACAGTATAAATCATTGTTTCCTTTAGAACTGGTATTCTTGCGAACCTGTCCTGATGAGTACAAGGCAAAAAGTTTTGATAACGGGGCTTTGTTTTCAGTGATATATATTCATGTAAAGTGGACCTTGTGTAAAAGTTAACCCTGTGATTTTTGTAA
Organism: Sphyrna mokarran; assembly: GCA_024679065.1. Taxonomy (NCBI): domain Eukaryota; kingdom Metazoa; phylum Chordata; class Chondrichthyes; order Carcharhiniformes; family Carcharhinidae; genus Sphyrna; species Sphyrna mokarran. The sequence goes on from JAGIQG010000025.1 coordinate 43,064,981, forward strand.
TACTTCAGATGTCCCAAGATCAATCCTAGTTTCTCAGGATCAAACCACATTGTGATTACTTATAAGAAATTACTATGATTCATTAATTTAATTGAAAAAGATGCAATGCAAGAACATGCTCTTATTGTGCAGGGACCTTTAAATATTCCCTCTGCCAATTATAGCAGCAATCTCACAGCCAATCGACAAGACTAATAAGGACCACATGAACTATTATGTCTTCAGAAAAGAATAACAAGTATGCAGCTCAATTTAAACTGGATGAAAACATAATGGAATGGATTAACGAGCATCAGCAAAACGGTGCAGAGTCTGGACACTCAAGTATCAGGTCAAATTTATACAAAGAAGACTAAGTTCAATCTGCAAGCATAACAGTTAATTAAAATAACGCACTTGAGCAACACCACCTCCCCCCCACCCTGCCCTTTACATGAAGGCTGAACTCTCAACACAAGGGAGATCATCATCCAGCAATATTACTCGCAAAACTGTAATCACCAAGTGCAGTTACATACAACACATTAAGTATTGGATTTCATTATTTATACAGCTGGTCAATCTAGCTATTTACTATTTGCACAGACTGGACTTGAATCAAACAATGAGCTGGAAGAGTTACTTGTGCTTTGGATGAAATGGTTTGCAGAGATGAAATAAATCTCTTTCTGTAATCTGGCACTGAGATTCTAAAAATGGGAATAAAAAGAACTGAGGCAAAAGCACCCAGTCCAACACCAGTGTAACTGGTGTCTCTCTGCAAATCTGGGTCTGCGCTTCCACAAGTCAAGACCCATCAAAACTTATCAGAAGTCTGAAGTTGACCCATTTCCCCTGGCACCACTGGTAAAAACAGTTCTCTCTTGGTTTGGTGATGGAAGCTGTCCTTTGTACAACAACAGATTAATGGATATCAAATAGATATACTTGAATGGGGACAAGGGTAAGCTGCAGCACTCAGTATTGAGTCTTTACAGAGTTCCTCAGTCACATATTCCTGACTGGTAGCAGGAAAGTACACAATTCAACAGACAGTAAGCTGATTGATGAGCCAAGGAAACTCACACAGTTCAATTTGTATCTGAAAATAAATATGTGAAAACTAATATCAGTGAAGTTCAGCATCTGGAGTTCTCCCCTGTAGGGACAATCTCTACAGCTTTGTCAATATAAAACATCACATTCATGTTCAGTTCAGAATTACAATTTTTAGACAGGTTCAGAGAACAGAAAGAAAATGACTATGACCCAAAGGATGAGCACTGTCTCCAATTGTCTGCTGTCTAACTCCAATCCAATCCCTCCTATGTCCTTTGCTTTTCAATCCAGTGCTTGACTAGCCTTACTCTTTTATCACTAAAACAGTCCTCGACTCCTCCTGCCCTCCACAAGTATCACCCTGCCATTCTCAGCCCCCTTCAATCCTAGTCCTATTGCCCCATAGTCACCCCATCTCCATCCTTCCCATACCCTCAATCCTTATACCATCTAATCCCTTGCCCTTTGCTCTATCCAAGGTTCAACCAAAGCACTCAAAAGAAAATTAATCATATAGAAAGGAAAAATAGGCAGGGTTACATGGAAAAGAAAGGAAATGGCCAACCGAATTGCTGATTGGGTAAGTTAGTTTGATAGGCTGTATAGCCTCCCTACACCCCAATTACCAGCTGTACCGACCTTCCACCAAATCCCCAGTGTTCCACATCCCTGGTACAGAACCCAAGCAGATAAAGTAAAACTAAAACACTGCGAATACTGGAATCTGAAACAAAAACCAGATGAGATACATCCATGGGGGTGGTGCGTGTGGGTGCTGTAATCGGACAAAGGAAATGGAAATGACAGAACCCAAACAACCATGTTTCATGAGTTTGTTGGAAATAGTGTCATGCAAAGAAATGTGACATCAGTCTAGCTAACTGTGATTGAAATAGGAGGGAAGGTACCAGATGCAATTTTAATGTTGGGATATGGGTCCAAAAGTCAACTCGGAGAAAGTGGGTAATCTCTTCCCACCGATGGCTGTTCAACATCCGATCAGCTTAAGCTCAACACAGCACAGGTGTTCTTTCAAATAATAGGAAAATAACATTTATTACAGCAAAACGGCCAGATGACATGGTAGAGGCAGTTACAATTACAATATTTAGAAGAAATTTGGATAGGCACACTGATGGGAAACGTTGAGGGATGGGGACCATCGCAGTAAAATGGGACTAGTTCAGTTTAAGAAATGTGATCAGCTTAGGCGAGTTGAACCAAAGGGCCTGTTTGCACACAGTATATCTCTCTGATTCTGACAGTTAGAATACACAAAAACAGATCTGAGCTGAGTTTATGAAACAGTCACTGACTTTATAAATACATTTATAAGAACATAAGAAATGGGAGCAGGAGGAGGCCATCCAGCCCCTCGAGCCTGCTCCACCATTCAATAAGATCATGGCTGATCTGATAGTGGTTCAGTTCCACTTTCCCGCCTGCTTCTCTTAACCCTTAATTCCTTTATTGATCAGAAATCTATCTACTTGTGACTTAAACATATTTAACGAGGTAGCCTCCACTGCTTCAATGGGCAGAGAATTCCAGAGATTCACTGTCCTCTGAGAGAAGTTCTTCCTCAACTCTGTTCTAAATTGACTCCCCCTTATTTTGAGGCTGTGCCCTCTAGTTCTTGTTTCCTTTCTAAGCAGGAAGAATCTCTCTAGCTCTACCCTATCTAGCCCCTTCATTATCTTATAAGTCTCTATAAGATTCCACCCCTCCTCAGCCTTCTAAACTCCAACGAATACAGACCCGGTCTACTCAATTTTTCCTCATAAGCTAACTCCCTCATCTCCGGTATCAGCCTGGTGAACCTTCTCTGTACTCTCTCCAAGGCCAATATATCCTTTCGCAAATAAAGGGACCAAAACTGCACCCAGTACTCCAGCTGCGGTCTCACCAGTGCCTCGTACAGTTGCAGCAAGACCTCTCTGCTTTTATATTCTATCCCCCTCGCGATAAAGGTCAACGTTCCATTTGCCTTCTTGATCACCTGCTGCACCTGCAGGCTGAGTTTTTGTGATTCATGCACAAGGACGCCCAGGTCCCTCTGCACAGTAGCATCTTATAATTTATCACCAATTAAATAATAGTCTATTTTACTATTATTCCTTCCAGTGAATAACCTCACACTTATAAAATGTTTGACCAGGCCTTTCAATATGGCACGGTGGCACAGTGGTTAGCACTGCCGCCTCACAGTGTCAGGCACCTGGATTTGATTCCTGGCATGGATCACTGTTTGTGCAGAGTCTGCACGTTCTCCCCATGTCTGCATGGTTTTCTCCGGGTGCTCCGGTTTTCCGCCACAGTCTGAAAGATGTGCTGGTTAGGTGTAATGACCATGTTAAATTCTCCGAGTATACCCGAACAGGAGCCAGAGTGTGGCAACTGGGGGAATTTTCACAGTAACCTAATCACAGTGTAAATGTAAGCCTACTTGCGACGCTAATAAATAAACTTCATAGAGTAACACCAAAGAATCTCATAAATGATGAATTACACTGCTCGAGAAAGAAAATTGCTGTCCAAAAGTAAACAGCTATGTTTCAGAGAAAAGGATCTCACTAACAGCAAATGAATGGCTTGCAATTCTATTTCAGATGCTGCAGATTAAGGGAGGAGTAGTGAGCAGGGGTAAGTCAACTTTGTGCTTTTTAAATTAAGTCTGAGAATCTTCAACACTCAGATAGGACCTTGGTTAAACATCTCACCTATAAAATACTACCTGTGAGAATGTAGCACACACTACAATACTGAGCATCAAGTACTACAGTGGAGTATGAAATAACCTGCTGACTCACCCAAGAGTGCCATCAACTGTAAGACCATCCCAATTAGGAACAAAAGGAGGTAATTTAAAGAACAATTATTCCATTGGAGACAGTTCAGAGAAGGTTCACTAGAATGATTCCCAGCATGGAGGGCTTATCTTTTGAAGAAAAGTTAAACAGGTTGGGACTCTACTTGTTGGAGTTTACAAAAATGAGGGGTGATCTCATTGAAACATTTCAGATTCTTAAGAGGCTCGACAGGATAAATACTGAGAAGCTGTTTCTCTTCGTGCGAGAGTCTCGGACCAGAGGGAATAGGCTCAGGATAAAGGGGCACCAATTTAAGACCGAGATGGGGAGGAATTTCTTCTCCCTGAGGATTGAGAGTTTTTGGAACTCCTTGCCACAGAAAGCTGTGGGGGCAGAATCCTTGTGTATATTTAAGGCTCAGATTGATTTCTTTTTGATCAGAAAGGGAGATCAAGGGTAATGGGGAAAGGGTAGGAAAGTGAACATGAGGAAAGTTGAATCATGATGGAATAGACTCGAGCAGCCAAATGTCCTTATTTCTTATGGTCTCATGAATCCCCCATTATCAAAATCCAGGGTTACCGGTGACCAGAAACTGAACAAACAGCACAGGTGTTAGCACTGCTGCCTTACAGCGACAGGGAGCCGAGTTCGATTCCGGCCTTGGGTGACTGTATGAAATGTGAACTTTTTCCTATAGTCCAGAGATGTACAGGTTGGGGGCATTAGCCATGCTAAATTACCCCTTACTGTCCAAAACTAAGTGGATTAGCAGAATAAATGTGTGGGGTTATGGAGACATGATAGGAATATGATGCTCTGTCGCAGAGTTGGTGCAAATTTGATGGGCCAAAGGGCTTCCATTTGCATTGTGGGCATTCTACGATAGACCATTTGGCCCAATTGAGTTCAGTCCACCATTCAAAGACCATGCCTGATCTGATGTAATTATGATAATGTAAACAGGGCCTAGTTTTAAGGCTGATAAATTGGATATCCTAAACTAAAGAATTAGACATATTAAAATCAAACAGTCAAACCTCAGACAAGCCAACTGTATAAATGCACAAACATGTCTTGGCCTGTCCCAGCAAAGATTGTTGCACTCTACTGATATTTAGCAAGAAATCATTGCACCCCATTGAAATGCACCGGACTATTATTAAAGGCCCAGATCAGGCCAGACTTTCTGTCACCTAGAGTTCCTGCAGTTGGCTTAATCCGATAAAAGGTTACATTAAGCAACAGCATGGAGGTGGACACCTTGGGGGCGGACCCTGGTGTCCTGTCAGGCAGACATCAAGAAACATACTGGGTATTGGAACCCCCTCCTGGGATCTCACTGGCCGAAAGCCAGAGAAGTTTCTGGAAAGGCAAGCAGGCAGAGGGATAAAGGGACACATTTCAGACACACCAACAGCGAAAACTCAACAAAGGAGGCGAACTTGACCATATGGAAGATTGACCAGAGAGGGAAGGAAGAAGCTGCCATCGAGATTCACTTTTGTGATGACCAGAGAGAATTGAGCCTGCAGTTTAACCAAACCATCTTTGCGGGTAGTACACTTGAATCTGGGATATTCTCTTGTTTATGTGGGTAATCTGAGGGTTAATAGTGTTATTATTAATAAACTTGTTGAACCTTTAATTGTGTTTGTCCATTGTCCATCTTGCAAACAAGGACACAGGAGTTAAACCTTAGAGTAAGCAAACTGGTCAAAAGTATTAATAGGTACAATATAATCTTCAGATCCACTTTCCCCCTAAGTGTACCTGAACAGTTTAAATGCAATCGCTGAATATTTTAAGCAAATGGGAACCAGAACCATCCAATAACAGATTCATTTAATGCAAAGCTACAGAAGTTGAGTTTTAACAGCCTGTTTCACAAACCTGGCCCAGTCAGACACTGCATAATGCAGAATACAGAATAACCCCTGAAAACCCAGCACAAGGATGTCCAATGTCATTCTTTTAAATACAGAAAACCTCAGTTCATGTTAATCATTTGAAAAAAAAGTCAAAGACCAAGTTCGAAACCCAATCTGAGTTTAAGGCTGTTTGTAAAACATTTCATGAAATGTTCCTGGAATCCAGCCAGGTAGCCTGCAGATACAGTAAAGGAATAGAATTACTGGATGCTGCTTAGGATTGGGCAAACAGCACGGAAAAGCAGAAACACAGAAAGAAGTGAAGCTAATTTCTAAACATAATTCTAACTGTGATCTGAAATTACTGCTTCTTTGCATCATGTCTGGTCCAACAAGAATACTGCTAGCCGTGAAGTTTGATAAACTCTTTGCCCATCTCAAAATTCATCATCACACATTTTCACAAGAATCGCAGGGCTCAAAAGCTCCACAATATCACCACACTGTGGATAATTTGAATGACTACTGCCCAAACACAACTCCCAAGTAACAGTAAGAGTCAACCTGTGTAAACAGCCATTTGTCCAACACATTAACATGCCTAGCTGGGAGAATGATCACAGTTGAGGATGACTGATTCCTTCTCAATTGGCCTTGACCTCACAGCAGCAGGGCAGAATCCGGCCATTGCCCCATGCTGGTCCCCATCATTGGAAACTGAACATTAGCAGTGAACTTAGAACCTCCTGCTTACACTTATCTCTGTGAGTGCTTTGTATTTCCACCCACAGAAGACAGCCATGGAGTTCAAAGGGTTGCTCAGCTTACACTTCACAGTCGGTTCATTAAAACTCAGTGAAGCAGAACAGAACCAAGACAAGAATGCTCTGTTAAACTGAAGTGATCCCACGCTTCCCAGAAGCCCAATAGTCACAGGAACGTCTGTATCGGGAATCAGGAAGCCTGGGGCGAGAGATTTCAGTTGACTCTGCAGGCTCGAATCATCAACAGTTGGAGAAGAATGAAGATTGGAGACATGATGAGGCCATACCACAGTTGAGAGCTCCGTCCTTCCAGCTTCTGACACAACAGCATCTCGAAGACAAACTTGAGGCTGAGGACGGTCAGGATCCAGAAGAGGCGCATGACGGCCAAACGTTTTTCCCCGTCCTGGAACAGGCGGATAGACACAATCATGGTGAAGTACGTGCTGAGCCCGTCAGCGGTGAAGAGAGGAATGAAGACATACCACCAGTCCAGCCACGCTGCAAAATTGTCCACCTTAACAGCAAGCAGCACAGAGAACACCAGGAAGGCAACCAGGTGCAGCAGCATTTCAAACGTGGCAAATCCCAGCCATTGTACCAACTCACGCAGTGAGAACAGCATGTCGATGTTGGCACTACACAGGCCCCAGGAAGGGCACCTGCCTCAGTCAACAAGAACTAACAAATTACATCAGTATACCCAGTTGCTCCTGGTCCCCCAAACTGATTCGTGTCCAGGAACGCAGCATACAACTTCTAAAAAAAAAGGAACATCAAAATGTTATCCTATCACGTAATTCTTTACAATAATGATGTAAAAACATAAGAAATAGGAGCAGGAGTAGGCCATCCAGCCCCTCGAGCCTGCCCCGCCATTCAATAAGATCATGAACCATGGTAGTGGTTCAGTACCACTTTCCCGCTTTCTCCCCGTAACCCTTAATTCCCTTGTCAATCAAGAACCTATCCACTCTCGACTTGAACATATTCAGTGAGGAAGCCTCCAGCACTTCAACAGACAGAGAATTCCAAGTATTCACCACCCTTTGAGTGAAGAAATATCTCAACTCTGATCTGATCAACCACCGCCCCCCCTCTAAATCTCAAGGCTGTGCCTTCTAGTCCTGCTATCTTTGTTAAGTGGGAAGAGTCTCTAACCTCTACCCTATCCATCCCCTTCATTATCTTATACGTCTCTAAAAGATCCCCTCTCAGCCTTCTAAACTCCAAAAGTACAAAACTAGCCTATTTAGTCTCTCGTCATAATCCAGCGCCCTCATCTCTGGTATCAGCCTAGTGAACCTTCTCTGCACCCCCTCCAAGGCCAATAATCATAAGTTTTATAATATTTTTGAGACTGTCTTTAACTTGAGGGAAAATTAAGGAAGTAATATCAACCTCTGACCTGTCTTGCAGTCAATAGCTAGTCCAATTAGTTCCTGATCTATGGTAACCCTCAAAGTGTTGATAGTGAAGGATTTAGTGGTGGTAATGCTGTTGAATATCAAGGAGCGATAGTTAGACCTCTCTTGTCGGAGATGGTCACATCCTGGCACTTGCGTGACACACGTTACTTGTCAGCTCAAACCTGGATATTGTCCAGATCTTGCTGCATTTGAACATGGGCTGCTTCAGTATCTGAGGAATTGTAAATGTCCTGAACATTGTGCTATCATCAACAAACATCCTGACTTCTGACCTTACGATGGAAGGAAGGTTATTGATGAAGTTAAAGGCAAAATACTGTAGATGCTGGAATCTGAAACAAACAGAAAATGCTAGAGAATCACAGAGGGTCTGACAACATCTGTGGAGCAGAGAAAAGCTCTGGATTCAACCATACACGAAAATTGGCTCTGTTGACCCCCCTCTTCACAGATGCTGTCAAACCTGCAGAGATTTTCCAGCATTTTCTGGTGGTGTCATTGATGAAGCATTGAAGATAAATTGATGCCAGATTACGACCTGTGGGAACTCCTGCACTTCTGTTCGTTGGGACTGACTGTGGGTGCCAGTGGGTTGAGGCGGAGAAGTTGGGGGGCAGGGGATTGCCATGCCGGGGGTGGCGGTGGGGTGTTGGGGGTGGCAGGGAGAGTGGGGGGCAGGGAAGGGGGGGGGGTGCAGGGGAGGGAGCGACCGGGAACGGGGAATGACCGGGGAGAGGAGCGACCGGGAACGGGGAATGACCGGGGAGAGGAGCGACCGGGAACGGGGAATGACCGGAGAGAGGAGCGACCGGGAACGGGGAATAACCGGGGAGAGGAGCGACCGGGAACGGGGAGTAACCGGGGAGAGGACGCGACCGGGAACCGGGGAGTAACCGGAGAGAGGAGCAAACCGGAACGGGGAATAACCGAGGGAGAGGACGACCGGAACGGAGAATAACCGGAGAGAGGACACAACAAAACCAAACACACCAACGCGACCGGGAACGGGGAATGACCGGGGAGAGGAGCGACCCGGGGAACGGGGAATGACCGGGGAGGGAGCGACGGGAACGGGGATAACCGGGAGAGGAGCGACGGGAAACGGGGAGTAACCGGGGAGAGGAGCGACCGGGAACGGGGAATGCCGGAGAGAGGAGCGAACGGGAACGGGGAAATAACCGGGGAGAAGGAGCGACCGGGAACGGGGAGTGACCGGGGAGAGGAGCGACCGGGAACGGGGAGTGACCGGAGAGAGGAGCGACCGGGTACGGGGAGTGACCGGAGAGAGGAGCGACCGGGAACGGGGAATAACCGGGGAGAGGAGCGACCGGGAACGGGGAGTAACCGGGGAGAGGAGCGACCGGGAACGGGGAGTAACCGGGGAGAGGAGCGACCGGGAACGGGGAGTAACCGGGGAGAGGAGCGACCGGGTACGGGGAGTAACCGGAGAGAGGAGCGACCGGGAACGTGGAATAACCGGGGAGAGGAGCGACCGGGAACGGGGAATAACCGGGGAGAGGAGCGACCGGGAACGGGGAATAACCGGGGAGAGGAGCGACCGGGAACGGGGAATAACCGGGGAGAGGAGTGACCAGGGAGAGGAGCGACCGGGAACGGGGAGTGACCGGAGAGAGGAGCGACCGGGTACGGGGAGTGACCGGAGAGAGGAGCGACCGGGAACGGGGAATAACCGGGGAGAGGAGCGACCGGGAACGGGGAGTAACCGGGGAGAGGAGCGACCGGGAACGGGGAATAACCGGGGAGAGGAGCGACCGGGAACGGGGAATAACCGGAGAGAGGAGCGACCGGGAACGGGGAATAACCGGAGAGAGGAGCGACCGGGAACGGGGAATAACCGGGGAGAGGAGCGACCGGGAACGGGGATAACCGGAGAGAGGAGCGACCGGGAACGGGGAGCGACCGGAGAGAGGAGCGACCGGGAACGGGGAGCAACCGGGAACGGGGAGCGACCGGGGAGAGGAGCGACCGGGAACGGGGAGCGACCGGGGAGAGGAGCGACCGGGAACGGGGAGCGACCGGGGAGAGGAGCGACCGGGAACGGGAGCGACCGGAGAGAGAAGTGACTGGGAACGGGAACGACCGGAGAGAGGAGCGACTGGGAACGGGAATGACTGGAGAGAGAAGTGACTGGGAATGGGAACAACTGGGAACGGGAATGACTGGAGAGAGAAGTGACTGGAGAGAGGAGCGACTGGGAACGGGAATGACTGGAGAGAGGAGCGACTGGGAACGGGAACGACTGGAGAGAGCAATAACTGGATTGGGAATATCTGGGAATGTGAATAACTGGGATTGGGGAGAAGAGGATCAGAGTGAGACACTGAGTGAGATGGTTAACAGTAGTATCAGGACAATATTGTGAATTTCAGGAAATGGTAAGCAATCCATTTTTACTCCATTGGAAAGGGAGTGGTTTTATAGTTACAGGACAGTCTTGGACAATGAGAACCATCTGGGATTAATACCACTATAGGGAGGAAAACCAACGTTAGTAATGAAGGAATAATGAGAAGGAGAGTAACATGGAACCCTCCTAAGTCAAGTTTAAATGAGTTATTGCTAGAAGAGAAAGTGAGAGTAAGTTTTACGGAAGGGAATGAATGAAGTACTATGTGTTAATGATAGTGACTGTAGTGGTTCTGAGTGAAGTACTATATACAAAACTTAAAGGTCTCATTTCAACGAGTTAATGTGTGAAAGCACTTCTTCATTGCAATACCAAGTAAAATTGTTAGATTATTGTGTAATTACTGTCCTGATGAATGTGCTTTTATTAGTATCCAGGACATCATTGTAGAATGTGTACTTTTGAAGTATTTATTGTGGTAGTGTTTGTATAATGAGTTTGCAGTTACTATGTGAAGAATGTCCACATTTTGATGATTGAGAGGTTGCTATTGACACTGGATGGTGTATTTTGGTGATATAATTATTTAAAAATTTGTTGTCATGAGGTTGTCAGTTTTCATGTATTGTTATTGGTGATTGTGATGAGTGTACAGCAGTGTACAACCTTTGAGACAATGTACTGTTCAATGAATGGGTAGTTACAGTACAAAAAATGTGTTTCAGCGGTTAGTATTTGGCATTTTAAAATGAGGTGTTGCCCTTGGGACAGTGATGAGGAGAATTTTTTTTCTCCGTGAGGGTTGTGTGACTTTGAGTCTCAGAGGGCGGTGGAAGTTAGATCACTGAGTATTTTTCAGATAGATTGATTCCCTTGCCCAACAAGAATGTAAGGTTATTGGTAACAAATGGGGAATGTGGAATTCAACACAAACAAGTCAGCTTTGGCCTAATTGATTAGTAAAGCAGGTTGAGGAGCCAAATGTGCTACTTCTAATTTGAATGTTTGTATCTTAGAATAACTGATGTATGAATATTATACTGGGAACAGCATGAGTAATTACTGCACTGTGAATGTCTGAATTTAATGCTGTGTGAAACATGTTCTAGTGTGAGAAATTACTGTAATTGTGACTGTGGCTGGTACTTCTCCATACCTGTGAGAATATGGTATTATAACAGTGGTCATACCTTGCCCCTCACTGAAGCCTCTCTATCTGACTACATCTTTCAACAACTACCTGGCCCAGACTACCACAGTGACAGTGTGCCTTTACCAGCAAATCATGTCTTGATCTTTCTGTCCCTCACTCCTCTGGTACTTTAAAGAACAAAGAAAATTACAGCACAGGAACAGGTGCTTCAGCCCTCCAAGCCTGCACTAACCATGCTGCCTGTCTGAACTGAAACCCTTCTGGAGACTATATCCCTTTATTGCCATCCTATTCATGTATTTGTCCAGATGCCCCTTAAAAGTCACTATCATTCTTTCTCTTTTTGAACATCTCACCTTCTGCTAATCCTCTTCGTAGAATCCCTACAATGCAGACAGAGGCCTTTTGGCCCATCGAGTCAGAGAACATCTTAGCCAGGCACCCCATCTCGCCCTATTCATTTACCCCATGAGCCCCCTTGGGACCTTGGGATACCAAGGGGAAATTTAGCATGGCCACTCTACCTTTGGGCTGTGGGAAGAAACCGGAGCACCTGGAGGAAACCCATGCAAACCCAGGTTGGTTTTTCTTGGTGATTTCCTTCTCCATCTTAGCTCCCCTTATCCTTTCATCTGATTCATTTCCCTTCTGTCCACTCTCCCTGTACTCCTTCCAAAGCATACCCAACTGTGGCTCAAGCTCAATATCACTTTCTTAAGGGCAGAGAGGTGGGCAATAACTGCTTGTCCAGCCAGCGATGCCCACATTCAGCAAATGAATGAAAGAAACCCATCTTGACCATGCAGCTGCCACAGCCCCTCTGCTCCCAAGGTCCTGAACACAGACAGAGCCTTTGCTTTTTAATTTCTCATCATCTTTGTCCCCCTGTACATTCTTCCAATCCCAGTTGTTTCTGCATTTAATCTGAGTTTTTAAAAAGTCCTGCCTTACAACTGCATTTTCAAACTGCTAACTGTCGTTCATTGGCCCTCAATATTCCACACTACTCCAGCACTGACTTGTTCAGTCCTTCCCTTGTGTTTGCATTTGATGCCCTGGTCCCGAATAAAACCTTACTCTCTCCCATCCCAATCTTTCCTATTGCTATTGGCCCAATCTTTGCTGCTTTGAGTCCAACAGAAACTCCTAAAATGTACCTTGAACAGAAGTAGTTTTGTCATCTATCAGCAGATCTGCTGGGTCGTATTGATTATTACCAAGCCTCGCTCCCCTCTGCTAAAATTAGTCATCTCTCTATTTTCTCTCCAATGATGCTGTCAGACCTGCAGAGTTCCTCCATCATTTTCTGTCTGTTTCAGATTCCAGCACCCGCAATATCTTGCCTTTAAAGTGTGGTTAATATGAGATTCTAAAATGTTAGCCCTAATTCATATAAAATCCTCAATTTAATATATTCTATCAATCTTACAAATTAATTCCAGCTTCTAATCCTTTGTGTAAAAATCACTTTGCCATCATTGCTTTCTTTGCCAATCACTTTAAATCTGTGTTGGCTGATCCTCCATCCTTTTGTCAATGAGAACAGTTTCTCTTATCTAGATCCCTCTCATTATTTTAAAAATCTCTATCAAATCTCTCAACATTTTCTTCTCTAAGGAGAATTAGCCCAGTTTTTCTAATCAGTCCAAAATATTGTGTGATTTCAAGAAGGAATTCAATACAGATCTAAGGTTTAAAGGATCAAGAGATCTTGGGGGTAAGGAGGTCAATGAGGATGATGATCAAAATGAATGATGGAGCAGTCTCCAACGCACAAATTGGCCGCATCCTGCTTCTAGTTTCTACATCTAGGACTCTATTGATTTCTATCTTGAACATTCTCAATGACTGAGCTCTACAGCCTTCTAGGGTAGAGAATTCAAAAGATTCACACCTTTCCGAGTGACAGAGTTCCTCTTCATCTTGGTCCTATATGGCTTGCTCTCTATTCAGAGACTGTGTCTCCTTGTTCTGGACTCCTCAACTAGGAGAAAGATCTTACCTGCATCTTGATTGTCTCTTCAATCTCTTGTCATGGGACATCTCTCCATCCCAGGAATTGGTCTGGTGAACCTTTGTTATATTCCTTTTATGGCCAACATATCCTTCCTTAGGTCATGAGACCAGAGCTGTATGGTCTCACCAATGCTCTGTACTATTGCAGCAAGACATCTTTACTCCTGAAGTCAAATCCTCTTGTGATGAAGACTAACACACTATTTACCTTCCAGATTGCTTGATGCACCTGTATGTTTTCTTTCAGTGACTTATGTACAGGGACATCCACTCTGCCTTTCTGTCTTTTCTACCAAAGTGGATAAATTCACATTTTCTTTTCCACATCATGTTCCACCTGCTATGTTCTTTCCCAGTTCTCGGTCTGTCTGAATCTCCTTGAAGCCTCTTTGTATCCTCCCCACAATTCTCACTCCCTAGTTTTGTGTCCTCAGGAAACTTGGAAATATTTCCTTGCATGGATATATGTATTTCATGTGAGTATTTCAAGCACTTGTGATTTCTCTATCATTGACCTTCTGTTTACTCTCTTAGGCTTTCTTGAAATGGGACTTCTTAAAGGATAGATTCTGAAGTTGACTTTGCTGATTATTGAAAGGTAATTGATCAGCATGCTTTATTCTATAGCTGTGACTAAACAGTGAGTCACTTACAGAATGGTACATTATTACTTGGTGGTTTTGTTGTGATTGCTAATAATTCTTTAAGAACACCCATTAGCCTGATGTCAGAGTCATTCTGCTGTATCAAAACAAATACTCTTTGACGATAAAAAAATTAAAATGATTTTAAAATGAATCATAGAACCCCAAAGGTGCAGAAGGAGGCCATTTGGCCCATCGTGTCTGCCACAATCCCATCCAAGCCCTGTAACCCCACATATTTACCCTGCTGATCTCCCTGACACTAGGGTCAATTTAGCATGACCAGTTCATCAAACCTGCACGTCATTGGATTGTGGGAGGAAACCAGAGCATCTGGAGGAGAATATGCAAACTCCACACAGACAAACACGAGGGCAGAAGGGGCTGTGCCTGAAGAATGCCAGAACGTTTAATAAAATATAAAGAATACACTATCTTACTGCTGTTGATGTTTGTAATCGGTTCAGGCTTCAGTGCTAACATTTGTGCACAGCTCTCAACTTTTTATTTTCACTGTGATGCCCAGGTATCCCCTATTTAAGATGCATTTTAATAGCATTTCTTTCTTTCAGCACTGTTTGTACGTTTGCTGAATAACACTTCCTCAGTTTTCATTTTAATATAGTTATTGAGCATGCCTGGTTGTTTTTATAACTAAGCTGCTACTTTTCATATTTCCCTCTCACTCACCCTTCCAAGATTCGTTCTCTGTGTCAGTGTTTTATTGAACATATTGTTGCGGTTTAATGCCAAGCACATTGTTAAACAGGTGATGGGTATTTGTACACCTATCAATGGGGATAGCTGGGGCACTGATGGTTGGAGTGGTGTGGACTGTGAACTATGTCAGTAAACTTTCTCCAGCAAAGAAAGTAGTTGCATCTTTGTTTTAATTTCACCAATAGGCATGGATTTATTTAATGCATTGCCATTCACCCCTTCTTGCTGCTTGCCCCAGCTTTCTGTTCGTCTCATCCCTATCATTTGCTTACCCTCCCACTTGCCACCTCTTGCACTCACCGTTTTTCTCCCCTGATTCTCCCAGTCACCGATTCCTAACTCACCCACTCACAGCTCCCCTCGCTACCTCACTCACTTCCTGTCTCCCTCCACCCCTCTCCTGAGTTACGGCTCACTGAAAGGGATCGGGAGAGGGATGCAGCAAGCGAGGGGAAGTGGGAGAAGAAGGCAATGAGTAGGAGGGTTGGAGAGCAAGATGGCAAGTGGGAGGGTTGGCAGTCAGGAGCAGTGGCAAGGGAAAGGGTGAATGAGAGAATTGGGAGGAGAGCAGGAGTGCTGGGAGGGAATTGGGATGCGGGAGTTGGGGAGAGAAACAGGGAGGGTTGACACTTGGGAGAATTAGGTTGGAGAGAGTCAGCAGGTAAATTTGTCAGAGTTAGTAAGATTTTAAGTTATTGGGATTTTGTAGCTTAATAAAAATGTTTGGGCCAGTTAATTTGAAGGCAGCAGATAGGTTTTTGATGTAAAAGTTAGAGTTAGGATTGAAACCCACCTGTATTACGTGTTTTCTCATGTCAATGTGAATTTTGTTTTGCACACTTTTTTTTAGGAATGCACTAAGTGAGGGATAGCTGTTATTTTCAGGAAGTGAAACTAATGCATATGATAGCAGCTCAGGGGTGTGCAGGCTCTGGTTTACCCTCCCCCCCCCCAGCCTCTCACACTGTGCTTCACCGTTTCCTTGTAGATGGTAGAACGGAAGCTGTTGGTATTATTCGGGAGTCAGACTGGCACAGCGCAGGATGTGGCCGAACGGATCGGGAGGGAAGGAGTACGGCGGCACTTCAAGTGCAGAGTGATGCCACTGGATAGTTACACAATTGTGAGTACTGATGGCGGGGATGGAGATGGATTGGGCCAACCTGTGACTGGATCTCCCCCAGGCTGTGCTCGCTGAGGAGATGCGAGTTCCTTGGCAGTACGTGAGGGTGAAGTGTGTGGGAAAAGCATGAGAACACTTCAAAAAATTAGTCGTGAAGCGTTTTGGGACATCCTGAAAATCAAAATGATAAAGAAAGATTTGCATTTTATTTGCAACCCCAAAGTACTTTACAGTCAATGCAGTAATTCTGAAGTATAGTCACTGTTATAATGCAGGAAATTCTGTCACCAATTTACACACAGCAAGCTCCCAGAAATAGCAATAGAATAACGGACTGCAAAGGAAGTAATCTCTCAATTGTCTGAACTCTGCAGTAAATATTCTACATTCCAGGTTTCATTTGCTTATCACCTCGGTGGTCACTGCTTGTGGTTACTTCCCAGTTTGGCACCACTCCTGTTACTGAATTCTTAGACTGATCGTCAAATCTCACCTTAGCTCCCCTATCGTGTAATTTCCCAATGCTGTATCTCTCGGAAATCTCTGCATTCTTCCAGTTTTAGCCTCATGAGTATCCCTGACACTGTACCATCTCTTGCTTCCGAGCTCTGAAATTCTCTTCCAAAACCTCTAATTCTTCCCTCTCCTCCAAAATGCTTTTTAAGGTCTACTTTTGATCAAGTTTTATGTCTCCTTATTTGCTTCAATATCCAGTTTTGTTCGGTAACCTGTGAGTTGCTTTAATGATGTTAAAGGTGTTACAGAAATGCAGATTCTTGTAGTTGCAATTTCTACTGATATTCTTGAAGTGCAGATGGATAAAGCAGCTCAGTAGTATTTAGTGCTGGAGCTGTTGCTGAAATGTGTCAGTCATGCCCGTGATCTTACCCTGCCTGCGGACCTTCATCTTCTGTGCCCTGGAGTTGTGCTTGTTGCTGTGAAATTCTAATTGTCCTTTTCCTTCTGGCTCAGGCTGATCTGATCCAGGAGCCCCTGGTGGTGTTTGTGTGCTCCACCACTGGCCAAGGCGAACCCCCAGACAACATGAAGGTACGGTAACACCAGCTGAAAGCACCTCTCAGCAGCTCGGAGAACAGGACCCTGGACTTTTAGGGCTAAATTTAAGTAGAATGCAGGGTTGTAATGCGCTTGAACAACATCAGCTATCAATGAGTTTCATGCAGTGCAAAATATGTCCACTATCATTAAGAGGACAATTTTTCTCTCCCAACACACCATGCAATCCTGGCACAGTCTGAGAACTGAATACAACTACCTGTCTGTACAGTGTGGACAGACTGAAACCAGGATATCCCTCAGTCATGTCAGTATGAGGAATTATAATGTGAAAACCTGTGGCATTAGGCCCTGATATTATCCACACAATACAGACGGTTCCTGGTTGGGGGAAGGGGCTTTACACTGTTTAAAAATGTGATTGTGGCTGGACACTGCATGTACCTGCCAGCATTTTGCTGACAATGGGCAGCAAGGCCTGTGACGGTTCCATCTTGGAGAGCCTGGATTTTCATTAATATATTTTAAATCAGGCTCACACAACACTGGCCAGGTTTCTCAGAGCTCCAGAAACTCAGGGTGAAAGGGAGACAGCAGTTCTAGAATCTAAAATGCTTTTAAAGCATTGCCTGTGGGCCAAGTGGAAACAGGAGTGTTCACTACTCCCCCCCCCTACCCCACCCAGTCTTTTGGCCTCTCTCTCTCCCTACAGCTGTTTGCAGTTTCTCCTCCTCTCCCTCCTTCAGTCCCTCCTTCTCTCCCTCTTTCTGATCCTCTCTGTCTGTCCTTTTGACCAAACTCTATCACTCCTGCCAGTTGTACAGCCTATCTCCTTCCCTCCCTCTCTGCCAATCATTGCCTTCCTTTCTCTCCCTTTGCCGATTCCAGTCCCCTCCCATATCTGAGCATGGCCTCTCATCCTCTCCCATCTGCCCGTTGCTGCCACTTTCCTCCTACCATTCAGAATAATCACAGCACAGAGGAGGCCATTCAGCCAATCATCTTTGTGCTGGACCTTTGCAGGAGCAATTCACTCAAAGTCACCCTCCCACAGTTATTCCATCCTCTACAACATCCCTCTTTTTCAGTCAATCATTTAATTCTCTTCAGAAAGCCTTGATTGAATCTACCTCTACCTCACTCTCAGGTTATGTATTCCAGATTCTAATCACTTGCTGCTTAAGAAAGTTTCTCCCCATGTCTCCAATGCTTCTTTTGCCAGTTATCTTCAATCTGTGTCCTCTGATTCTCGATCCTTCCATCAATGAATTGGGAACAGTTTCTCCCTATTTATTCTGTCCAGCCGCCTCATGATCTTGAGCATCTCGATCAAATCTCCTTTCGACCTTCTCTTATCCAAGCAAAACAATCCCAACTTTTCCAGTCTACCTGTAACTCAAATTCTTCATGACTGAAATCATTCTCATTAAACCTTTCTGCACTTTCTCCAATGCCTTCACAGCTTTCTGAAAGTGTGGTGCCCAGAACTGGACACAATACTCCAGTTGACGGTGAATCAGTGATTTATGAAGTGAATCTTTCTGATTCTCCTGCACGTCACGGCCTTTCCCAGCCACAATCTGCAATCTCCAACACCCTGGATAATGTTCTGAAGAATTTTTCTACCTCATCATTTTCTAGCCCATCAGTCACTTCAGTCAATTGTCTGGTAGGAAACAGAAATAAAAAAATGTATTGAGTTTTGATGTTTAAATTCATAAGGATCTGTGTCCCAAGCCTTGCTGGATTTTTCAGCCATATTTTTGGCTTCCTACACTTTCTTCCAGCAAGTATTAATGTCACTGAGTGTGGACAATTAAAGTTAAACTGTCATGTCCTGTTGTGCATGCTTTGTATTGTCAAACTCCATCATTGTCTCCCCCTGCCTCTGGCTTCCCCACTCAATCTGCAACCCTTCGCTGTCCCTTTCTCTCTCCCCGCTCTCCTATCTCCACTGACTGTGATTGATTTAATCCAGACTATCTCTCTTTGTAGAAATTCTGGCGGTTTATTTTCCGACGGAATCTTCCTGCAACCTCCCTCTCCCTGATGGATTGTGCTGTCTTAGGTCTTGGAGACTCCTCCTACTCTAAGTAAGTTGAATGGTGAGTTTATGGAGAGTGGGTTTAACCACTAATGATCATTTTCAAACGATTGGGAAGCTTCATGTCTTTGGTGAATGATTGGTCAGCGATTGTCAGCTGCGTGAGGCCACGCGAGGAAACGCATCAACCTCGGTAAAGTCACTCAAAGCCTTCTCCCCAAAACTGTGAACAAGGGGATTTTAAAGAATCCTGTTGCTTGGGTAAGTTCTGTGGGTTTATTCTAGAAGAAGCTGAAATCCACAGACCAGGAATATCCCCGTCTGTGATGGATTGGCTGGGATAGTAAGGCAGCTAATAGTAAAATCACTCACGACTCTAATACTTGCTCCAGTGACCAGGCCAGGAAATGTCCGGAATGGGGAAAGCTTGCTGCAGTCAAATAACCCGCCAGTGCCCACACTTAAAGTTGACGCTGGGCACTGGCTCCAGAATGTGAAGCAACACCCTAGCGGTAAATCAGCTCGCTTTCCATGTTGGATTGAGAAAATGCTGGTAAAGGAAATTCTCTGGATCTTTTATTATGGATCTTTAACTTTCCTGTCCTTTTACTCTATCATTATCCCAATTCATATTTGGGTAATTAAAGATCCCTAATATCAACACTCTATAGTTCTAGGAGATTTAGACATTAAATGGCATTACCATCGCTGAATCCCTCACTATCAACATCCTGAGGGTTACCATTGACCAGAAACTGAACTGGACCAGCAATATAAAACACAGTGGATACAACAGAAGGTCAGAGGCTAGGAATCCTGCAGCAACAATTCATCTTTTGGCTCCCCTGTCCACCATCTACAAGGTTCAAGTCAGGAGTGTAATGGATTATTCTCTACTTGCCTGGCTGAGTGCAGCTCCAACAACACTCAAGAAGCTTGACACCATCCAAGCCAAATAGCCTGCTTGATTGGTACCATATCCACAAACGCTAACTCCCTTCACACTGATACACAGTGGAAGTCATGTGTACCACCAGCAGGAACTCTCAATGCTCATTTGACAGCACCTTCCAAACCCACGACCGCTACCATCCAGAAGGACAAGGGCAGCAAACATTTGGGAACACTGCCACCTGGAAATTCCCCTCCCAAATCACTCACCATCCTGGTTTGGAAATGTATTGCTAATCCTTCAGTGTCGCTGGGTCAAAATCTTGAATCAAACAGTACTTACACTTCAGGGGACTGCAGTGGTTTAAGAAGGCAGCTCACCACCCCCTTCTCAAAGGCAATTAGAGATGAGCAATAAATGCTGACCCAGGCAATGATGCCCAAATTTCATGAATAAATAAAAAACTACATGATTCTGTTGCAGAATTGTGAATAATCTAACTGCAATACTACAAGTGAGGAACTTTGTCTGAACTTGAATAGCTTTTTTAAGTGACTCGATTTCCACAGTTCGTGCTTTTCCATTTTTAAAAAAAAACTTTTTTATGGTCAATTACAGGTTTAACTTTGTTGCCAAGAAGCTGAGTAAACGTTTGATTCAGCTGGGATCCAATGGATTGCTGCCTGTGGGATTGGGCGATGACCAGCATGACCTGGGGTAAGAATGCCCTCTGCATCTTTCAAACAAGCTGATCGGTTAACGAAACAGGTTCGCCACAAGCTAAAAGCATTGTCCCAAGTGAGGGCGAAGGCCCAGTGTGATTTCAGATCTCCCTCAGCACTGAGTCATTTCTCCCTGAGCTCCCGTTCCTAACCTGTCTACTTTGTAGTCTACGAAGTGACTACTTTTATGAGTTAAATGTACTATGTAAAGTTTCTGACACTGAAGCTTAGAAATGACTGTTTGGTATTAATGGACCGATACTTAATGTGTTGATATAGCAATCCTCTCTATGTGGCTCATTCACTCACCATTCACACTGGGTGCTGGGAGAGACACTTTATGCAGTGAGCTGCACACACATGGTGATAAGGAAACTAAAATCAAGATGCACTCGCAGCAGAATGGGGATGCTTGAGGTGTAAGATCAAAATGACGGTAATTCTTTATGAAGCTAAAGCTTGGTAAGGAGGCACAGGTATTGCTTTGTGAATGTTTTACTGCATTCGCCCTTTAGCACATAGACTAAACTTCAGAACAAAGCTCTGTGTGGCTTATAAATAAAACAGAGCCATTATTTAATGACAGCTTTTCATCAATGTGACCTTTACCACTCCACTTTCACAAACTGTTCAGTTAAACACCAGCCTACAAGCTGCTACCTTAACCAATATTCTGCATCTTTGATTAGATTACTGCCTGCAGCTTGCTCACAAGTATCCATTATTCCTCATGTGAGCTACTGAGCCTCATATTGGTGCCAGCAATGTCTCAGTTTCATCGGTACACACATTCCTGTCGTTGCCCGATTTGATTAAATCTGTCTATTTCAGGTAATTTGAGCTGTTTTCTGATTAAATGGTCACACCGCCTGTTACCAGACCAGTTAACAGCAGAAGTGTGGCTCAGACTGAATCGGGCCATGGTGAGCCACTGAACATTTCTAAAATGACAATCAGTTTTGTGGGTGCAAATATTAATTGGTGATGCAGAGTTTGAGTCAGCGCAGTACATCAAACTGCACAGGCACAGCCAGGGACACACTCAGTTTTTGAGCAGAAGTCTCTCAATGCTGGGCATGCTTCTAACTGGGAATCAGTGAGGGCATTTGTGCATATGTCAATAGCTTACTTGTATTTGTCATATGAAAATATACTTAGCCATGTCCATGAACAGAAAAATAGACAAACAGTGTCCTGCATTTTTAGACAAATGAAGAGCTAGATCTCTTCTCCCTGGAGAGACAAAAGTTGAGAGGTGACCTGATAGAGGTTTATAAGATGTTGAGAGGAATAGAGAGGGTGGATTCTCAGAGACTATTTCCCAGGGCTGAAATGGTCAACACGAGAGGACACAGGTTTAAGGTGCTGGGGGGCAAGTACAGAGGAGATGTTAGAGGTAAGTTTTTCACTCAGAGGGTGGTGAGTGAATGGAATTGGTTGCCGTCGGTGGTGGTAGAGGCAAACTCACTGGGGTCTTTTAAGAGACTTCTGGATGGGATTGGAGTTACAGATAATTCTGTGGCCTGGTAAGTATAGATATGATCGGCACAACTTGTGGGCCGAAGGGCCTGTTTGTGCTGTAATGTTCTATGTTCTAAATGGAAATACTTGTTTTTTTTTACTGAAGCAAGTGAAAAGTCTTTGTGCTTAATAAATTTAATAAATTTGCAGACAGTTTCTGTTGCCAAAGAATGCAACATAAAAAACGGTGAAACATTGATATGTTTGGCAAGTACGAGAAGATCAACTAAATAGTTCATCAGTTACATTTACCATTTATTCTTTCTTTAATTATTTAAGTTTATTTGCTATTGTAATGCACAAATCTAGCTTTTTAAATTTCTTCTAATTGGAATATCTCTGTCTCATTACATATATCTTTAAGGATATCTTTTTTGTAAAACAATATTGGTAATTACATTCACACAAAGCGATTTGACTCCTTTGAGCTATTTGAGTTTGACACCCCTGGTTTAACGATCTTTCTCCAGAGTGATGTATTGACTTTGATGTAACTTCTTTCTCCTGTCCAGGCCAGATGCTGTAATTGATCCTTGGTTAAAGCAGTTCTGGGAGCAAGCATTGACTATCTACCCCCTACCGCCAGGGCTAAGTGTGCTTGGCGATGACGTCATGTGAGTACAGCAGAGTGAGAAGGGGGAAAGCCGTGTTCTTGTGTTTCATCAATTCAAAGCTCATTGATTCTTAACCAAATCCTGGATCACTGTGGTTAGCACTGCTGCCTCACAGCATCACAGTGCTGTAGCTCTGGAGTCACATGTAAGCCAGACTGGGTAGGGAAGGCAGATTTCCTTCCCTAAAGGACGTTAGTAAACCAGATGGGTTTTTACGACAAGCAAAACATGGTTTCATGGTCATCATTCCAGAGTTTTATTAAACTCAAATTTCGCAATCTGCCATGGTGGGATTCGAACCTGGGTCTCTGGATTACTTGTCCAGTGACATTACCACTACATCACTGCGTACACACACACACACACACACACACACACACACACACACACACACACACACACACACACACACACCAGGTTTCACTGGGTGGACAGCAGTAAGGGAGGTAACATAGACAAGAGCGGTATTGAGAATGCTGGGGTGGTGGTAAAGATGGGATTTATTATGGGCATTATCTTATCTTGTGCGTGTTGCAGCTATTTGCATCCTTGTGTTTGTAATGTTGTGATTTGCATATCACTGACTTCACCTTTTTCTTTGCATAGATTACCATCGAAGTACAGCTTTCAGTTTGAGGATGATGGAGCCGATGGCATCTCGGTAGCAGCGTGCAACACAAACATACAAACTAGAAGCCCACCTTCACAGCTCTGCCCATTCCCTGCCCGGATAATCTCCAATGAAAGGGTCACAGATAAAAATCACTTTCAGGATGTGCGGCTCATTACTTTTGATATTAGTGGCTCTGGCATTGAGTAAGTAACGTCTGATTCTGTACTCAGAGAAACAAATAGAACTCGAGAACACTGTCGAGTGCACCTAGCAGACTGTGCAGTACCTGATCTCTATTATCTCAATAGCATCCCACACAGGGGCTACTGATTAATATTAAAATACCCAGTTTAATTTTAACTAGGGAGTTATTCCATTCTTTTCAACCCCCAAGATACTGAGCACACGTGTTAATGCAACATTCCCTCGGCACCGACCCTCTGACAGTGCGGCGCTCCCTCAGCACTGACCCTCTGACAGTGCGGCGCTCCCTCAGCACTGACCCTCTGACAGTGCGGCGCTCCCTCAGCACTGACCCTCTGACAGTGCGGCGCTCCCTCAGCACTGACCCTCTGACAGTGCGGCGCTCCCTCAGCACTGACCCTCTGACAGTGCGGCGCCCCCAGCACTGACCCTCTGACAGTGCGGCGCTCCCTCAGCACTGACCCTCTGACAGTGCGGCGCTCCCTCAGCACTGACCCTCTGACAGTGCGGCGCTCCCTCAGCACTGACCCTCTGACAGTGCGGCGCTCCCTCAGCACTGACCCTCTGACAGTGCGGCGCTCCCTCAGCACTGACCCTCTGACAGTGCGGCGCTCCCTCAGCACTGACCCTCTGACAGTGCGGCGCTCCCTCAGCACTGACCCTCTGACAGTGCGGCGCTCCCTCAGCACTGACCCTCTGACAGTGCGGCGCTCCCTCAGCACTGACCCTCTGACAGTGCGGCGCTCCCTCAGCACTGACCCTCTGACAGTGCGGCGCTCCCTCAGCACTGACCCTCTGACAGTGCGGCGCTCCCTCAGCACTGACCCTCTGACAGTGCGGCGCTCCCTCAGCACTGACCCTCTGACAGTGCGGCGCTCCCTCAGCACTGACCCTCTGACAGTGCGGCGCTCCCTCAGCACTGACCCTCTGACAGTGCGGCGCTCCCTCAGCACTGACCCTCTGACAGTGCGGCGCTCCCTCAGCACTGACCCTCTGACAGTGCGGCGCTCCCTCAGCACTGACCCTCTGACAGTGCGGCGCTCCCTCAGCACTGACCCTCTGACAGTGCGGCGCTCACCTAACTAATCCATTAATTTTTTTGCTTGTTTAAAATCAGTTAGATCTCTCAGCAATTTCTTGTCCCGTTGATGTTCACCGGCCTTTTTGCAGCTTTTTTTTGTTTTTATTTTATTTCAGTCCTGTAGTCTTCCTCTCTCCCTCTGTCTTGTAATTGTTTTCATTTCAAGTGTTTATCTGGTTCACTTTAGAAGGTAATATTGAATTTACCCTCTCTGAAATCCCAGGCAGCACAGTTCAGTTTGGAACAACGCACTCCATAAAAAAATTGTGCCACATCTCTGCTGTTTCTTTGGCTAGTGATCGTGAGTCTGTGTTCTCTGGTTACCGACACTTTTTCCTTATTTATTCTGTTTCCAGCATCAGCACCCTTTGTAATTTTGAGCACCTCAATCAAATCTTCCCTTAATCTTCCCTGTTTCATTTCCTGGCTTCTGTACTTTATCCATGCAAACTGAAAGTTCTTAAGCTGGGCCCCATTATCTTCCTGTCCAAGCTCTTGGATCTCAGAAGCAGACATTCAGCTCCTGCTGAGGCTTCATCATAGAACATAGAACATTACAGCGCAGAACAGGCCCTTCGGCCTTCGATGTTGCACCAACCAATTAAGAAAAAGCAATGACCCTCTAACCTAAACCACTCCCTTTTCATCCATAAATTTATCTACTAATCTCTTAAATGCCACCAAACCTGGCGCATCTACAACTGATGCAGGCAAGGCATTCCATACCCTTACCACCCTCTGGGTAAAGAACCTACTTCTGACATCTGTCCTATAACTACTACCTCTTAATTTAAAGCTATGTCCCCTCGTGCTAGCTTTCTCCATCCTAGGAAAAAGGCTATCACTGTCCACCCTATCTAAACCTCTAATCATCTTATATGTTTCAATAAGGTCTCCTCTTAGCCGCCTTCTTTCTAACGAAAACAACCTCAAATCCCTCAGCCTCTCTTCATAAGACCTGCCCTCCATACCAGGCAACATCCTGGTAAACCTCCTCTGTACCCTCTCCAATGCCTCCACATCTTTCTTATAATGCAGGGACCAGAACTGTACACAATACTCCAAATGTGGCTGCACTAGAGTTTTGTACAGTTCTATCAGTATATTGTTTCCAGAGCTCAGGGTTACCGCCTTGGCCCTGTGACCTCCTAGTTTATTTTCCTTTGTGACCCGCAGGTACTCAGCAGGGGACGTGGCCATGATTGAACCGAGAAACTCACGGGAGAGTGTGGAGCAGTTCTGTCAGCTTCTCCGACTCGACCCACGCCAGACATTTCTGCTGAGACCCAATGATGCAGGTTGGATATCCTCTTCACTGATTGTTGAATGCAAATGTTAAAAGTGGCATTTATTTACCGAGCCTAACGTGAAGCATTTTGAATAAAGGACAGATCTTTCCGAAAAATAAGCCAGCCCTCTGCTGTTTAAAGTATTCTTGTAACCATGTTTATCAACAAGTAACAGAGGGTATTCACAATTCATGCCTCTGTCACAATGTGTTAACTGAGTTGATTACAATTATCCAGTTCTCCTCAGGGGCCTTATCCCTGCCTGGCTGACAATACATAACTACAAAACTGGAAAAAAGGAAAATTTTTAATCAGCACTTCTATCTCATTGGCTTCAAGCCCAATCCATATCCAACTACCTGCTCTGAAAAATCTGCTCACGTTCTGACAGCTGAGACAATCTGTATCATTCCAAAACAATCCATATAAGAATACATGAACTCGGAACAGGAGTGGGTAATTCAGCCCTTCAAACCTGATCTCATCTTGGCCTTAATTCCAGTTACTTGCCCGTTCTTTAACCCATTGTTAATTAAAAATCTGTTTATCTCCTCAAACGTACTCAGTGTCCCAGCATCCACCACGCTGGTCACAACGTTTACAGAGAAATAATTTCTCCTCATCTCATTTTTAAATTTGTCAGCCCCTTATACTAAAACTATGGCCTTTTGTTCCAGATTACAGATGCTTCCTACTTTATTAGTATCTTTTATTATCTTGTATACCTCAATTCGATCTCTCATTCTTCTAAACTCTAGAGTGTAGGCGTAAACTGCTCAATCTCTCTTCATAAGACAAACCACTCACATCTGGCTTCAATCTGGTGAACCTTTTCTGAACTGCCTCTAACCTGACTACATCCTTCCACAAATAAAGAGACCATAACTGTGTACAATTCTGGTGCAGACTCACCAATGTTTCAGATAGTTGCAGCAACACACCCCTACTTTTATACTCGTTTCAATGGCAATAAATGCCAAAATCCCATTTGCCTTCCTTACAATCTGCTGTACCTGCACACTAGTTTTCTACGATTTGTACGTGAGAACACAAATCAATTTAGAGAGAAATGAATTGATTGGGGATAGTCAGCATGGTTTTGTGAAGGGTAGGTCATGCCTTACTAACCTTACTGAGTTTTTTGAAAAAGTGACCAAAGAGGTGGATGGGGGTAAGGCAGTTGATGTGGTATATATGGACTTTAGTAAGGCGTTCGATGAGGTGCCCCATGGAAGGCTTCTGCAGAAAATGCAGATGTATGGGATAGAGGGTGATTTAGCTAATTGGATTAGGAATTGGCTGGCACATAGAAGACAGAGGGTGGTGGTTGATGGGAGATATTCATTGTGGAGTTCGGTGACAAGTGGTGTACCTCAGGGGTCTGTTTTGGGGCCCCTGCTGTTTGTAATTTTTATAAATGACCTGGATGAGGGTATTGAGGGATGGATTAGTAAATTTGCAGATGACACTAAAGTCGGTGAAGTGGTAGATAGTGAAGAGGGATGTTATAGTTTGCAGAGAGACTTGGACAAGTTGCAGAGCTGGGCCGAGAGGTGGCAAATGGAGTTTAATGTGGAAAAGTGTGAGGTAATGCATTATGGCAGGAATAATAAATGTGTAGAGTATAGGGCAAATGGTAGGATTCTTAATAGTGTTGATGAACAGAGGGATCTTGGTATATATGTGCATAGATCCCTGAAAGTAGGCAGTCAAGTCGATAAGGTTGTTAAGAAGGCATATCGGAGTCTTAGCTTTTATTGGTAGGGGATTGAATTTCGGAGCCGCAACGTCATGTTGCAACTGTACAAAACTCTAGTGCGGCCGCACTTGGAGTATTGTGTGCAGTTCTGGTCCCCGCATTATAAGAAAGATGTGGAGCATTGGAGAGGGTACAGAGGAGGTTTACCAGGATGTTGCCTGGTATGGAGGGCAGGTCTTATGAAGAGAGGCTGAAGGATTTGAGGTTGTTTTCGTTAGAAAGGAGGCGGCTAAGAGGGGACCTAATTGAAACATATAAGATGATTAGAGGTTTAGATAGGGTGGACAGTGATAGCCTTTTTCCTAGGATGGAGAAAGCTAGCACGAGGGGGCACAGCTTTAAATTAAGGGGTGATAGTTATAGGACGGATATCAGAGGTAGGTTCTTTACCCAGAGGGTGGTTAGGGAGTGGAATGCCCTGCCTGCGGCAGTTGTAGATGCGCCAAGTTTGGTGGCGTTTAAGAGGTTAGTTGATAAGTATATGGAAGAGAAGGGAATGGTTTAGTTTGGAGGGTCATTGCTTTTTATATTGGTCGGCGCAACATCGAAGGCCGAAGGGCCTGTTCTGTGCTGTAATGTTCTATGTTCTATAACACTCTGTTCCCTCTGCACTGAAACACTCTGAAATTTCTCTCCATTCAGATAATTTGCCTTCCATTTTTCTGACTAAAATGTATAGCCTCACACTTCTACACATTTAGCCCCATCTACCAAATTTTTTGTCCATTCACCTAACCTATCCGTATCCAGTTGTAAATGTAGGGAGTAAGATGTGATGAGGGATCAGCTTCATTGTAATTTGCAATCGCACTTGCCTTTGAACCTCCTGCTGCTGCCACTGACATCTCACACATTCTCTGTTCAGCAATAGCTCTTCCTCCTCGATTGCCACAACCCTGTACAATTCAGTACCTGGTGGAACATTATCTGGATATTAACTGTGTCCCGCGGCGTTCCTTCTTCGAACTCTTGTCATACTTTTCACCTGATGAGATGGAGCAGGAGAAGCTAAAGGAATTCAGCTCAGCCGAGGGCCAAGAGGAGTTATACAGCTACTGCAACAGGCTTCGTAGGACCACTTTGGAGGTAGGCCAAAGGAAACAACAATTCTCCTTTCATTAAATACCTTACATTGAGTAAAATTTCTAAACATGCTTCACAGGCCTGTTAATAAACCCAATATGAGACTGAACCAGAAGAGTTATGAGGACAGATGACCAAAACCTGGTCAAAGTAGTCCATTTTAAGCAGTGTCTTTGACAGGCAGAGAGTCACAAATTTATGGGGGAGTTCCAGAGCTCGGGTCATCAGCAGCTAAAAGCACAGAAACCAGTGGTTAAACAAATAATTCTGGGGATGCACAGGACACCAGAGTTAGAGGAGCACACATATCTTACAAGAACATAAGAAATAGGAGCAGGAGTCGGCCATCCAGCCCCTCGAGCCTGTCCCACCATTCAATAAGATCATGGCTGATCTGAAGTGGATCAGTTCCACTTATCCGCTTGCTCCCCATCTTGGGTGGCTGTAGAGCTGGGGCAGATCATAGAGAGGGGAAGCTGTGAAGGTTAAGGGTTAAGTTATGAAGCCTGTAGGACCAACTAGTGGACAAAAATTGGGTGTCCTGCTGCCCAAAGCCTTCCACTGTGGAAGGATCATCATTGACATGGGGTAGGAATACCTTGAGCAGTTTGGCAGCCCTTGGTCTAGGAGAATGGCATGGGGGGAACCACCTATTCTAAAGTGGACAGAGATGGATATCTTGGAAGGAGGAGTTTGGAGGGGATGTCTATTCAAGATTGAGGCAGCCAATTTTTCAGAAGCCAAGGGAAGACGCAAGAGAAGGAGTAGGAAGTTCCTGTTACCAACTGTCTCCTCATATACAAATACTCAGGAACAGCAGCTTCATCTAAAAATGGATGAGCAAAGACATTCTGAGGACCAGCTTGGAGGAGGAGAGTACTCTGTTCTCAGTGCATCCTGCTGTAACCCAGCAGCTTAGCTCCAAGACAAAGGCATTGCTTTAATCCTGTAGTAGTTTCTGTTCTCTCTGGGTCTACGTTCATTTCTGTAAATTCCTGTGCTCTTTCCTAGATTCTGCACGATTTTCCCCAGACCACCTCTGCCATTCCAGCTGATTATCTCTTTGACCTCATTCCTGAAATCCGACCACGGGCATTTTCCATCGCTTCATCGCAGCTGGTAAGGACCCTACTCCTTCATGGTACTCATTTGAGACACTGTTGTTCGTTGTGGGGTGGATTTTCAACTTGATGCCCAGGCTTCAAACTGGCCTTGCAATTAGATTGCCCTTTATAGAAACTATCAGAACAGCAGATCAGGTGACTTCCCCAATATGCATACAGGGTGAAAGGGTTCGGTGTTTGATAGTGTCCTGATTATATTACGGGACTAATAACCAAAATGATCAGATTCCATTGAGTTAGTTTCAATACCGTAGAATTGTCGAACCTATTCATTGACAAATACATGAATAGGATGGGAATAGTCTCTGGAAGGGTAGGGGGTTTTAGTTTGGTTGGATAGCATGATTGGTACAGACTTGGAGAGCCAAAGAGCCTGTTCTTGTGCTGTAAATTTCTTTGTTTTCAAAAGCTACAACACTGAAGGAGGCCATTTGGCCCATCTTGTCTCTACCAGCTCATAGCCCTATATCTTACAGCACTTAGTGAGGGCCCAGGTACCTTTTAAAAGTGTTTAGAGTCTCTGTCTCCAACACCAACTCAGGCAGTAAATTTCAGACACCCACCACACTCTGCACAATAAGTTCTTCCTCATGTCCCCCCTGCATCGACTGTTCCTTATCTTGAATCTGTGTATCCTTAAATTCAGTTTAATAATTCTAGAAGTGAAAAGCTAGTATTAGTGAAAGTGACTATGAGGCTGTTGGATTGTTGGAAAAACTTATCCTGTTCACTCGTGTCCGTTAGGGCAGGAAACCTAGTGCCCTTATCCCAGTCTGGGAGAAGAAAGTGGAATTCATGTAGAAGGTTGGTCTTGGACCTGAGTTCGATTTTCGGCTCGGATCACTGTCTGTGTGGAGTTTGCACATTCTCCTTGTGTCTGCGTGGGTTTCCTCCCACAGTCCAAAGATGTGCGGGTTTGGCCATATTCAAAATTGCCCTTAGTATCTTGAGAGGCGTAGGTTAGTGGGATTAGTAAGTATAATATTATGGCGGTAGGGATTGTGTTTGGTGCAGACTTGATGGGCCGAAGGGCCTCTTTCTGCACTGTAGGGTTTATATTCTCACTGACTGACAGAGCAGATCCGAGGGACTCCAACACTAACTGCTCCTGCCTCTTATGTTTTTGTATGTGATACTTGAGCAGGAGATTAATTCTCTGAAGATGTCTAACAAGATCCTTGATAATTTTAACTGTTTCAGGACAAAGAAAGATATACAATAAATCCCAGCTTTACAATGATTCACATCTTTCAGAAATACTATGTTTTAAATTCTCAGTGTATTGTTCCCCAAATGAGTGAGTGTTAATGTAGCCATGATGCGGAGATGCAGACATTGGACCGGGGTAAACACAGAATTCTCACAACACAAGGTTAAAATCCAACAGGTTTATTTGGTAGCAAATGCCACTAGCTTTCAGAGCACTGCTCCTTCATCAGGGGAGTGGGGAGTTCTGATCACAAACAGGGCATATAAAGGCACACACTCAGTTTACAGAATACTGATTAGAATGTGAGTCTTTATAGCTAATCAAGTCTTAAAGGTGACTTGTGAGTGGAGACAACATTAAGCAGAGGTTAAAGAGATGTCTGCAGACGGGACAATAAGTGAGATGCTGTAAGCCTGGGCTGTAAAGACTCACATTCTAATCAGTATTCTGTAAACTGAGTTTGTTTCTTTATATGCCCTGTTTGTGAACAGAATTCCCACTCACCTGATGAAGGAGCAGCACTCCAAAAGCTAGTGGCATTTGCTACCAAATAAACCTGTTGGACTTTAACCTGGTGTTGTGAGACTTCTTACTGTGTTAATTGAGCACCAGGGCAGACACACTATAATGCGCACATATTTAACAGCAAATACTGTCTCCCATCAGCAGGGATGAGAAGGCTGTACTGTGGGAGACATTCTCTGTTTCCTGCTTGTATGTTATTGATATGCTGCAGTGTGTTTGCTTACAAAGGGTGGTCTGGATCAGCGACGCGCTCCGCAGCCCTCATGGACCCAAATGGTTCATGTGAAGCTCTCACGCTTTAACAGGGGGGAATTCTGCCACATTTTATCCCCAGTGTTTCCACCACCACTTCCTCACCTTCATCACCCAGTCTGTGCTGAAGGCCGTGACTCTTCCTGGGTTACAGATATCACAGGCTAGCAGTCTTCCAAAGCTCAACCCAACAGCTATTCTGCATTTGTCAGGCAGTGAGTGCAGGTTGTAGAACATCCCATCTGTGTGGCACAGTAGTTAACTTGGGTCCAATTCCTGGCTTGGGTCATTGTGTCTGTGTGGGGTCTGCACGTTCTTCCTGTGTCTGTGTGGGTTTCCTCCGGGTGCTCAGGTCCCCTCACAGTCTGAAAGATGTGCTGGTTAGTTGCATTGGCCATGTTAAATTCTCTCTCCGTGTACCCTAGCAGGCATGGTGATTAAGGGATCTTCACGGTAACTTCATTGCTGTGTTAATATGAGCCTTACTTGTGACTAATAAATAAACCTAAAACTTCAAACATTCATGTTTTAGGAGAATATCCCAGCTGAGTCCCCTACGTTTCACGCAGGTTTGTCCTTCCAACAAGTCATTGGAAGCATTGAGGTGTAAACTTCCCTGGCTTAATTCCTTTTCCTGTCTGTCCCTCTGGATTTTTCTACAAACGTTAATTTGTTAATTTGCTGTAATGTGATAATGTATTGTAGCCTGGGTATTATGGTGTTGATGAATAGCAATGGCCGTTGTAAAAATCAAGGCTCTGAGAAGTCCAGGAATTGTAACTTTGGCTGATTGCCCTGATACAGAGTTGGGTCTTGTGATCATCCAGGTTTCCATGCTGGAGGTGCTGCATTGAGCTTTCCCCACCTCCCGAAACAGTGAAGCAATCAAATGGCTGAAGGAAATCAATGTGAATACAAGATTCTCACTCTGCTTTCTGCTTCTCAGGCTTATCCCAGTCAGATTCAGATTCTGATGGCTGTCGTTCAGTACAGAACCAAGTTAAAGAAACCTCGCAGTGGCCTGTGCTCCACTTGGCTAGCATCCCAGAACCCTCAGCAGAGTAAGTCTCACCCATTGCTCCCTCGCTTCTGGAATCCACAATCATCAGTTATTGTTTGAATGCTGATTCTCACTCCCCAGCTATGTTGAGATTGAAGGTTGCAGCCAGATAGCAACGGGTGGTTGATGTTGGGATTGTATACACCAATTTTTTTTGTGTGTGAGGATTTGCATTTTACACGATTCTCCATATTCTTCCTGTTGAGATGGGTTTACTTGTTTATCACACTCTCAGTACGTTGTGAGCTGGTGATCTTTACCCATACATTTTTCTTTCTAAGCTCTAGGGAGTTAACAGATATCGGAGCACACGCCTCGCCCTGGTGTTCAAACTCAGATCACCCACTTGCTGGAATAGAGAATCAAAGCCATTCTTCTTTTGACTTGCTGTTTGTCTTGCTTGATATAGAACATAGAACATAGAACACTACAGCACAAACAGGCCCTTCGGCCCACAAGTTGTGCCGAACACATCAAAAACCTACCCAGCCATAGACCTATCTATAACCCCTAATCCCATTGGATCCCATATACTCATCCAGAAGTCTTTTAAAAGACCCCAGCGAGTTCGCCTCGACCACCACTGACGGCAGCCGATTCCATTCACTCACCACCCTCTGAGTGAAAAACTTTCCCTAGCATCCCCTCTGTACTTGCTTCCCTGCACCTTAAATCTGTGTCCTCTCGTCGCGACCATTTCAGCCCTGGGAAATAGTCTCTGAGAGTCCACCCTATCTATTCCTCTCAACATCTCGTAAACCTCTATCAGGTCACCTCTCAACCTTCGTCTCTCCAGGGAGAACAGTCCCAGCTCCCTCAACCTGTCTTCATAAGGCATGCCTCCCAATCCAGGCAACATCCTTGTAAATCTCCTCTGCACCCTTTCAATAGCTTCCATGTCCTTCTTATAGTGAGGCGACCAGAACTGCGCACAGTACTCCAAGTGTGGTCTGACAAGGGTCCTATAAAGCTGCAGCATTACTTCCTGACTCCTGAACTCAATCCCTCAATGAATGAAGGCCAGTACACCGTAAGCTCTCTTAACCACATCCTCCACCTGGGAGGCCGATTTGAGAGTCTTATGGACCCGTACCCCAAGATCCCTCTGCTCTTCCACACAGCTAAGACTCCTACCTTTGATCGTGTACTCATTCATCCCGTTGGATCTGCCAAAATGGACCACAACACGTTTATCCGCGTTGAAGTCCATCTGCCACTTCTCCGCCCAGTCTTGCATCCTGTCGATGTCATGCTGCAACTTCTGACATCCCTCCAGACCATTCACAACACCACCGACCTTCGTGTCATCGGCGAACTTACTCACCCATCCCTCCACTTCCTCATCCAGGTCATTTATGAAAATGACCAACAGCAAGGGTCCTAGAACAGATCCCTGGGGCACTCCACTGGTGACCGACCTCCATGCAGAAAAAGAGCCATCCACAACCACCCTCTGCCTTCTGCAGGCAAGCCAGTTCTGGATCCACAAGCCAAAGCCCCTTGGATCCCATGGCCTCTCACCTTCTCAAGAAGTCTTGCATGTGGGACCTTGTCAAATGCCTTGCTGAAGTCCATGTACACCACGTCCACTGCTCTTCCTTCGTCAATGTGTGCAGTCACATTTTCGAAGAACTCAATTAAGCTCGTAAGGCACGACCTGCCTTTTACAAAACCATGCTGACTATTTCTAATCAACCTAAACTTCTCCAAATGCTCATAAATCTTGTCCCTCAGAAACCTCTCCATCAGCTTACCAACCACTGAGGTCAGACTCACCGGTCGGTAATTTCCAGGACTATCCCTGTTCCCTTTCTTGAAAATAGGGACCACATCCGCAATCCTCCAATCCTCCAGAGCCTCTCCCGTCTCCATCGAAGACGCAAAGATCATCGCCAGGGGCTCTGCAATGACATCCCTCACCTCCCACAATAACCTGGGGTACATCCCATCTGGTCCCGGAGACTTGTCTATCTTGATCGCATTTAAAAGTTCTAACACATCCGCTTCCTTAATACCTACATACTCAATCTTTTCAGTCTGCCGCAAACTTGTAGTGCATCCTCCCAGATCACTTTCCACCGTGAATACTGATGCAAAGTACTCATTAAGCACCTCTGCCATTTCTTCCGGTTCCATACAGACTTTTCCCCCTTCACCTTTTATAGGTCCTATCCCTTCTCTTCTCATCCTTTTACTTTTCACATATTTGTAGAAGGCCTTGGGATTCTCCTTAATCCTACCAGCCAAGGCCTTTTCATGACCCCTTCTGGCTCTCCTAATTTCCTTTTTAAGCTCTCTTCTATAAGCCTTATACTTCTCTAGATTCCCAACATCTCCTAGCTCTTTGAACCTTTTATACACCTTTCTTTTCTTCCTGACTATGTTCACCACAGCCTTCGTGCACCACGGTTCCCACGTCCTACCAAAACCTCCTTGTCTCACCGGAACGTTGTCGTGCAAAGCTCCAGACAAGCATTCCTTGAATATCTGCCACCTTCCTTCTGTGCTTTTCCCCAAGAACACCGCCTTCCAGTTTATTCGCCCCAACATCTGCCTGATGTCTTCATATTTCCCCTTATTCCAGACAAACACCTTCCTAGCCTGCCTGATCCTATCCTTTTCCAATGCAAGGGTGATGGAGATAGAATTATGATCTCCATCCCCAAGACGCTCTCCTACCGAGAGATCCATCACCTGTACTGGTTCATTAGCTAGTACCAGGTCCAGTACAGCCTCTCCTCTCGTAGGCTTGTCCACGTGCTGTGTCAGGAAACCCTCCTGAACACACCTAACAAACTCCTCCCCATCCAAACCCCTTACCCTTGGGATATTCCAGTTGATGTTTGGGAAACTGAAGTCTCCCGTCACAACAACTCTGTTATTTCTACATCTCTCCAGTATCTGTTTCCCTATCTGCACCTCAACTTCCCTGTCACTATTGGGCGCCCTATAGAATACACCCAGCAACGTCACCGACCCTTTGCTATTCCTAACTTCCACCCACAGAGACTCCGTAGACATTCCCTCCTCAGTATCCACCTTCTCTGCAGCCATGACACTGTCCCTGATCAACAGTGCCACTCCACCACCTCTTTTGCCTCCCTCCCTGTCCTTCCTGACGGATCTGAATCCCGGGACCTGTAGTACCCAGTCCTGTCCCTGAGACATCCAAGTCTCTGTAATGGCCACCACATCACAATCCCAAGCAGCAATCCACGCCCTAAGTTCATCCACCTTATTTACTACAATCCTGGCATTAAAATAGACACAGCTCAGTCCCTCAGACTGGACATTTCCCTTCTCCCCCACTCGTCTAACCTGCCTCTCATCCTGCCTAGAGTCCTTCCCTACCTGGGAGCTAACTTCCTTGCTCCCAGTCTCCACATCACTATTCCCTCCACTATATAGGGTTGACCACAAAATCTCCAAGGGATTTTCCTCACGTGATTCCAGTCCTTGATGTGGAGGTGCTGGCATTAGACTGGAGTAAACAAATAAGAAGTCTCGCAACACCAGGTTAAAGTCCAACAGGTTTATTTGATAGTAAATAAACTACTGTGTTGTGAGACTTACTGTGTTTATTCCACTCCTCACCAATAGATGTCCATGGCAACTTGCCTGACAGAAGATTGTGATTCAGCTCCCTGTATTCCTGTCTGCAATATCCCAGTCACCCACTGGATCTCGCTGATCTCCACCGAATCCCTGCACAGTCAGTACTCAGACTTACCCCTCTATTGCTTCCTGAAAAATGCGTCCCAAGTCTAATTGTTATAAGTCAGAGATTGGTTCCTGAAACAAGGTCTGATGCTCTATTTTCACCCAAATAACAGAGAATTTTGTACTCAATTATAAAATAAATCACAATAAATTAACATAAAATTTAAATTTTAAGCAGAAGTTTGGAAGCCATAAGACATAGGAGCAAAATTAGGTCATTCGGCCCATTCAGTCTGCTCCACCATTCAATTATGGCTGTTATTTTTCTCATCCCCATTCTCCTGCCTTTTCCCCTCACTCGTTTTTTAATCAAGAACCTATCTATCTCTGTCTTAAAGACACTCAATGACCTGGTCTCCACAGCCTTCTGTGGCAAAGAGTTCCACAGATTCACCAATCTCTGGCTGAAGAAATTCCTCCTCATCTCTGTTAAAGAATCATCCCTTTAGCCTGAGGTTGTGCCCTCTGGTTCTAATTTTTGCTACTAGTGGAAACATCGTCTCCATGTCCACTCTATCCAGGGCCTTGCAGTATCCTGTAAGTTTCAATAAGATCCCCCCACATCCTTCAAAACTCCAACGAGTGCTGACCCAGAGTCTTCAACCATTCCTCCTATGACAAGCTCTTCATTCCGGGAATCATTCCTGTGAATCTCCTCTGGACTCTTTCCAAGGCCAGCACATCCTTTCTTAGATAAGGGGTCCAAAACTGCTCACAATACTCCAAATGGGGTCTGACCAGAACTTATACAGCATCAGAAGTACATCCCTGCTCTTGTATTTTAACCCTTTCAACATGAATGCTAACATTCCATTTGCCTTCCTAACTGCTGACTGAACCTGCACATTAACCTCAAGATGATCTTGAATAATGACTCCCAAGTCTCTTTGTGTTTCTGATTTCCTAAGCATTTTTCCATTTAGAAAATAGTCTATGCCTCCATTCCTCCTTCCAAAGTACATAACCTCACACTTTTCCACATTGTATTCCATTAGCTGATAGAAGACAGAGGGTGGTTGATGGGAAATATTCAACCTGGAGTGCAGTTACAAGTGGTGTACCTCAAGGATCTGTTTTAGGGCCACTGCTGTTTGTCATTTTTATAAATGACCTAGATGAGGGTGTAGAGGGTTGGATTAGAAAATTTGCTGACGATACCAAAGTGGGGGGAGTTGTAGACAGCGAGGATGGATGTTACAGTTTGCAGAGGGACATAGATAGGTTGCAGAGCTGGGCCGTGAGGTGGCGAATGGAATTCAATACAGATAAGTGTGAGGTGATTCACTTTGGTAGGAATAACAGGCATATGAAATATAGGGCTAATGGAAGGACCCTTAATAGTGTTGTCGAGCAGAGGATCTTGGGGTACAAGTACATAGCTCTTTGAAAGTTGGCACCCAAGTTGATAAAGTTGTTAAGAAGGCGTACGGTGTGTTAGCTTTTATTGGTAGAGGGATTGAATTTAGGAGCCGTGAGGTTATGTTACAACTGTACAAACTCTGGTGCGGCCGCACTTGGAGTATTGCGTACAGTTCTGGTCGCCGCATTATAAGAAAGATGTGGAAGCATTGGAAAGGTGCAGAGGAGGTTTACCAGGATGTTGCCTGGTATGGTGGGAAGGCCTTATGAGGAAAGGCTGAGGGACCTGAGGTTATTTTCAATAGAGAGAAGAAGGTTACGCGGTGACCAAATTGAGGCGTATAAGATGATCAAAGGACTTGATAGGGTGGATAGTGAGAGCCTTTTTCCTCGGATGGTGATGACCAACATGAGGGGACATAACTTTAAATTAAGAGGAGGTAGTTATAGGACGGATGTCAGAGGCAGGTTCTTTACACAGAGGGTGGTGAGGGCGTGGAATGCCCTGCCTGCAGCAGTTGTGGACTCGCCTAATTTGGGGGCATTCAAATGTTCGGTGGATAGGCATATGGATGATATTGGAATAGTTTAGGTTAGAGGGTCCACTGGCCGGCGCAACATCGAGGGCCGAAGGGCCTGTACTGCGCTGTTATGTTCTATGTTCTATGTTCTATTATAAAGATTCACCAAGTGAAAATAGCAACTGAATATCTTGAGCGAGGGAGATAGATGGGCAGTGTAGATCATCAGTGACCGTGTACAAATATTTGATCTTCTTCACTGGCGTGGCGTTGTAAAGTTGAAATAAAGTATCAATTTATAGAAGTTGTAAATTCCATTCATCATAACTTGAGCATCGGTAAATAGAGGATTGCCTGTACCCAAAAGCTGAAATCTTTGTCTATAAATCCCCGATTGACCATGTTATTCCAGCCCTAGACCCTGCCCAATTTATATAGCACCTTCTATATCGATGTGCAGCTTTGTGAGTCTGCTATTAGCCTGCTCTTGGTGGCGAGGCTCCCATTTACCTTGGCTCCATTCTCAAGAAGCTACTTCCAGAATTTCTCCTTTATTTTAATTTTTTCTCTCCACTTTGGAACCTCCTCAAAAGCTCTGTCACTGGAAGTTTATCTCATAAACAGCCTGTGCTAACTGAACTGTAAATAATGCCCAGTGTCGTTGACTGTCAACCAAACCCTCTTCAGTGAACTGCAGGAACTGGTCATTGTCTCATGATTTTATGAGAGCCATGTCTTATATCTGCTATTGGATCATCTCTAACCAGTGACAGAAAACTCTTGTGAGCTTGTATTTATATAGCACCTTTCATGTCCTCAGGATGTCACACTTTCTGGCCAATGCAATGCTTTTGGGTTGTAGTCACTGCTGTATTCTACACCAGTCAAGTTCCAATGTGATAATTGATCAATTGGTTTTCAGATCATATTGGTTGAGGGATAAATATTGGCCAGGATGTTGGGGAGAATTTTCCTGTTCTTGGGAAATAATACTGTGGAATTTTTTATATCCACTTGAAAAGATAGACCACGTTATTATCTCATTAGAAAGGCATCCCCTCCGACAGGGTAGCTTCTCCTCACTACTACACTGGACCATCAATGTAGATTGTGTTCTCAAGTTCCAGCATGGGACCCAAATCCACAACCTACTGAATTAGATGAGGGTGCAACCCTGGAGCTGACCCTGAAAGCATAAAATATACAGTGTCGTGATAACTGAGAGGTAGTGCCAACAAAAAGCACCTCCCTTCCTTTGACAGTTTCCTATTTTGGTATGGGGGTGAAGGAGTGCTGCTGACATTGCTGGTATCACTGGATCACTGCTGGATCTTTGTCGGCAGTTGCAATGCAGTCTACGATCTCTCCAGCTGCCTGTCAGTGAACAGCCTTTCTCGGACTCCAGCAGAATGGTGGGTGGACGGTATAATTTTCATTGAGGATCTGATCCATGAGATCTTCACAGTGGGCAAGAACTTCAAAATGGCCAGCAGTTCCTTGTGGCCCTTCAAGCTATCCTCGCCAGCTGGTGGCATGAACAAAAAGACAACACACTTTGTTGAGGGTGGTGATGCTGGTAACAGAGAAGACCAAATCAACAGAGTGGTCAGAACTATGAACTAAAGGTAAACCACAGATGTGAGATTTCCAATGTTGAATAAAGAAATTATTTACAATAATGCAGTGCAGTTAAATTCATTCTCAGACCTTTCAATTGTTATGTGACAACATGGAGGAAACATTAAGTACTGGCTTTAATGAACTAATGGGACATTAGTTCAACAAATTACTTCATTAGTGAGAAGGTCGTGCACTTAACTGGACAGGTCATCAATAAACGGTCAACATGAATCTGCCTGTCTGTCCTGTGCTGATCCAAACTGGTAACAGTATAATCCCACTGGAGACACTCAGCTGGGTTCAGATTCTGTACCTGTCATCTCAAAGTGCCAGA
Organism: Sphyrna mokarran; assembly: GCA_024679065.1. Taxonomy (NCBI): domain Eukaryota; kingdom Metazoa; phylum Chordata; class Chondrichthyes; order Carcharhiniformes; family Carcharhinidae; genus Sphyrna; species Sphyrna mokarran. The sequence continues at coordinate 43,105,482 of JAGIQG010000025.1, forward strand.
ATCATAAAATCACTGCAGTGCTGAAGGAGGCCATTCAGCCCATTGAGTCTGCACCAACGAGAATCCCACCCACCCTCTTCCTGAAAATCCCATGTAATTTCCCTGACACTAAGGAACAATTTAGCATGACCAATCGCTCTAAACCTGCATATTTTGGTGTGTGGAGGAAACCAGAGTACCTGGAGAAATCTGTGCAAGGTCCTGGAACCGAACCCGGGTCTCTGGCGCTGTGAAACAGCGCTAATCGCTGTGGTTTGTTATTGATTTATTGTCACAGATGTAACCTTTGCAGTTCACATAAATCATCGAGTTTTAGCTTGTGACCCTTACATCGTTGAGTTAAATTCATTTGGCATCTTATAACCAGAGTTCATCAAACAAATTGCTGAACACACATGGCAAAAGAGACCTTGTCTTTATCAATATTTTGGTGCATGGTCTAAAATTACAACATGGGCAGTGATGTGTTAATGGTTACGAATTGTGTTTACATTATGCAGGTGATGGGCTTTCACTGGAGTTCACTTCGTTATAGTTTCAATTTGTGGATTTTGGTACCCTTTCCAATGTGGGTAGTTAATAGGTTTACAGAGGAGGTATAAACAGATACAAACTAAAACCCTGGTTGCTGGATTTGGAGGAATGATGGAAGTACAGTGTAGGAAGATTGACTGCAGTTCTATCCTTCACCATCTGGCTTTCTGCAACAGTCAAACACCTTCAATGCACGTGTGGTGCCAAAATACCTTCGTAGCTCGCAGAGAAAATTATTTTAAATGTTAAACTTGTGCTTCCTGTATGCTTTGCTCAGAATGTTTTATCCTGAGTTTAGGAGCTTTAGAAAGACTGTGTGTATTGTTTTCTCACACTAACATTCCTGACCTATTTGCTGTGCTTTATCCCTTTGGCTCTGCACGACTGTGTTTGTTTGGTGTTCCCTGATGAGATCTGAAATCCCCTCCCTCTTTCCCTGATTTCCTTTGGAAAGACTCATTGTTGTGCCTCACTTACCTTCAATTCCGCCTGCAGGTTCTGTACGTGTGCCACTGTGGGTAAAGAAAGGAATGTTACAATTTCCCACAGACGCCAAAACCCCGGTTCTAATGGTTGGCCCCGGCACGGGGGTGGCACCGTTCCGAGCAGCGGTACAGGAACGTATTGCGGAGGGAAAGAAAGGTCAGAGTTTATTGTCTCAAAGCACATTCTGCTGGTCAAGTGGTCACTGTCTGTAGTAACCTCGTTAAAAGTTATACTCTGCAATATTCTCAATGTCTGGTTGTCTGCATCTTCACTGGAAAAGAATTTTCATTTATATAGCACCTTGCTCAACTCCAGGATGTCTGAAAGTATTTTACAGACAATCGGTTACCTCTGAAGTGTAACCACTGTTACACTGCAGGAAATGCAGCAGCCAGTTTGTGCACAGCAAGATCCCACAAAGGGAAATGACCAGATAATTGCGCTTTTTTTTTGTGTGATGTATGTTGGTTGAGGGATGAATATTGATGGGATACCCAGGAAAACTTCCCTGTTCTTCTCCAATTCCTGCCATGGAATCATTTATGTCTGTGAGAGAACAAAGCAGATCTCGGTTTAAATGTTTTAACTAAAGATAGTCTGTCCATCGGTGCAGTGTTCCCTTAGTGTCAGCCTAAATATTGTGTTCCAGTCTGTGGAACGGGACTGGAAGCCAAAATCTTCTGACACATCGAGCTACCCAAAGCCCCTTTCTTTGCTGGTAAGGTAGCCTGAACTGAGGGGGGTAACAAGGAAGCTCCCCCCTGCTCTGGGAAGGTCGCTGTGTCCGGAGCATGAGTGCTCCTTCAGTTTCTCAAATCACCAAGCAAATATTAAAAGCAGTGTTGTTTGAAACACAATGTAGAACCGTAGAAAATAGGAAGTTTGAAAGGTAGTCTTAGCTTTGAGGAGAGATGAGGTAAACTGGGGTTGTTCTCCCTGGAAAGACGGAGAATGAGGGGAGACGTAATAGAGGTGTATAAAATTATGAAGGGTATAGATAGGGTGAACAGTGGGAAGCTTTTTCCCAGGTCGGAGGTGATGATCACGAGGGGTCACGGGCTCAAAGTGAGAGGGGCAATGTTTAATTCTGATTTACAGAGGGTGGTGGGGGCCTGGAATGCACTGCCAAGCAGAGTGGTGGAGGTGGACACTCCGGGATCGTTTAAGACTTACCTGGATAGTCACATGAGCAGACTGGGAATGGAGGGATACAAACGAATGGTCTAGTTGACCAGTGAGCAGCACAGGCTTGGAGGGCCGAAGGGCCTGTTTCCTGCACTGTACTGTTCTTTGTTCTTTGAGTTAGTAAATAGTTTTATTCCCCAATCACAACTCTGTTACATTCATCAGAATCAATCAGTTCAACAAGTGACACGTACCACAACACAAATAAACACTTTCCCTCACTCCAGTACATCCTTAACCTAATGACAGTGTCTCCCTCTCTATCTTGTAAGTAGTTACTGACCCACATGCGATGTCTGTGTTGATTCTTAAAGGCAATATTTGAAGATTTGCAGAGATTAAAGAAATTAGGCAACAGTTGAGCGTGTGTTGTCTTCTGAATGTTGAAGCTTTATTAATGAATGATGTCTGTACAAAATAACTGTGCGCCCAATATTTAATCCACTTCTCGCCTGCCTGTGACTGCTCAAACCCAGCGTGGTAACAGAAGTACAGACAAAGATGCTGGAAAATTCAGCAGGTCTGGCAGGATCTGTGGAGAGAGGCAGAGAGACAGAGTTAACGTTTCGAGTCCAGTTAACGTTTCGAGACCTGAAGCATTGAGGTCTACTTGGGGAAAGGAGGCCCCCAGACACACTCAAATCACTGATAAATGATTGTTGGAACTCTTGGAATAATCATGGAATTTCACACTGTGACATTCTCTTTCCTCTTTTAGGCAACTACCTCTTTTTTGGCTGCCGTGGGAAATCAAAGGATTTTTTTTGCCAAACAGAGTGGGAGGAGTTGAATCGGAAGGGTGGAGTGACCTTATTTACAGCTTTCTCCCGGGACCAGGTGAGGGCTGTTCAGCAGGAACTGACCTTGCTGTTTTGTGACAGGTGGGGAAGTGGTGAAAAATCGCCACCTTTTAAACTCCACCTGTATCTGTGTTAAGGAAACCCTCCGTTTGATACTTTATTAATGTTGCTGCTTATTTTGCAAGTCATTTTTGTACTTGTCTTCTTTTAATAAATCTAATCTGCTGCCCAGATCTCCCATGCAAAACCCAGATAGCTTATAAAAAGAGATTTAAAAGTAAAGGAACAAAAAGGATCTTGAACAAGAGAAGTTTTAGGAAAGATGGAGCGATGAAGAGATGTGGATTTGCGGATTGTCAAGTCTACTGGAATTCTATTAGGAAACAGTAGAGTTAGTTGAAAACTGGTTGATCCATGATAACAAGGATCTAAAATTTCCCAGGCTGGATACAAATTCAACTGACTGTTTCCCAACTCCTCCTCTTTCCCCTTGACTCAGCTCAAAACAATGTGTTGGGATATGTTAGCTTTTAATTAACAGTGCTGCAAATTCAAAACTGGGGATATGATCCATGCACACACACAAGACTCTTGTCAGGCCCCACTTGGAGTACTGTAGGCAGTTCTGATCACCTCACCATAGGAAGGATGTGGAAGCTATTGAGAGGGTGCAGAGGAGATTTATAAGAATGTTGCCTGGATTGGGAGGCAGGCCTTATGAAGATAGGTTGAGGGAGCTGGGACTCTTCTCCCTGGAGAGACGAAGGTTGAGAGGCGACCTGATAGAGGTTTATGAGATGTTGAGAGGAATAGATAGGGTGGATTCTTGGAGGCTATTTCTCAGGGCTGAAATGGTCACTACGAGAGGACACAGATTTAAGGTGCTGGGGGGCAAGTACAGAGGAGGAGTGAGGGGTAAGTTTTTCACTCAGAGGGTGGTGAGTGAATGGAATCGGCTGCTGTTGGTGATAGAGGCAAACTCGCTGGGGTCTTTTAAAAGACTTCTGGATGAGTATATGGGATTTAATGGGATTGAGGGTTACAGATAGGCCTGTTGGGAATAGATATGATCGGTGCAACTTGTGGGCTGAAGGGCGTGTTTGTGCTGTAGTGTAGTATGTTCTATACCATTCCAGAATGTGGGCTGAAGTTTTGAGTTTAGGTTTGTAGGGAGCTGCTTCTGTCAAGATCTGGGTGTTGATAGGGTGAGAAGTGGCATCAGCTCCTGGGTTTCCCTGTGAAATTTCACCCATCATAGCCTTGGCAAACCTTAACTGAACTTGCACAGACTGACACCCAGAATGAGTTTTTCCAAGGTCTTGTGAAGGCTTCATTTGAGAAGAGGGAATGTAGGAAACACAGCCAGTTCCACAGCCAGTAATTAGATAAATGACCAGATAAATTGTTTCAGTACTGCACGAGAGTGTGAGTAACATATCGTCGGACTGACTGAGCGCAACGGAGTGAGAAAGAAACAAATCAAATCAAAATGAGAACTCCAGGCTCTGGGACAAATTGTGCAGGATCGTCCCTGTCTCATGTTGCAATCTTTAATTTTGATTTGATTTATTATTGTCACACACGTTAACATTATGTGAAAAGTTTTGTTTCTTGCGCACTATACAGACAAAGCATACCATTCATGGAGAAGGAAATGAGAAAGTGCAGAATGTCGTGTTATAATCATAGCTAGGGGTGTAGAGAAAGGTTAACTTAGTGTGAGGTAGGTCCATTCAAAAGTCTGACAGCAGCAGGGAAGAAGCTGCTCTTAAATTGGTTGGTACATGACCTCAGATTCTTTTTTATCTTTTTCCCGATGGAAGAAGGTGGAAGAGAGAATATCCGGGGTGCGTGGGATCTTAATTATGCTGCCTGCTTTCCCGAGGCAGCGGGAAGTGTAGACAGAGTCAGTGAGTGGAAGGCTGTAGTGGACTGGGCTCCTGATGTGCTTCCGTTTTTCATTTTAAATAAGAGCTGCCCTCTGTGTGGTTTTACTCTAGGAGGATAAAATCTATGTCCAACATCGGATAAAGGAACAAGCACCTCTCATCTGGAACCTAATTCAGAATGAACACGCGTATTTCTATATAGCAGGGTGAGTATGGCAGTGGTGGTGACATAATTCCCAGCGTCTACAGATTCCTGTTACAATGTTCAAGATGGGTCTAAGTGTCTTCATTAACAGCTCGTGTGTGTCCATTAGCTGGTGCCTTTGTACTGGTTTCCAGTGCGACAGTAGTCACACTATTTTTTGTGCTTTGACAGAGATTTTTCTCCCTAAGCTCCAGTTAACATCTGTCATAAAGCAGGTCGTTACTTTGCATTGGAATCTGCACCGACTGATCTCAATGGGCAGAATTACCAATGTAGAATCTTGCAGCTAAATAAAGATTCAACGCACTTTGTAATTTAATAAAGGCTAAATGCTAACAATCGTTAGTAATATTACAGTATGATATTTCAGTTAACTTAATTATATTACAGAGAAACCTAAAGACTTGGGACAACGGATGTTGAAATTTTCAGTGTATTGTTGATGCCATTATGTTTTATTCATAGAATTGGGAGATGTGCCAGGTTCATAGAGTCCTCACCATGTCCTGGTTAGATCTGTGTTCCAACACTAATCCCTCAGTTCATGCCAGCATTGGCATGTCTCAGCCCAGATTCTGTGCAATATTTCAGTCCATTGTTGGGGATTTATTGTGGATTGTACTCTATCACTGACCTTTGCCCTTTCTGGGGCATCTTCCCAGGCAGCCTTAGCAGTCTGGGTCTCCTGGGAGCTGATGGTCAGGTGATGGACCAGATAGAAAACTTCACTGATATCAAAAATATCGGTCGCAGAGCAGTCCGTGACCCCTGGACCTTTGAGGAGATGTTAGTGTTGGAGTGAATCTATTTCATAATGTTGTAGAATACAAAGTAATTATATCATAACCAGGCCATTCTGGAGTTATTACTCCATGCTGGGCTTTATGCTCCAATGACCATCCTCTCACTGTACTTCATCTTTTATTCTTTTCATGGCTGTGAGCATCGTTGACGAGACCAGAATTTATTGCCTTTCGGATATCTGCTCACTGTGTCCTTCCGGATAGTAGTGGTGTTGAGTGTTGTTGGAGTTGCACCCATCCACGCAAGTGGAGGTTGTTCCATCACACTCCTGACTCGTGCCTTGTAGATGGTGGACAGGCTTCAGGGAGTCAGGAGGTGAATTACTCAGCGCAAGTTCTCTGATTTCTGAGCTGCTGCTGTAGCCACAGGATTTCTGTAGCCGGTCCAGCTCAGTTCCTGGTCAATGGTGACTCCCAGGATATTGATGGTGAGGAGTTGGGTTCAGTGATGGTAATGCCATTAAATGTCCAGGAACAATGGTTAGCTTCTCTGTTATTGGAAATGGTCATTGACTGGTATTTGTGTGGTGTGAGTGTCACTTATCAGCCCATGGATATTATCCACATCTTGCTATATTTGGCACAGACAGCTTCAGTATCTGAGGAACCCCCCCCTGTCTGTATACCCGTCTTTCTCCCTCATCTCCCTACTGTGCCTTTTGGACTCCCCTTTAAATCCATTTGCTATTTCCTGCGGTGGCGAATTCCACATTCCCGCTTCTCCCTGGGGAAAGGTGATTGTCTTGAATTTCCTGTTGGATTGATCGGTGGCTTGTTGTTTTGATGATCTTGATTTTCTCTGACTGTTTGCCGAGTCTTGGGCAAAGTATTGGAGAGAATTATTAGGGATAGGATTTATAGTTCTTTAGAGAGTAATGAATTGATTGGAAACAGTCAGCATGGTTTTGTGAAGGGTAGGTCATGCCTTACTAACCTCATTGAGTTTTTTGAAAAAGTGACTAAGGAGGTGGATGGGGGTAAGGCGGTTAATGTAGTATATATGGACTTTAGTAAGGCGTTTGATAAGGTGGCCCGTGGAAGACTTCTGCAGAAAATGCAGATGTATGGGATAGAGGGTGATTTAGCTAATTGGATTAGGAATTGGCTAGCAGATAGAAGACAGAGGGTGGTGGTTGATGGGAGATATTCATCGTGGAGTTCGGTGACAAGTGGTGTACCTCAGGGGTCTGTTTTGGGGCCCCTGCTGTTTGTAATTTTTATAAATGATCTGGATGAGGGTATTGAAGGATGGATTAGTAAATTTGCAGATGACACTAAAGTCGGTGGAGTGGTAGATAGTGAAGAGGGGTGTTATAGTTTGCAGAGTGACTTGGACAAGTTGCAGAGCTGGGCCGAGAGGTGGCAAATGGAGTTTAATGTGGAAAAGTGTGAGGTAATGCACTATGGCAGAAATAATAAATGTGTAGAGTATAGGGCAAATGGTAGGATTCTTAGCAGTCTAGATGAACAGAGGGATCTTGGTGTGTATGTGCATAGATCCCTGAAAGTAGGCAGTCAGGTCGAGAAGGTTGTTAGGAAGGCATATGGAGTCTTGGCTTTTATTGGTAGAGGGATTGAATTTCGGAGCCGCAACGTCATGTTGCAACTGTACAAAACTCTAGTGCGGCCGCACTTGGAGTATTGTGTGCAGTTCTGGTCCCCACATTATAAGAAAGATGTGGAGGCATTGGAGAGGGTACAGAGGAGGTTTACCAGGATGTTGCCTGGTATGGAGGGCAGGTCCTATGAAGAGAGGTTGAAGGATTTGAGGTTGTTTTCGTTAGAAAGGAGGCGGCTAAGAGGGGATCTTATTGAAGCATATAAGATGATTAGAGGTTTAGATAGGGTGGACAGTGATAGCCTTTTTCCTAGGATGGAGAAAGCTAGCACGAGGGGACACAGCTTTAAATTAAGGGGTGATAGTTATAGGACGGATATCAGAGGTAGGTTCTTTACCCAAAGGGTGGTTCGGGATGGAATGCCCTGCCTGCAGCGGTTGTAGATGCGCCAAGTTTGGTGGCGTTTAAGAGGTTAGTTGATAAGTATATGGAAGAGAAGGGAATGGTTTAGTTTGGAGGGGCATTGCTTTTTATATTGGTCGGCGCAACATCGAAGGCCGAAGGGCCTGTTCTGTGCGGTTATGTTCTATGTCCTGGTTTTTTCTCTCCCACAGCAATGCTAAGATGATGCCAGCGCAGGTCACAGATGCTCTGAAATCTACTTTCCAGTCGGAGGGTGGTCTGTCTGAACACGAGTCCGAGAACCTTCTTGTAGACCTGGAGCGATGTGGTCGATTCCAGACAGAGACCTGGTCCTGAGTTCCCCGGGATGTAGCAGCGTATCAGTCAAGTGGGGCCCGGAGCTCAGGCAGCACCTTCTGCCTATTCTGGAATGAGGCGAGAGTGAGTGCAGTGCGGTTACACCACCCTGGGGTTAGCTTATCTGACTGATCATTCTGTCACTGAGAAACAGAAAGGAATGTGTTTGAATGTTGTATTGTAATTTATCATTCACAAAATTGTCCCAGAGGATCACTGATTTCTCAGAATCACTTGTGAGAATACTAAAGGTTACAATTTAATTAAATAAAATGGAGAAAAATAGCACTGGGCCAGAAATTGAATTCTGTTTCCCTTGTGAGTGATGGTGGTGCTGAACATGCCAACAAGCTCCATATCACGATGGAGCTCAGATTCCTTGGAGGATGGTGAGAAGCGAAGGATGCTACCAGAGGAGCTACAGAACACGGACTCACAGACTCAGGGTTTCACAGCACAGAAAGAGGCTCTTTGGCCCATTATCTCTGTGGTGGTCATTAAAAACCTATCTATCCGAATCCCATTTTCCAGCACTTGGCCCATAGCCTTAAGAACATAAGAAAGACTTCTGGATGAGTACATGGGAACTAATGGGATAGGGGGTTATAGATAGGTCTGTGGTTTGGTAGGTATAGATGTGATCGGTGCAACTCGTGGGCCGAAGGGCCTGTTTGTGCTGTAGTGTTCTATATTCTATTAGAAATAGGAGCAGGAGTCGGCCATCCAGCCCCTCGAACCTGCCCCGCCATTCAATAAGATCATGGCTGATCTGAAGTGGATCAGTTCCACTTTCAGCTTTCTCCCCATAACCCTTAATTCCCTTGTCTATCAGAAATCTATCTTCCTGTGACTTAAATATATTCAGTGAGGAAGCCTCCACCACTTCAATGGGCAGAGAATTCCAGAGATTCACCATCCTTTGAGTGAAGAAGTTCCTCCTCAACTCCGTTCTAAATTGTCCCACCTGTTTTCCTTTTGAAGCAGAAAGAATCTCTCTACTTCCACCCTATCCATCCCCTTCATTATCTTATATGTCTCTATAAGATCCCCCCTCAGCCTTCTAAACTTCAACGAGTACAAACCCAGTCTTTTCAATCTCCTCATAGGCTAACTCCTTCATCTCCGGTATCAACCTGGTGAACCTCCTCTGTACTCGCTCCATGGCCAATATATCCTTTCATAAATAAAGGGACCAAAACCATAGCCTTGTACACTCTGCTATTTCAATCCTTATCTAAATGCTGTGAGGGTTTCTGCCTCTATCACCCTTTCAGACAGTGAGTTCCAGATTCCCACCACATTTCCCCTCTGGCGGGGGAAATGCTTTTCCTCACATCTACTCTAAATCTCCTGCCCCTCACCTTAAACTGGTGTCCCTCCTGGTTATTGACCCTCAACATCCCCTCCCTCCTCCTCAACCATTCTGAACACACTCCTCCAGCCAGCCAGCTTCTTAACACTCGGTGAACTTTCCATTAGTGGAGAAGAGGGAAGACTGAGCTTGTGTACAATGTCACTGCTCCAGAGCCTGAACACTGAGCTGATGTGTGTGAGTTAACAGTTGCTGGTGGGGCGTCCGAGTGATATGATAATTGAGTCCAAGAGATGTATATTGCAATGCAAACCAGGAATAGTCTACTAATGATGCACCATAGATGAATAAAGAGATAAGGATACAACTAAATATAAAGGAAGATAATTAATCAAATGCAAAGATACCAAAGGACTGGATGACAAAAGTGAATGTGAAAAGATTAGGGAATAGGCTAAAAAAAAGTTAGGAAATAAAAAAATACAGAAAATTAAAACATTGAGGAATATAAGAAGAAAATTCAGGTGAAAAGTCAAGATGAGGATAGAGGCAATAAGGGATACCTTTTGTGTTTTTATTAGAGATATCTTTTTTAAGGGACACACAATAAACTCTCAAATAATGGGAACAAAACGGCAGGAACTTTGGATAATTATTTTGCGTTAGTATTTACAAGAGAAACAGACTTGGTGGGCTTGACATCAGAATAAGAGGTTAGAAAAGGAAGAGATAATCGGTAAACAAATCAAACTGTTAAAACTCCAGGTCTGGATAGACACATCCACACATAGGGAAGCGATAGCAGTGACATTATTACATTTATAATAAAAAACAGTTATTTTGGAAGCATTGAACCAGAGGACACTGATTGAAGATGAGCAGCAAAAGCATCCTGAGGAAAACGTGGCATGTGCTGAGAATCTGGAATATGCTGCCTGACAGTGTGCTGAAGACATATTCAGTCATGGTTTTCCAAAGTGGTTAGCACAGCTGCCCCTCAGTCCCAAAGACCCTGGTTCAATTCCCAGCTTGGATCACTGTCTGTGTGGAGTTTGCATGTTGCCCCCGTGTCTGTGTGGGTTTCCTCCGGGTGCTCCGGTTTCCTCCCACAGTCTGAAAGATGAGCGGATTAGAGGGATTGGCCATGGTAATTGTGCGAGACTATGGGGATAGGGAGGGCCTGTGTGTGATGCTCTTTTGGAAAGTCAGTGCAGATTCAATGGGCTGAGTGTCCTTTTTCTGCACTGTATGGATTCTATGGAATGGGATAATTATTTGAAGAGAGAGGATTTGTTGTGATTTGGAGGGGGTGGGGGGGGATGGTAGGGAAGTGGGGATGGCTCTGTTGCTCTCTCTCAGAGCTGACATAGACCCTAACAGACCAAATGGATTCAGTTTGGGAATCATTTGATAATTTATTAAAAATAGAAATAGTGCCAGAGGACTGGCAGCTAACATGTTTCCTGTACTTCGGCAGGAAGGTAGAAACACTGAGGAAATTTCAGCTCAATTACTTTAACATTTTTGGTAGGAAGATTAATATCAGAGTCAAATTGCCAACCAATTAGCAACCTTTATCCCGTGTTGATTGATTCAATCCAAATGTTGATTGTTTGAAATTTGGAGTTCTTGTGTTCGACCTGATGAATACAAGATGGAAAACTTCAGGACGGACCCAGCAGAGGCGGTGACGGTGGTCTACAGTCAGGAGCGGATTTCCCTGAGGGTCCTCAACATCGATTCTGGACGCCATAAGATTTCATGGGATCAGGTTGAATATGGGCGAGGACGCTTCCTGCCGGTTACCATGTACCCCCCATAGCTTGATGAATCAGTACTTCTCCACGTTAAACACCACTTCAGGGGAACACTGACAGTGGCAAGGGTGCAGAATGTACTCTGGATGGGGGACTTCAATATCTACCACCACAGACCAAGCTGGCTGTGTAATAAAAGACATTGCTGCTAGACTGGGACAGGAGAGAAACGAGGGAAAAACGTAATTAACCTCACCCGCTGCAGATGCATCTGACCATGAGATTATCACCAGGAGTGACCACTGCACAGTCCTCGTGGAGACAAAGTCCAATCTTCACTTCTTGCATCGTATTGTGTGGCACTATCAGAGTGCCAAATGGAATAGCCTTCAAACAGATCCAGTAACTCAAAACTGATCGACCATGAGGTGCTGCAGATCATCAGCAGCAGCAGAACTCTGTAACCTCAGCCTGGTATATCTCCCACCCTAATGTTACCACTAAACGGGGCAATCCACAAAGATTCAGTGAAGTGTGCAGGAGCAGCACCAAGCATACCTGAAAATGAGGTGTCAACCTGGTGAAGCGACAACTACTTGCCAGCCAAACAGCAAAAGCAGCAGGTAATAGAGCTGAGGGATCCCACAACCAACGGATCACACTGTTATGGTGCAGTGGTCAGCCTCACAGAGCCAGGGACCCGGGTTCGATTCCTGGCTTGGGTCACTGCACGTTCTCCCCGTGTCTGCGTGGGTTTCCTCCAGTATCCTCCCACAGTTTTGAAAGATGTGCTGATTGGGTGCATTGGCCGTGCGAAATACTCCTTCAGTGTACCTGAATAGGCGTCAGAGTATGGCAATGAGAGGATTTTCACAGTAACTTCATTGCAGTGTTACTGTAAGCCTACTTGTGACTAATAAGTAAACTTATTACTTACTTAGGTCTAAGCTCTGCAGTCCTGCCACATCCAATCGAGAATGGTGTGGACAATTAAACAACTCACTGGAAGTGGCAGCTCCACAAATATCCCCATCTTCACGGACGGGGGAGTCGAGCACATCAGTGTAAAACATCTGGGGAAACATTTACAGCAGTTTCTCCCAGATGTGTTGAGTGGATGATCATTCCGGCCTCTCCCAGAGATCCCGGCACCAAGGATACCGGTCTTTAATCAATTCAATTCGCTCCATGTGATATCAAGAAAGTGTTGAAGACACTGGATACTGTAAGAGCTATGAGCCCTTGAAAAGTAAAAAGTTTATTTATTAGCCACAAGTAAGGCTTACGTTAAAGCTGCAATGAAGTTGCTGTAAAATTCCCCTACAGGCGCCTCTTTGAGCCAATGCACCTAACCAGCACATCTTTTGGAATATGGGAGGAAATGGGAACGCCCTGAGGGAACATACGCGGACACGGCGGACAATGTCCAAACTCCACACAGACAGTGACACAAGCCAGGAATCGAACCCAGGTCCCTGACGCTGTGAGGTAGCAGTGCTAACCACTGTGCTGCCCTGACAGCATTCCAGCAATATTGTGCTCTAGAACTTGCCACACCCCTGTGTGAACCTACCCCACTGACATTTATCTGCGCAATTTTCCACGTTGCTGGGTGTGTTCTTTGCATAAAAAGGACAAATCCAAGCTGACCAATTACCGCCCCATCAGGCTCCTCTCGATCATCAGTAGAGCGATGGAAGGGGTCAGCGACAGCGCTGTCAAGCAGCACCTCCTCAGCGATAACCTGCTCAGTGACGCCCAGTTTGGGGGTTTCACCAGCGTCACTCAGCTCCTGACCTCATTCCAGCCTCAGTTCAAACACAGACTAAAGAGCTGAATTCCAGACGTGAGATGACTGACATCAAGGTCACATTCAACTGTAGGTAGCATCAAGGGATCCTAGCAAAACTGGAATCAATGGGAATCTGTGGGAATAGTTAGTCATAACTGGCTTAAAGAGAGGTGTTTGTGGCTGTTGGAGGTCAGTCATCCCAGCTCCAGGACATCTCTGCAGGAATCCCTCAGGGTTGTTAGGTAGGAAGAGCCAACAATCTTCAGCTGCTTCATCACCTTCATAAGGTCAGAAGTGCGGATGTACAATCATCAGCGAACAATGTTCAGCACCATTCGCGACTCTTCAGACACTGAAGCAGCCCATGTTCAGTGCAATAAGTCCCAGACGATATCCAGGTATGGGCAGAAAAGTAACAAGTGATAGGCACTAACCATCTCCAATAAGAGAGAATCCAACCATCGCCCCATGACATTCAATAGCATTACCTTCGCTGAATCCCCCACTTTACTGGTTACCATTGACCTGAGGCTGGACTGGATCAGCCATACAAATTCTTTGGTGAGAAGAGCAGGTGAGACACGAGGAATCCTACACCTCCTGATTCCCCAAAGTGTACCCACGATCTACAAGGCGCAAGTCAGGAACGTAATGGAATATTTGCTAGTTGCCTGAATGTCTGCAGCTCCAACAACACTCAAGATGTTTGACACAATGCAGGGCAAAGCAGCCCAGATTAGCACCTCGTCCATCATTCACTCCTTCCACCATAGTAGCAGCCATATGTACCATCTATTGGATGCATTGCAGGGACTTGTCAAAACTGCTTAAGCAGCACCTTCCAAACCCAAGACTGTTACCATTTAAAAGGACAAGGCCACCAAATGCCGGAGAATACCATCAACTGGAAGCTCACCTCCAAGTCACTCACCGTCTTTCATTGTCACCGGATCAAAATCCTGGAATTTGCTCCCTGTGGGTGTATCTACATCAGATGGATTGCAGCGATTCAAGAAGGCAGCTCACCACCACCTTCTCGAGGGCAGTTGTGATGGGCAATAAATACTGGCCTAGAGGATCAATGAATGAATCTAAAAGATGTTAACATTAAAATATACAAAAAACTAAATGCTGGCAATCTGAAAAATCAAAACATGCTGGAAAATCTAAGCAGTTCTGGCAACATCTGCAGAAAGCGATACACAAGTAGGGGCAACACAGTGGCACAGTGGTTCGCGCTGCTGCTTCACAGCTCCAGGGACCTGGGTTCGATTCCCGGCTCGGGTCACTGTCTGTGTGGAGTTTGCACATTCTCCTCATGTCTGCGTGGGTTTCCTCTGGGTGCTCCGGTTTCCTCCCACAGTCCAAAAATGTGTGGGTTAGCTTGATTGGCTATGCTAAAATTTCCCCTTAGTGTTCTGGGATGTGTAGGTTAGAGGGATTCGCGAGTAAATGTGTAGGGATACGGGGATAGGGCCTGGGTAGGATTGTGGTCAGTGCAGACTCGATGGGCCGAAGGGCCTGTTTCTACACTGTAAGGTTCTATGATTCTATGTACAAGAATTTTTTTTGATCCTTGGACTCAAAATGTTAACTCTGCTTCTCTCTACAGATGCTGCCAGACTTGCTGATTTTTTTCCAGCATTTTCTGTTAAACATTGAAACATTGGTTAGGTTTTAACTGGGGTACTGTTTCCAGTTCTTGCACAAACTTTAGAAAAGATTTTGATATGTTCAAGAGAGTGCAAAGAAGTTTGATGACAATGGTTCCAAGAATGAGGAACTTCAGTTATACGGATAGATTGCGGAGGTTGGGACTGTTTTCCTTGGAGAAAAGATTAAGAAGAGATTTAATAGAGATGCTCAAAATCATGAGAGGTATGGACAGAATAAATAGGGAAAAACTATTGGAAACAGATCGAGAATCAGACGACAACGATTTAAGCTAATTGTCAAAAATAGTAATGGAGATATGAAGAGAAACTTCTTCACAAAGCAAGCGGTTAGCATCTGGAATGTACTACATAGAACATAGAACATTACAGCGCAGAACAGGCCCTTTGGCCTTCGATGTTGCGCCGACCAATATAAAAAGCAATGACCCTCTAACCTAAACCATTCTCTTTTCATCCATAAACCTATCCACTGACCTCTTAAACGTCCCCAAACTTGGCGCATCTACAACCGCTGCAGGCAGGGCATTCCACTCCCGAACCACCCTTTGGGTAAAGAACCTGCCTCTGATATCCATCCTATAACTATCACCCCTTAATTTAAAGCTGTGTCCCCTCGTGCTAGCTTTTTCCATCCTAGGAAAAAGGCTATCACTGTCCACCCTATCTAAACCTCTAATCATCTTATATGTTTCGATCAGGTCCCCTCTTAGCCTCCTCCTTTCTAACGAAAACAACCTCAAATCCCTCAGCCTCTCCTCATAAGACCTGCCCTCCATACCAGGCAACATCCTGGTAAACCTCCTCTGTACCCTCTCCAAAGCCTCCACATCTTTCTTATAATGTGGGGACCAGAACTGCACACAATACTCCAAGTGCGGCCGCACTAGAGTTTTGTACAGTTGCAACATGACGTTGCGGCTCCGAAATTCAATCCCTCTACCAATAAAAGCCAAGACTCCATATGCCTTCCTAACAACCTTCTCGACCTGACTGCCTACTTTCAGGGATCTATGCACATACACACCAAGATCCCTCTGTTCATCTAGACTACTAAGAATCCTACCATTTGCCCTATACTCTACACATTTATTATTTCTGCCATAGTGCATTACCTCACACTTTTCCACATTAAACTCCATTTGCCACCTCTCGGCCCAGCTCTGCAACTTGTCCAAGTCTCTCTGCAAACTATAACACCCTCTTCACTATCTACCACTCCTCCGACTTTGGTGTCATCCGCAAATTTACTAATCCATCCTTCAATACCCTCATCCAGATCATTTATAAAAATTACAAACAGCAGGGGCCCCAAAACAGACCCCGAGGTACACCACTTGTCACCGAACTCCACGATGAATATCTCCCATCAACCACCACCCTCTGTCTTCTATCTGCTAGCCAATTCCTAATCCAATTAGCTAAATCACCCTCTATCCCATACATCTGCATTTTCTGCAGAAGTCTTCCATGGGCCACCTTATCAAACGCCTTACTAAAGTCCATATATACCACATCAACCGCCTTACCCCCATCCACCTCTTTAGTCACTTTTTCAAAAAAATCAATGAGGTTAGTAAGGCACGACCTACCCTTCACAAAACCATGCTGACTATCCCCAATCAATTCATTTCTCTCTAAATAACTATAAATCCTATCCCTAATAATTCTCTCCAATACTTTGCCCACAACAGAAGTAAGACTCACTGGCCTATAATTCCCTGGAAGGTCTCTCTTCCCCTTCTTGAACAATGGGACCACATTCGCTATCCTCCAGTCCTCCGGAACCACACCCGTAACCAACGACGACCTGAAGATCAGAGCCAGAGGCTCTGCAATCGCCTCTCTTGCCTCCCAGAGAATCCTAGGGTAAATCCCGTCCGGTCCAGGGGACTTATCCAACTTCAAACCCTCGAGAATATCTAGCACATCCTCCCTATCTACTTCAATACTTTCCAGTTTGCAACCCTGTATCTCAGTGTTCTCCATAACTACATTTACATCACCCTGCGTGAATACCGAAGAGAAACATAGAACATTACAGTGCAGAACAGGCCCTTCGGCCCTCGATGTTGCGCCGACCAATTAAGAAAAAGCAATGACCCTCTAACCTAAACCATCCATAAACGTATCCACTAACCTCTTAAACGCCACCAAACTTGGCGCATCTACAACAGCTGCAGGCAGGGCATTCCACTCCCTAATCACTCTTTGAGTAAAGAACCTACCTCTGATATCCGTCCTATAACTCATACCCCTTAATTTAAAGCTTTGTCCCTCGTGCTAGCTTTCTCCATCCTAGGAAAAAGGCTATCACTGTCCACCCTATCTAAACCTCAATCATCTTATATGCTTCAATAAGATCCCCTCTTAGCCGCCTCCTTTCTAACGAAAACAACCTCAAATCCTTCAACCTCTCTTCAATAGGACCTGCCCTCCATACCAGGCAACATCCTGGTAAACCTCCTCTGTACCCTCTCCAATGCCTCCACATCTTTCTTATAATGTGGCGACCAGAACTGCACACAATACTCCAAGTGCGGCCGCACTAGAGTTTTGTAACAGTTGCAACATGATGCTGCGGCTCCTAAATTCACATCCCCCTACCAATAAAGCTAAGACTCCATATGCCTTCTTAACAACTTTATCCCTTGACTGCCTATTTCAGGGATCTATTGACACAACCCAAGATCCTTCTGTTCCTCAACACTATTAAGAGCCCTACCATTAGCCCTATACTCTACACATTTATTGTTCCTGCCAAAGTGCATTACCTCACACTTTTCCACATTAAACTCCATTTGCCACCTCTCGGCCCAGCTCTGCAACTTGTCCAAGTCACTCTGTAAACTAAAACACCCCTCTTCACTATCTACCACTCCACCAACTTTAGTATCATCTGCAAATTTACTGATCCATCCCTCAATACCCTCATCCAGATCATTTATAAAAATTACAAACAGCAGGGGCCCCAAAACAGACCCCTGAGGCACACCACTCGTCACCGAACTCCACGATGAATATCTCCCATCAACCACCACCCTCTGTCTTCTATCTGCCAGCCAATTCCTAATCCAATTAGCTAAATCACCCTCTATTCCACACATCTGCATTTTCTGTAGAAGTCTTCCATGGGCCACCTTATCAAATGCCTTACTAAAGTCCATATATACTGCATCAACCGCCTTACCCCCATCCACCTCTCTGGTGACTTTCTCAAAAAACTCAATGAGGTTAGTAAGGCATGACCTACCCTTCACGAAACCATGCTGACTATCCCCAATGAATTCATTTGTCTCTAAATAACTATAAATCCTATCCCTAATAATTCTCTCCAATACCTTGCCCAGAACAGAAGTAAGACTCACTGGCCTATAATTCCCAGGAAGGTCTCTCTTCCCCTTCTTAAACAATGGGACCACATTCGCTATCCTCCAGACAATGGGACCACATTCGCTATCCTCCAGCTTATATGTTTCAATAAGGTCTCCTCTTAGCTGCCTTCTTTCTAAAGAAAACAACCTCAAATCCCTCAGCCTCTCCTCATAAGACCTGCCCTCCATACCAGGCAACTTCCTGGTAAACCTCCTCTGTACCCTCTCCAATGCCTCCACATCTTTCTTATAATGTGGGGACCAGAACTGTACACAATACTCCAAGTGTGGCCGCAGTAGAGTTTTGTACAGTTGCAACATGACGTTGCGGCTCCAAAATTCACTCCCTCTACCAATAAAAGCCAAGACTCCGTATGCCTCCTTAACAACCTTATCGACTTGATTGCCAACTTTCAGGGATCTATGCACATAATACACCAAGATCCCTCTGTTCATCAACACTATTAAGAGTCCTACCATTAGCCCTATACTCTACACATTTGTTATTCCTGCCATCCGAGAGCATGGTGGAGACAGATTGACACAGTGAGTGATTAGGATCTGGAATGTACTGTCTGAGAGTGTGGTGGAGACAGATTCAATCAAGGAATTCAGAAAGGAATGGATCATTTGCTGAAGAGGAAATCTTTGCAGGTCTTTGGGGGAAAGGCGAGGGTGTGGCATTAAATGCTCCTCAGAGAATCAGTACAGATACAGTGTGCTGAATGACTTCCTTCTGTGCTGTACCCACTCTGTAATAGTGTGCAATTTGCTCTTCTACTCCCTGTAACTATTTGGAGTCTATAGCTGTCTCCCAGCAGTGCGATCACTCCTTTTATAGTCTTCATTTTAACCTATATGGCCATATTTGATACTCCTTTGAGCATACGTCTCTCTACACATCTGCTATTGTTCAGCTAATATTGTGGCCCTGCCCTCTTTCTATCTGCCCTCCTCCCCCCATCCATTTATCCATCCTGTCTAAAAACTCACTAACACGGAATGTTAGGCTGACATTCCTGCTTTTCTTTAAGCCTTGTCTCAGTAATACCTGTGAGATCAGACTTCCAAACTTCTATCTGTGCCCTATGTTCATCTGCTTTGTTCACTGGATGCCTTGAATTGAAATCTATATCAATAATCTGTGTCTTTGTTTTTGCCAAACCTGTTTATTCATTTCCAGCCTTTCATTTCCACCTCTGTTTCCCTCCTTTCTGAATCTGTGCCGAGGTTCCCTCACCCCCACCCCGCCACATGCCCCATGCCCCTACCAAGCCAGTTTCAACTCTGCCCCACACAGCCAGCAAATCTGTCCATTATGATTAAGGGCCCTTGCCCCCTGTTGAAGTGCAACCTGTTTGACCTTGTACAGGTTCCACATCCCCCCATCCCAATAAAAACCTAACGTCAAAGAATCCTTCCAACGCCAGTCCCCAGACATGCATTTACGTATCCTTCCCCATTGAGAATAGCAGAAGGAGGGTGAGAGCTCTTGGGGAACATGAATCTGCTTGGCCGAGGTGTCTATTTCTATTTTGTGTTTTTGTTACACTATTGCAGTTAGGAAGGGGCAAAGTCACCCAGTCTGGTTGGGATGCATCCGAGAGATATTGGGTAGAAGTTGTGGTGGAATGGGCCAAAATCTTTGGAAATGGGAGCCTGAGGATTGGAAATGTAACAGTCCTGTTCAAATCCTGGCAGGTACATGTCAGGCAGATTTACAGCGGGGGAAGAAAAAACAGATCGTGGCTTTTAAATTCAATCTATTTCTGTACCAGGAGCTAGTGTAGGTCTAGAGAGAGTAACCTAAGAGAAAATCAATTGTCCTTGGAAAGATGTGGATTAGTAATGGAAAGCCAACATGGAGTTCTTACAAGGTGAGTGATGTTTGAGTGACTTCCATGCAGTTCTTTGATGAATTAATAAAGAGGTTTGATGAGGGTAGTGAAATTGATGTTCTCATGAATTTCCAAAAGTTATGTAATAAAAAATTTAAATCTCATTGGATTAAAGACGCATTGACTGCTTGGATTTGAGATGAGCTCAGGAACAGAAAGCAGGGGTAATGGGAAGGGTTGCTTTTCAGATAATCCCCAGAGGTCAGGATTGGTGGACTGTGCTGCAAGAGGATATTGATCAATGGGTGAAATGGTAAGATGAAATTCACCATGGAAAGATAGGAAGAATGAATAGAGGTGTTATAAACTAAAAAGAACAGAAAGGCCCAGCAGTGCGTGTACACAAGTCTGTAAAGGTGGCAGGATTAATCGAGAAATCTGCTGAAAAAGCTCAATGATTTAGAAATACCCGAGATGGACGGGAGAAAAGTAAGGAAGTTACTGTAAACCTTTGTAAAAAAGACAGTTAAACCACAACTGGAAGATTGCAGACAAGTCTGGACACTGCATGGGTGTCAATCCCTTGGAGAGGATGCGGAGGAGATTTATTTGACTGGTGCTAGGGATCTGAAGCTTCAGTTGTGTGGAGGAACTGAGACCATTCTCGTTTGAACACAAAAGATTAAGTGGAGATTTGGTGGAAGTGTTCAAGCTCACGAAGAGTCCAATCGAATTAAGAGATTGATTCCGGCAGGAGAAAAGTTGGTAACCAAAGAACACAGATTTAAAAATGATTTGGCAAAACAAATAGAGCTGGAATGAGGATGAAATAATGAGTACAGTGTTGTTATGACCTGAAACATACTGCTTGAAAGAATGAGGGAAAGAGTCAATATTAATGTGAATTGGTAAGCCCTTACTATGGAAACTAAAATCAATTACATTGCGGAAATGGGTTTGGAGTTAATATGGTAGCTCTATCAAAGAATTAGTATATCCATAGTGGGCTGAATGACCTCTTTCTCTGCTGTAATACTCTTTGTTCCTATGAGAGATTTGAACATATGGGATTGTGACTTTTAAATTCAATTGATTTCCTGACCAGGAATTTAATGGATGTTAGTGACATAGGAGTGATGGAGAATTGAACATATGGTGACTGCAGATTTTTGGATGAGTTCAAGCTTATAGCTGTTGGAAGATGGGAAGCGTGGCAGGAGGGTGATGAAATAGATAAATCAGGAGACAAAGACGCAAGAGTAAGGGTTTCTAATGCAGATATCAGAGACGGGCATTGTTACTGAGGTGTCTGTAGGTGATCTTGATGATGAACAAGATTTATGATATATTTACGATATTATATTTGGAAGGTCTACAAGATATGAGCCAGATTATGTTAACCAGAACACTTATCACTGAAATCAACTCATGGATCAGGTAAATCCCTTCAGTTCAGGACCTGCCATTATCAGGTTTAGTTTCCAATGCCAGTTTTGTGCACCTGTTTTGATCCTTACCAATCTTTGGTTACAGTTCACTGCCATGCATTGCTGGAGACCAGACCATAGGGATCTCACTGCCCCACCAGGAGTCTTAAGGTGTCCCACCCAAGAGGGTTCTCTCTGGATCCCAGGAAGCGTTATATTGTTATTGTAATTAAATGTATTCTGGAGGTTTCATCGCATGATTTGCCCCCATGGTCCAGTCACACATCCATCATTGTGATGTACTGCCTTCCTGTGCTAAAAGATTCATTACTTCTCAGCCTTGTTCCTCTGTTCTCAATATTTTTATACCTAAGAGAAGTGTTCATGCTCCAATAATTTTTGTAAGAAGTCTCACAGCACCAGGTTAAAGGCTAACAGGTTTATTTGGTAGCATGAGCTTTCGGAACACTGCCCCTTCATCAAGGTAATTCTTCACAGATAATCAAGTCTTGACCTGTAAAGACTCATATTCCAACATTTTGTAATTGGAATTTGTGTTTTTATATGCTCTGTTTGTGAACAGAACTCCCTCTTACCTGACGAAGGAGCAGGGCTCCGAAAGCTAGTGCTACCAAATAAAGTCCAACAGGTTTAACCTGGTGTTGTGAGACTTCTTTCTGTGTTTACCCCAGTTCAATGCTGGCATCTCCACATCAGTAATTTTTAACTAGGATTACACACAGCACTCCCTGGAGACTCCAGGTCCATTCTGGAGGGTTGATGACTGGTCCCAGTGATCAGATATCCGCTGCTCACTAGGACCTGGAGCCTCCAGACAGCCGAGCCTGAGTCCCGCCCACTGTGTGGCCCCGCCCCTGCCCGCTCTCTGCCAACATTGGTCCCACCCCCAACTTTCCACCACGCTGATTGGCTCCGCTCTTGTCACCGCGTTCTAGCCATTGTTGCAACGACCAATCACTGAGCCTCGCTCTCCATTCACAAAAACAAACAGGGCTGAGGGCGGGGCCTGTGACACTGCTTCCGGGTTATTGCACAGTAGCTTAGAAGGAAGAGGCAGTGAAGGTGAGAGTGAGAGAGAGAAATGTAAAATCATTCATAAGAATGTAATCAACACTGGAGTTAACCACAGTGGAACCAATATGGAGCTGGGCTCGGAGTTTGTAACTAATACGGTAACCAATAGGGAGCTGGGCTCAGAGTTTGCAGCTAACTGCAGTAACCAATAGCAAGTTGGGTTCAGAGCTTGTAACTAATACAGTAACCAATAGGGAGCTGAGTTCAGAGTTTGTGACTAATATGGTAACCAATAGGGAGCTGGGTTCAGAGTTTGCAGCTAACTGCAGTAGCCAATTACGAACTGGGTTTAGAGCTTGTAACTAATACAGTAACCAATAGGGAGCTGAGTTCAGAGCTTGTAACTAATACAGTAACCAATAGGGAGCTGAGTTCAGAGCTTGTAACTAACACAGTAACCAATAGGGAGCTGAATTCAGAGTTTGTAACTAATACAGTAACCAATAGGGAGCTGAATTCAGAGTTTGTAACTAATACAGTAACCAATGAGGAGCTGAGTTCAGAGCTTGTAACTAACACAGTAACCAATAGGGAACTGAGTTCAGAGTTTGCAACTAACTACAGTAACCAATAGAGAGCTAGGTTCTGAGCTTGTAACTAATACAGTAACCAATAGAGAGCTGGGTTCAGAGTTTGTAATTAATACGGTAAGCAATAGGGAGCTGGGTTCAGAGTTTGTAATTATTACGGTAAGCAATAGGGAGTTGGGTTCAGAGTTTGTAATTAATACGGTAAGCAATAGGGAGTTGGGTTCAGAGTTTGTAATTAATACGGTAAGCAATAGGGAGTTGGGTTCAGAGTTTGTAATTAATACGGTAAGCAATAGGGAGTTGGGTTCAGAGTTTGTAATTAATACGGTAACCAGTAGGGAGCTGGGTTCAGAGCTTGTAACTAATCCAGTAAAAATTGGGAAAAGCAAAATATATATAGTGAAATTTAATTTGAAATGAGAATGCAGAAATATTCACAGGCAGTATCTGTGGAGGGAGAAAACAGAGTTAGTGCTTTAGGTCTGTGACTTTGCATTGCAACTCTGGCCTGACAATTTAACCGTGTTTCTCTGCTTTCTGAGCTGCTGAATATTTGCCACATTTTCTACTTTAATAATTAATAGGGAACTGGACACAGAGACGAGGTACAAAGAGCAGTGGTAGCCCAGTGCCAAGTGGAGCATGGTGCCCAATTCCTGTAGGTTGGAGTATTGATTGCTGAATGCTCCCAGATCCTGTGTTTAGAAGGCGTCTGAGATACTGTGCCAATAATTGGGTGTATGGTGTAAGCTGGTAAATTAGAATTCAAACCAAAATCCATGCAGTTAAATGTGATTCCACAACTGGGTAACACTTGTTGGAACAATTTTGAGTATTGAGTTAATAGTAACACTAACAACCACGTTGTGATAATCAGCTCGGGTGGTTCATTACCAAGTTAGAACTAAAGGAATTTGTTCAAACCTTGTACCTTTCCTGAATTACCCAGAATTTCAGAAATGTAGAACCCTGCTGCTTTCCCCATGGAAACTCTTGAACCAATTAGTGTTCACTTGCCAACCAATCAGCACTCTTTTGTCTAGTGGTGTAAATTGTGATTGTTTGAAATTTGAAATTCTTGCATTTTGTTCTAATGAGTGCAAGTTGAAAAATTCAGCAAGCTTTAAATCAGATCTGTAAAGGGGGTTGCTTTTTTTTTTTACAAAGGATTAAACAACAGAATTCATTACTATCGATTTCCTGGGCTGAGACTTTGATTTCACAAATGTATCTAAAAATACTCTTCCTCTGGGCTTTGGTCAGTGCTGATATGGTGTAATTTAGTGCCGATTCTTTTACAATTGAGTAGCTGGCTGGGTCAGTTTGAGTAGAAAATGGCAAGCTCCCTCTGGCCTTTTTTTGAGATTTGGCAGATTGCACGGATGTTTTTCTGGCACAGAATGATTCTCTGCTGAGCAGAAATCCTCGGAAGTTTCCCGGGAATCGAGAGCTTGCTGTGGTCGAGGGCAGAGAGTTAATTATCTCCTCTGGGCATACTTCACCCTGACAGCACTGGCTGTGTGTGTGTGTTAGAGGGCTGTGTGACTGAACCTGCAATCCTGAGGTCTGTGAGAATCCGTAGCAGGGTGTAGACCTAAATTCTGATCATTTTTGAGCTGAAAACATGCAGCCTCTGTGATAAGCAAGGAATTAGACTTAACAGCATTAGTCAAATCTGAGAGTAAAGCCTTTCTTTAGGATAAGTTCTGACCATGCAAAGTTTTCAGTCAGAGTTGAGAAGGAAAATGTGTAGATGGAGGAAGGGGAGAAGGAGTGGGAGTGGCATTGAAAGCAGGGTGGAGTGGATTGATAATGTTCCTTATTATTGGACTATTTAGTGATGAGGAGCTTAGAGACCTCCCCCAGTAGATTGGAACATTTCTGATCTGAATTTCACTGTCGTCAGTGTGGGTCTGGGCTCATGTCTGTAGTTTCCTCATTATATTTTACTGTATTTGTAGATTCCTGAATTTCCACCTGAGCTTAAGGATGATGCAGATAGAATCCCTCTTGCACAGTGGCTACTCACATCCCCTACTCCGTGCCTGGCAGAGCTGTGCTTCCACCTTCAATGCAAACAACCTCATCTATCCAATCTTTGTAACGTAAGTGAGGGTCAGAGGGAGTGGGAGGGAGTGCGATCCAGAAACTTTGTGGTTTGAAAGGAAATGGAAGTAAAGCAAATCTTCGCATGGAATAGTGAAGCAATGATTTTGATTTTGATTTATTATTATCACATATATTAAAGTATGGTGAAAAGTATTGTTTCAATACATACTATTCACAGAGAAGGAAACGAGAGAGTGCAGAATGTAGTCTTACAGTGATAGCCAGGATGTATAGAAAGATCAACTTAATGAGAGGTAAGTCCATTCAAAAGTCTGACAGCAGCAGAGAAGAAGCTGTTCTTGAGTCAGTTGGTGCGTAACCTCAGATTTTCATATCTTGGAAAAAGGTGGAAGAGAGAATGTTCGGGGTGGTCGGGTCCTTAATTATGCCGACTGCTTTGCTGAGGCAGTGGGAAGTATGGACAGAGTCAATGGATGGGAGGCTGGTTTGCGTGATGGATTGGGCTACATTCACAACATTCCTTGTAGTCATGGCCAGAGGAGGATCCCATACCAAGCTGTGATACAACCAGAAAGAAGGCTTTCTATGGTGTATCTGTAAAAGTTGGTGAGAATTGTAGCTGACATGCCAAATTTCCTTAGTCTTCTGAGAAAGTAGAGACGTTGATGGGGCTTTCTTAACTATAGTGTCAGTGTAGGGGGAACTGGGACAGGTTGCTAGTGATCTGGACATCTAAAAACTGGTCCCTGTTGGTGTAGACAGGGGCGTGTTCTCCTTTATTCTTCCTGAAGTCGATGACAATCTCCTTTGTTTTGTTGAGATTGGGGGAGAGATTATTGTTGGCTCACCAGTTCACCAGATTCTCTATCTCATTCCTGTACTGTCTCATCATTGTTTGAGATCCGACCCACTACGGTGGTATCATCAGCAAACTTGAAATTTGAGTTGGAGGGGAATTTGGCCACACCGTGTATAAGGGGTATAGTAGAGGGCTGAGAACACAACCTTGTGGGGGACTGGTGTTGAGGGTGATTGTGCCTACTGTGCTATTGGCGATGTCAATACTGTGATTGATTTTGGAGTTCCCATGGTGAGTGCTGACTCTGTCACATTGTCTAACTAGCATTTACTGCCTATCTGTGTTTCAGTGATGATGCCAATGCCATTGAACCTATTGCCAGCCTTCCGGGACAGGCCAGGTAGGAGAATCTCTTCATAACTTTCCTGAATGTGCGGGAGGGGAATGAGTGGGAGTGTGGGAGGGATGGTGATCTAAGCGTTCCTGATGACAGACTCCATCAGAGGTGAAAAATATTCCCCTGGAAACTGTAAGAAAGAACAAAGAACAAAACAGCACGGGAAACAGGCCCTTCGGCCCAACGAGCCCGCGCCGCCACCCCGATGTTCCCACCTCTATCCGTGATCCCTGTCTATGTTTATAGACCTATGGATTAAAAACCAAATTTGAGACAATTTAGGGAGAATTTGTTTTGCCAATCAGCCTAAGAGCACATCTTTGGAATGAGGGAGGAAACCGGAGCACCCGGAGAAAACCCACGCAAGCACGGGGAGAATGCGCAAACTCCCACAGACACAGGCCCCAAATCCATGTATCTTCACAGCACAGCGATAGTCACTGAGCTGTTGTGTTGCCCATCAAATGGTCCGGGTCAAGCGTACACTAACGACGTGAAGCACTAGGATACTCTCGAAAAAAATCCAAGAGCAGCCCTCTCACGACCCATCGCGTGTACGCCCCTTGTTAGACAAGGTGGACCAAAGCACCTGTAGGATAAAAACAAGTACATCAATATCATCATCTATTTACACACTTCCCAGGAGGGAATTGTTCCTAAATTAACATCTTTCCATGGGGTGACAGATTAGTATCTACTGTCCTTCAGCAGTTTCCAATTCAATGGTGAGAATTAGTTAACTTTCTTTAGTGTGGTTTATAATCAGGAGAAGATATTGAGTTTCTGATGTTCACCTGTCCAAGGAGAGTTTTCTCTGAACCCAGTCCTGTCACAGTAAAGAATCCTGAGAGATGGGATGTAATGCTGTGCTCCTGATTCCTGGAAGATGTATTGGGAGGCTGAGTGTGTGTCCACACAGGGAATAAATCTCACTAACTCTGCCCCATATCCTCTCTCTCACATTGACCCCATTTCTCATCCCATGTCTAATCTTCCTCCCTGTGCCGTGTCCCTCACATCCCTTCCCACTCTCCTGCTGTCACCTCCTCATCACTTTCTCTCCAACACGCCAGATATGGTCTAATCAGTAGCAAAACTTCCTCTTCTTTGTATTTCAGCCTTTGAGATATAAATATTCATATTCTATGAGCTGTTTTGATTTTTGACCAGACCCTGTTTTGACCAGAACACTGCATTTGCCTGAAGAAGACACAGGAGTCGAAAGCTCGCGTTTTTACTATCAAATAAATCGGTTGGATTATAAATTGGTGTTGCTAAATTCTTACTGAGTTCTTACCACCCCAATCCAACGCCGGCATCTATACATCTTGATTTTTCTATCTCAGTGAGCTGTATGTAACTTTACCATGAACAGAAAGCAATGGGATTTGTCCTGTAACGACTGTGTGAAAATGGTCTGCTACTAACTAGAATCCCCATAATGCCAAAGGAGGCCATTTGGCCCATCGAGTCTGCATCGACTCTCTGATAGAACATCTTACTCAGGATGATCCTCCCCCCGCTAACCCTGTAACTCCGCACATTTATCCTGCTAATTTCCCTAACTTAGACACCTTTGGACCTTAAAGGCCAATCCACCGAACATCTTTGTGACTGTCAGGGGAAACCGGAGTACCCGAAGGAAACCCATGCAGACATGGGGAGAATGTGCAGATTCCGCACAGATAGTTACTCGACTGGATTTGAACTTGGGTCTCTGGCATTGTGAACCATCGGTGCTAACCAGTCTGCCACCGTGCTCATGTATTTGAGGTAACGGTGCTCAGTGAAGTAGTGAAAACCGTCAGGAGTGTGGCTGATGGTGTACTGAAGTTGTTTGGATCAATCGAGGGGGAGGTTAGATGAAACTGTCCTGTGTGCAGGTTGATATGCCTTCACGGCTAATGACAAAGCAGAGCTTCCCTCCTCTCAGTTACAGTAACCATGGCATTGGGCAGCCTTATCCCTATCTCCAGAACTACATTGTTTGCATGACTCACTCCTGACATGATGCTGGGTCTCCAGATAATAATGTGACCCTGGCAATGCACCCTGCCTGTCCCCAGCTGGGGTTCGGTGATGTGTGACCGAGGCTGCAGATTGTGTGCACTGTGATCTGGCAGTTCCCCCCGGTAATCAGATTAAACTGAATCCAGCGATGGGCTGTTTCTGGGTAATTCAGTAACCGGGATCAATGTTGTTTGAGACTGAAACTTACAGTATAAATTATTAGATTAAATATTTCTGCTGTTCTTCACACACAGCTGGATGATTATTCAAACTGCCCCCCCCCCCCCCCCCACCCCTCCACCATTCCAGGGGAAATACCCCCTTGTTGCCCTCTTGGAAAACCTTTTTTTTCCCTCTTTCCCCCCCTCCCCCCACCTCACTTTGCTATCCCTATGGAATCCCTCCCTGTTGTCCCAGTGCGGTGTTTGGGGAGGGGGTTCTCTTCCTCTCCCCCCCCCCCACCCCACACTTTTCCTATGCCTCCCCCTTGCTATCCCTGGGGAATCCCTTCCTGCTGTCCCAGGCTGGTGTTGGGGGGAGTTCTCTCCCCTCCCCCTTGCTATCCCTGGGGGGAATTCCCTGGCCATAAAGGTGCAAACTGGAGAGTTTGAGCAACAAGCTGCCTCTCTGAGATGAGCTTACAAAACCAACCTGTATCCAGCGGAGTGATCTGACAGTTCACGGCCTGGTGAGCAGAGATATTGGGGGTGTGAAGTTCCGGTGCGGAGTGAGGCAAGTCTTCCTGTGTTCTGGCAGCGCCTGACAGTGTGCCTGAAACCATCAAGCCCAGGGGATTTTTAAACCTTTTAATCCCAATTATGTCTCTCATAGTTTTTTTTTAAACTAATATGAATTACTTCCAAATCCCTTCACGTGAAAATGGCCTGAGTATGCAGTACATTTCCCGCTTTGTTTAAGCAGGGCTGGCATGTTTGGGTGTGGGCTTGGTGTGTCTCTGTCTCACTGTGTGCTTGTCTCCCAGGTACGGTGTCAATAAGCTGGAGGAGATGCTGAGGCCCCTGGTGGATGAAGGCCTGGGTTGTGTGTTAATCTTTGGAGTTCCAGCCAAACTCCCAAAGGTAGGATTTGTAGAACATAGAAAAACTACAGCACAAACAGGACCTTTGGCGCACAAGTAGCACCAATCATATTTCTACTTACTATAACCCTCAGTCATATTAAGTCCCACGTGTCATCCAAAAGTCTCTTTAAAAGACGCTATCGAATTCACCTCCACCACCACTGACGCAGCCGATTCCACTCACCCACCACCCTCTGGGTGAAAAACTTACCCCTGACATCTCCTCTGTACCTACTCCTCAGCACCTTAGACCTGTGGCAACCATTTCAGCCCTGGGAAATAGCCTCTGAGGATCCCCCTGATCTATACCTCTCAACATCTTATAAACCTCAACATCTTATAATTC
Organism: Sphyrna mokarran; assembly: GCA_024679065.1. NCBI lineage: Eukaryota > Metazoa > Chordata > Chondrichthyes > Carcharhiniformes > Carcharhinidae > Sphyrna > Sphyrna mokarran. Next base: position 43,135,203 of record JAGIQG010000025.1, read on the forward strand.
AAAAGGGGCACCACTAAGGCTGAGTTAGTCGTGGGAAGAACCATACAGATTTACACTGCATTGTACACTCCTTTATCAATATCACGTTGAACTGTTGAAAACTTTCTACAGCCTGAAAGAAAGAAAGAAAAGTTTGCATTTATGTTGCAACCAGTTAGTGCACAGTAAGATCCCATACACGTGGCAGTGACACCAGATCCGTTCATTTGTTTTGATGGTGTTTGCTTGAAGAATGAAAGCTTTAATTGACATAATTTGAATGCTGTTCCACTGATGAATACATTCTTTTAAGTATTTTACGCTGTATAATTCAAACTAAGGACCTCTGAAGGCATCAGAAAAATGTTTCTGCATGTTTCTGTGCAGAGGTTACAGGTCGCTGTGATCAGCTAGAAACAGCCAGCAGTTTTTCTCATTGAGTGTGATGTGCTGGTTGGCATTATCTGCCCGTCCTTCTGAGACCACAGCAGCTCAATTTAACATGCGTCTAGGTGCCAGCTTGGCTCAATTACCACAGAACCCCTACAATACAGGAGCAGGTCATTGGACCCATCAAGTCTGTACCGATTTCCCCGAAACAGCATCCCACCCAGGCCTATTCCCATAACCCCTCACGTTTAACAGGCCTAGTCCACCTGATTTGTACATCTTTGGACATGAAGGGGCAATTTAGCACGGCCAGTCCACCTAACCTGTGCATCTTTGGAGTGAGGGAGGAAACTGGTACACCTGGAGGGAACCCACACAGACATGGGGAGAGTGTGCAAACTCCACACAGACGGCCACCAAAGCTGGAATCGAACCTGGGTTCCTGCAGCAGCAGTGCTAACCAATGTGCCATCTTGGTCATCCTCGTGTGTCTTTGGGTCAACAGGTTGTGAGATGAGATGTTGCTCAAATCTACGAACACGTAACCCAGGCTGCTAAACTTTCCAGCTCATGTGGGGGTCCCCAGGTCTGATGGTTATAAGGACACTTGAGAACAAAATTGTAGCTCAGTGATCTTACTGAGGGAGTGCTGCTCTGTTGAAGGTACCTTCCTTCAGGTGAGATGTTAAACCATGTCTGCCCCTCGGCTGGATGTTAAGGATCCCGTGGTGCTGTTGGAAAAAGAGCAGAAATATTCTCCTGGGGTCCTGGCCAATCTCTCAACCAACACAAAACAGCTCATTGCCATGTTGGGTATTTGTGGAATCTCACTGTTAGAGATTCACTGTTGTGTTTCTTACATCACAACAGCACCTACACTTCACTGACTATAAGATGCTTTAGGATGTCTTCAGGCATTGACTGAGGGCGCCGGGGAAGGGGGCGGAGCGGGGGTGCCGGGGAGGAAATTGAAGCTGGGGATTTGCTGTCGTTGATCTGAAAAGGCTGTGTTTTCTCCGACAGGATGAGAGGGGATCCGGAGCAGACTTGGAGGATAACCCCGCCATCCTAGCCATTAAAAAGCTGCGAAAGACGTTCCCAACATTATTAATTGCCTGTGACGTCTGTCTCTGCCCATACACTTCCCACGGGCACTGTGGTAAGGAAACATGGAGGGTTAAAACCCACCCCAGGAGGGAGCAGCCCCCCCCACCCACCCCACCCCCCTGGTCCGTATTGATTACCCATCCCAAGCCGCCCTTGAGAAGGTGATGGTGAGCTGCCTTCCTGAGACCATGAGGTGTAGGTACACCTACAGTGCTGTTAGGGAGTGAGTTCCAGGATTTTGACCCAGTGACAGTGAGGGAGCGGCAATAGATTTCCAAATCAGGATGGCAAATGATTTGGGGGGGAAATTTGAAGTGTGTCATTGTCCTTCTCGATGGTTGAGGTTGAAGATGTCCGTGCTTCAGGCAGTGACTGTGGTCTGTGGGGTTACAAAGAGGGCGTGTGACCTGAAGTCTGTTTGTGAAACCTGTTTTGTGCCCAGTACTCTTCAACAAAACTTTAAATTAAATTGTTAATTTTTCCTGGATCTCTTTAGACCCATGACCTCTGCGGGCATGGGCAATGAAAGAGCCCAGGTGGTCAGCCAGGGGTCGGGGGAGGGGAGGGAGGGGTCGGGCGGGGGGGGGGGAGGGAGGGGCAGGAGGAGGGGGGAGGGGAGGGAGTGGCGGGGGGGAGGGAGAGGAGGAGGGTGGGGGAAGGGGCGGGGTAGGGAGGGGAGGGGAGGGTGGCGGGGGGAGGGGAGGGAGGGGTGAGGGAGGGAGTGGAGGGAGTGGCGGGGGGGAGGGGAGGAGGGAGTGCGGGGGGGGAGGAAGGGGGAGGGGAGTGGAGGTGGGGGGGAGGGAGAGGGGAGGGGGGGGAGGGGGGGGGGAGGGCGGGGGAGGGGAGGGAGTAAGTGCGGGGGGGAGGGAGGGGGGGGGGGAGGGGTGGAGAGGGGAGGAGTGACGGGGAGGGAGGGGGGGGGGGGAGGTGGAGGGAGTGCGGGGGGGAGGGAAGGAGGAGGAGGGGTGGGGGGAAGGGGTGGGAGAGGGGAGGGAGTGACGGGGGCGTGTCATAATCAGATAATGGGCTTTGGATCTGGGGGATTATAGCAGGGAATGGACACTGGGCCTGAGAATAAGTCTCTTGGTTTGTTTCTTCCAGGAATACTGCGGGAAGATGAAAGTCTGAACAATGAAGCAAGCTGCCAGAGGCTGGTGGAGGTGGCACTGGCCTATGCCAAAGCAGGTGGGTGCAGAATCTGAGAGAAGTGAGCTCCCCACAACGGTGAGGCTAAGTACAGAGTGTGTGGGGGGGGGATTCAGGAAATCCCTCCTCTACCCCAATGGGTGTTAATCTATTCACAACCCAAACCATCGCTCCAATATAGTCAAACACGAACCTTTAGCCTCTGTCTGCTGGACAGGAATTGAGCCAAGGACACAGTCAATCTGTCTGCCTGTGCAATGAGCTTCAACAGAGTTGAGCCAGTGGCTGGCACAGGACAGGTACCGGGAGGTGAGCGAGGTGCCGGGGAAGGGTGAAGGGGAAGGGAGCGGCAGTGAGCAATGTTCCTGTGGAATTGGTTTCAGAGGAGGCTCTGCCTGAATAGAGCCAGCTAATTTATTTGGTGTTTGATTCTGACGATGAGGCAGAACCATATACACGAGCAGGGGTTCCCCAAGCATTGCCGTCAACCAAATTCCCTATGGATTGATATTAAACAGGAATCGAAATGTTCAGCCAATCTGTCTGTTGTGGAGATCCCTGTGTCTGATTCTGTTGCTCAGGTATAGCTCGAGGCTCGTTCGAAAGCATTAAAGGATGCTGTAATCCTCCTGGATTCTCCCAAGTCAGTTTTCCTGTTTCAGTGGCTGGTGAAAATCCCAGAGGAGATATTACTCGGGGATTTTAACACTAACTTCATTGCAGTGTTAATGTAAGCCTGCTTGTGACAGACACTAAGAAATAAACATATTTGATTGACTGCAGCAATATGCTCTAAAGCCAACAAGGGGACAATACCAGATTAGATTTAATACTGAATGACAAGTCAGATTAGATTTAGTTAGCAACCTAACGGTGCATGAACATTCTCTAATAGTGATCATCAGTCCCTCCAGACAAGGATGTTGCCTGTCGGGTTTCATTGCACGATTAAATTCAATGTGTACTCAAAGAGGAAAAACCTGAAAAATTGACCTTGTTTTTAGATTTCGCTAAATCTGATATCATAGATTCCCCACAGGACAGAAGGAGGCCATTCAGCCTATTGAGTCTGTACTGACTACAATCCCACCCTTGCTCTATTCCCATGACCACACACATTTACCCTGCAAATCCCCCTGACACCGCGGTCTATTTTAGCATGGCCAATCCACCCAGTCTACACATCTTCGAACTTTGAGAGGAAACCAGAGCCCCCAGAGGAAACCCATGCAGACATGGGAAGAATGTGTAGAGTTTTGCACACACAGCGAAACAATGCTGAAATTGAACCCGGGTCCCTGGCGCTGTGAGGCAGCAATGCTAATCACTGCACCAGTGTGCAGAAGGAGGCCATTTGGCCCATTGAATCTGCACCAACTCTCCAACAGGCCTTATCCCCATAACTCTACACATTCACCCCACTAATCCCCTCTAACCCACACACCTTTAGGTACCAAGAGGCAATTTAACATGACCAGTCAATCTAAGCTGCATATCTTTGGAGTGTGGGAGGAAACCGGAGCACCCGGACACTGACATAGGGGAATATCAATGCAGTGAGACAGAGACTCTCCACAGGGATCTTAACATATCTGTTAATTGGGTAAAACAACAGTGAGGGTGTTCAAAAAAGAATTTGTTTGGACTGTGCCCAAACTATTTCATAGAACATAGAACACTACAGCACAAACAGGCCCTTCGGCCCACAATTTAGGCCGATCATATCCGTACCCACCAGGCCTATTGTCAATCCCATGTATTCATCCAGAAGTCTCTTAAAAGACCCCAGCAAGTTTGCCTCTACCACCACTGACAGCAGCTGATTCCACTCACTCACCACCCTCTGAGTGAAAACTTACCCCTAATATCTCCTCTGTACCTGCCCCCCCAGCACCTTAAACCTGTACCCTCTCGTAGCGACCATTTCAGCCCAGGGAAATAGCTTCTGAGAATCCACCCTATCTAATCCTCTCAACATCTTATAAACCTCTATCAGGTCACCTCTCAACCTTCATCTCTCCAGTGAGAAGAGTCCCAGCTCCCTCAACCTATCTTCATAAGGCCTGCCTCCCAATCCAGGCAACATCCTTGTAAAGCTCCTCTGCACCCTCTCAATAGCTTCCATGTTGTTCCTATAGTGAGGCGATCAGAACTGCGCACAGTACTCCAAGTGGGGTCTGACAAGGGTCTTATAAAGCTGCAGCATTACCTCCTGACTCCTAAACTCAATCCCTCCATTAACGAAGGCCAGTACACCATACGCCTTCTTGACCACATCTTCCATTTGCGGGGCCGATTTAAGAGACCTATGGACCTGGACCCCAAGATTCTTCTGCTCCTCAACACAGCTAAGACTCCTACCCTTGATATTGTACTCCTTCATTCCATTATTCCTGCCAAAATGGACCACTACAATTTATCCGCGTCGAAGTCCATCTGCCACTTCTCCACCCAGTCTTGCATCCTGTCGATGTCCCGCTGCAACTTCTGACATCAATTTCATGTCCCACCTTTCCATTAAAGTTCTGTCTGCCATTCTTTCACTCCAATTCCCACCGTGCTGAAACAGGCCCTTCTAGTTAATTATTTTTCCTCTGGATTGCTCCTTATCTTTTCCATAGTCAGGCCTGACCCTAACACTCCCTTCACTGTTCCCCTATTGACACCTGCTCCATTTACTCACCTCAGTCTCCAGATTCAGAACCAGCAATACTTCCTCGGTGAGCCATTGACCATGAAAATGCCCCAGGGGACACAGCCTCCCCCCTGTCCTTTGTGCTATTACTATCCCAGTTTACATTAGGATATTAAAAGTTCACCATTATCACTCCGTAGGATAAATGGCACAGGAACAGGCCCTTCAGCCCATCCAATATATTTAAGTCAGTTTTCTTGCTCCCATCTTTTCCACCTAAATCTACCATCATAAGTCTCTATTCCCTTCTCCTTCAGACCCTTGTCTACTTTTCCCTGAAATATATTTACACTATTCCCATGGGAGCATGGACCACATTCTCCCCACTCCCCACGCGAGCCAGTGTTGCCTTCTCCCCACTGTTGGCGCCAGCCCTGCCTTGTCCACAACATCCCCTCGGGGGGGGCCATCCCCGCCTTGTCCCTGTCACCCCCCTTCGCGGGGGTCCAGCCCCACTGCCCACCCCCTTGCGGGAGGTCCAGCCCAACTAAACCCCCCCCCCCCCCCCCCCAAAATTGCGGGAGGTGCGGCCTCCCCCTCCCCCCTCTGGTGGAGGAGGGGGACGGTGGGGTGTCCAGCCCAGTTTTCCCCCCCCCCACCTTATCAAAGTATTTTATTTTATCAATAAGATGATAAAAGATATTGACAAAGTAGACATTGCCTCTTCTGGGGCAATCTAGGACAAGAGGTTCTAGTTTTAGGATGAGGGCTCGCAGATTTCAAACAGAAGTGAGGAAAACGTACTTTTCTCGAGGGGTGGTGAATCAGTGGAATTCATTCCTGCCCTCCCCCCAGTGATGCTGGGATATTGAGTCAGTTTAAGGAGGAGATAGAGAGAGATTTTTAATTTGTAACGGGGTTGAAGGGTTACAGAGAATGGGCAGGAAAGTGAAATTGAGGCTGAGACAAGATCAGCCATGATGGTATAGAATGGCAGAACAGGCTCGAGGGGCTGAATGGCCTATTCCTGCTCCTAGGTCTTTTGTTCTTTGTTCTTGATTTCCATTGCTTTGTTTCATATTCCTGCCTGCCCTCCGTAAACCCCTCAATTCCTTATCGATCAGTGAGGCATCTCACTCTGCTGCGTTCAATGGCCCTAACTCCACTGCTTTATGGGGAAGGGAACTCTACAATCCGCTGAGAGAAAAAAAAAACTCCTCACCTTGGACCAAGGGAAAGGGTTTACCGTTAAACAACTGAAGGAACTCAGAAGTTCCTGAGCCTTTGTATTCTCGCATGACAACAGGCTAAACATTCCCTTTGTGTGCGGGCATCTGTGTAACTTCATGTCTCTTCACCTCTGTTATCACCTAAAAGTTTATTGGTTAGTTACAAGTTGGCTTACACTGCAATGAAGTTTTTGTGAAAATTCCCTGATCACCACACTCCGCAGTTTGGGTACAATGAGGGAGAATTTTTAGCATGGCCAGTGCACCTGACCAGCATGGCTTTTAGACTGTGGGGGGAAAAAACTGGAGCACGCAGAGGAAACCCACACAGACATGGGGAGAATATGCAGACTCAGCCCAGACAGTGACCCAAGCTGGGAATTGAACCTGGGTCCCTGGAGCTGTGAGGCAGCAGTGCTAACCACTGTGCCACTGTGTTGCCCAGACAAGCAGGGACCAAATTTTCTCCCCTCTGATGAGACATCACAAGTATCTTAGACCGTGGCATTTAGCACCTTGGAGCTGAGCTTGACTCCTGTAGGAAGGAGGGATTGAAATCTCTGAATTCTGATGAGGATTTTGAGAATATGCTGGAATCTAGGCAAGGATCAGTCCCAATTAGCATGGCTGGATCATTAGTGTAATCAGAATGGATAATCTCAATGGATGTAAATCCATTTACACAAATTCCTATCGTTCACTCTGAACATCAAATAAACTCAACATATGTCCCACTGGAGAGATAAGCCCAGTTATTAAAACATTTTAATTCTATTTTCTGAACTTGCTTGAAGATCTAATCCTTCAATTGTGTTCACATTCCTTTCCGGCTGCCTTTAATACCTGTGTGTTTTTAGCGATTACACGGAGGATGGATGACATTGTTGGAAAATTCCTCATTGTATGTGAGAATAAGATTTGCATTTGGCTTTGTTTCAGGCTGTCATATTGTAGCTCCTTCAGATATGATGGATGGCAGAGTTGGAGCCATAAAACAGGCTCTTATCTCCAATGAACTGGGAAGCAAGGTAAGAGTGTACTCAGCAGAATGCACTGGAGTAAAGTCTAGGCTGTGGATACACATTATCGCCTATCTCCGAGGAGAAACTACCTCTCTCTCAGGGCTGTGAATCTGTGGATCTCACTGCCCCAGGGGACAGTGGAGGCAAAATCAATCAACAGGTTTGAGAAGGAGATCGATAGGTTTCTGATGAAAAGCAGAATAAAAGATTCTGGTGAGCAGACAGGAAAGGGGATAAGGTTAAAAGAGTGCAGGGAAGGTTCACAAGGAAGGATGTTGCCGGGGCTTGAGAAACTGAGTTACAGACAGAGATTGAATAGGTTAGAACATAGAACATAGAACATAGAACAATACAGCACAGAACAGGCCCTTCGGCCTTCGATGTTGTGCCGACCAAAATAAAAAGCAATGCACCTCCTAACTAAACCATTCCCTTCTCATCCATATACTTATCCACTAACCTCTTAAACGCCACCAAACTTGGCGCATCTACAACAGCTGCAGGCAGGGCATTCCACTCCTAATCACTCTTGAGTAAAGAACCTACCTCTGATATCCGTCCTATAACTCATACCCCTTAATTTAAAGCTGTGTCCCTCGTGCTAGCTTTCTCCATCCTAGGAAAAAGGCTATCACTGTCCACCCTATCTAAACCTCTAATCATCTTATATGCTTCAATAAGATCCCCTCTTAGCCGCCTCCTTTCTAACGAAAACAACTCAATCCTTCAACCTCTCTTCATAGGACCTGCCCTCCATACCAGGCAACATCCTGGTAAACCTCCTCTGTACCCTCACCAATGCCTCCACATCTTTCTATAATGTGGCGACCAGAACTGCACACAATACTCCAAGTGCGCCGCACTAGAGTTTTGTACAGCTGCAACATGATGCTGCGGCTCCTAAATTCAATCCCCCTACCAATAAAAGCTAAGACTCCATAAGCCTTCTTAACACCTTATCCACTTGACTGCCTACTTTCAGGGATCTATTCACCCATACACCAAGATCCTTCTGTTCCTCAACACTATTAAGAGCCCTACCATTAGCCCTATACTCTACACATTTATTGTTCCTGCCAAAGTGCATTACCCACACTTTTCCACATTAAACTCCATTTGCCACCTCTCGGCCAGCTCTGCAACTTGTCCAAGTCCTCTGCAAACTATAACACCCCTCTTCACTATCTACCACTCCACCACTTTAGTGTCATCTGCAAATTACTAATCCATCCTCAATACCCTCATCCAGATCATTTATAAAAATTACAAACAGCAGGGGCCCAAAACAGACCCCTGAGGACACCACTGTCACCGAACTCCACGATGAAATCTCCCATCAACCACCCCCCTCTGTCTTCTATCTGCAGCCAATTCCTAATCCAATTAGCTAAATCACCCTCTATCCCAACATCTGCATTTTCTGCAGAAGTCTTCCATGGGCCACTTATCAAACGCCTTACTAAAGTCCATATATACCACATCAACCGCCTTAACCCCATCCACCTCTTGGTCACTTTTCAAAAAACTCAATGAGGTTAGTAAGGCACGACCTACCCTTCACAAAACCATGCTGACTATCCCCAATCAACTCATTTCTCTCTATAACTATAAATCCTATCCCTAATAATTCTCTCCAATACCTTGCCCACAACAGAAGTAAGACTCACTGGCCTATAATTCCCTGGAAGGTCTCTCTTCCCCTTCTTAACAATGGACCACATTCGCTATCCTCCAGTCCTCCGGAACCACACCCGTAACCAACAAGGACCTGAAGATCAGAGCCAGAGGCTCTGCAATCTCCTCTCTTGCCTCCCAGAGAATCCTAGGGTAAATCCCGTCCGGCCCAGGGGACTTATCCAACTTCAAACCCTCGATAATTTCTAACACATCCTCCCTATCTACTACAATACTCCCCAATTTGCAACCCTGTACCTCAGTGCTCTCCACAGCTACATTTCCAGCACTCTGCGTGAATACCGAAGAGAAATATTAGGACTTTATTCCCTGGAGTGTAGAAGAATGAGGGGAGATTTGATCGAGGTGTATAAGATTTTGATGGGTATAGATAGAGTGAATGCAAGCAGGCTTTTTCCACTGAGGCTCGGGGAGAAAAAAAACCAGAGGGTATGGGTTAAGGGGGAAAAGTTTAAAGGGAATATTTGGGGGGATTCTTCACACAGAGAGTGGTGGGAGTGTGGATTGAGCTGCCGGATAAAGTGGTAAATGTGGGGTTGCTTTTAACATTTAAGAAAAACGTGGACAGGTACACGAATGAGAGGGGTGTGGAGGGATAGGGTCCAAGTGCAGGTCAGTGGGACTAGGCAGAAAAATGGTTTGGCCCAGACAAGAAGGGCCAAAAGGCCTGTTTCTGTGCTGTAATTTTCTATGGTTCTAACAGGATAAAATTAGCCATGATCCTGTTAAATGGCGGAGTGAGTTTGAAGATCTGAACTGCTCTCTCTCACTCCTAATTCCTATGTTCTCCTGAGATTTCTCTCCAGGCGGATTGCTGGTTCCAAATATGATGACTCGTTTCTATCGATCCGAGATGTTGTTTCTTCAATAACCAGCTGCTGTCTCCTCTCCTGAACAGGATACTTTTTCCTGAGATAACCCTCCAATATGTCAGAAACACATGGATTCTCAAATGTCCAGTTTGCCTGTGATACCCGGGGAATCTGACTAACCATTGCTCACTTTGAGACTCCTCCCAAATCAGGTGGTGCTGAGAGGGAGCCATTCTGGCCAATTCTTGCTCTCGTTCTCTCCCTCAGTCCAATGGCACTGAACCCAGTATTAATGCCCCAATGTGACCCCAGCTGTGAGCATAAAGCTGCAATCTTCTGGTTTGTGTCCGATTTAATATATTGTTCAGGATGAAGGTGGGAATGATAGGGGAAGGCATTGAGTTTAGCTGGGCAGTGGTTTAATCTGTTTGACTGTTGGTGTTTATGAGCGGTGTGAATGGTGTTGGATCTCTAACACTTGTTTAACTGTTACTGTGTAGGTTGCATTGCTGAGCTACAGTGCCAAGTTTGCCTCCTGTTTCTATGGACCTTTCCGGTGAGCTCCAGCATCCCTGTGTGTGTGTGTGTGTATGTGTGTGTGTGTGTGGGAGAGGGAGGGTTGGTATAGTGTGTGTGTGGGAGGGTCGGTGTGTGGTTGGGGGGGGGTGGTGGTTCGGTGTCATGGTGTCTGTGGGAGGGGGAAGGTGGGTGTCGCAGCGTGTGTAGGAGAGGGGTGAAGTCTGGAGATTTTTCACACAAAGAATGTGTTTCTGGAAGTTGCTGTTACACAGAATGTATGAAGCAGATTCCCACTTTGAAGGTTCAGCTTGATGCACACAAGGAGCACAGTGAATTGCAGAGATGTGAGGAAATTTATTTTATTTATAGTTTATTTATTTGTCACCAGTTACATTAACACTGCAGTGAAGTTACTGTGAAAACCCCCGGTGGGAAACATGGGAAGAAGTGATTGGAGTATGAGATATTGGGTGGTGTGTAATCTCGCTGTGGATTCTGTTTAATTCAGTATCTTGCTCCATCAGTGATGCAGCCCAGTCAAAGCCAGCCTTTGGAGATCGGAAATGTTACCAGTTACCACCAGGTGCTCGGGGGCTGGCGATGCGAGCTGTGGTAAGTCTGAGTCACTGTCATTAGAACACGTTGTGAGTTTTGAAGATGGATCAGAATAATTGAATACAGGAGGAGGCCATTCAGCCCATTGTGTCTCTGTTAGTCAATGAAGAGTTTCCCAGCCTAATCCTACCCCCCTTCACTTGGTCCCCAGCCCTGCAACTCTTTGAGTAGACACATCTAAGTGAAAGTTTCTGTCGCAGTGAGATTCAGATTTCTATGATTTAGATTCAGATCTCCCTTTTAATTCTTCTATAAATGCTTCAATCTCTGTCCCCTGCTTTTTGATTCCTCCTCCAGGGTAAATAGGTCACCTGTATTTAGGCCCCTCCTAATTTTGTCCATTCCAATTAAGTCACCCCTCAGCTCCCTCTGTTCCAAATGAAATGATCCTAGTCTATCCAATCATTCCTCAAAACAAAAACTTCCCGGTCCCGGCAACATGCTCCTAGTCCTGGTAAATCTCCTCTTGCTCTCTCTAATGCAACATGCCTCCAACAATGAGGTGAGCAGCACTCCTGCTATGATCTAACTAGTGTTTTGTACAGTTCTAGCATGGCCTCCCTGCCCATTAACTTCATTAATGAAGGAAATCCTACCGAATGCCTTCTTGACTTCCTTATTGACATGTCCCATTACCTTTTAAGGATCTTTTATTCCAAGGTTCCTCTATTCTCCACGTAACTCCAGATCTCCCCTTTATTGTATCTTTCAATTGCCTCGCTGCACCTCCCAAAATGCATTACTTCACAACTTTCTAGATTGATTCCATTCTTCAGTCCATCGATATCTTCCTGCAATCTGGAGCTTTTCTCCTCACGTGTTCCCTACATATCAGTCTAAGTCATCACAAAAAGCAAATGTTCAAGTACCAGGTTCTGTGGAGATTGGACTGGGGTAAACACAGTAAGAAGTCTCACAACACCAGGTTAAAGTCCAACAGGTTTATTTGATAGTCAGCGCCTTTAGCTTTCGGAAACACTGTTCCTTTGTCAGGTGAGAGTGAAATTCTGATCCGAAACAGGGCATATAAAGGGGCACACGCTTTACAGAATACTGATTAGAATGTGAGTCTTTACAGCTGACCGGCTATTCAAGTCTTAAACTTGCAGTGAATGGAGATGGCATTAAGCTTAGGTTAAAGAGATGTGTATTGTCTCCAGACAGGACAGTTAGAGATGTTACAAGTTCAGGCAAGTCATGGGGGTTACAGATAGTGTGACATGAACCCAAAATCCCTGTTAAGACCGTTCTCATGTGTGTGGAACTTGGCTATCAGTCTCTGCTCAGTGACTCTGCGCTGTCGTGTATTGTGAAGGCCGCCTTGGAGAACGCTTACTTGAAGATCAGAGGCCGAATGCCCATGACTGCTGAAGTGTTGCCCAACAGGAAGGGAACAGTCTTGCCTGGTGATTGTCGAGCAGTGTTCATTCATCCGCTGTCGTAGTGTCACTGGAAACAACCTCCAAAAACTGGAGGTGATGGCGTGGTGGTGTTATCGCTAGACTATTCCAGAAACTCAGCTAATGTTCTAGAGATCTGGTTTCGAATCCCACCAAGGCAAATGGTGGAATTTGAATTCAATAAAATAAGTCTGGAATTAAGAATCTACTCTTGACTGTGAAACCATTGTCGATTGTCAGAAAAACTCAGCTGGTTCACTAATGTCCTTTAGGGAGGGAAATCTGCCGTCCTTACCCAGTCTGGCCTACATGTGACTCCAGAGCCACAGCAATGTGATTGACTCTCTACTGCCCTCAGGTAACAGGATGGGCAATAAATGCTGACCAGCCAGTGACGCCCATGTCCCACAAAGGAATAAAAATCCTGTTAACTATTACCGTTTGCATCCTGCCCCGAAGCTAATTGTGCATTCGATTTACTCCTCTCCTGTTGAATTCCAGTGGTTCTTACCTAGTTGACCAGTTTGCCATATCATAGAATTTTGTAACACAGGAAGAGGCCCTTCAGTCCATCTTGTCTACATTAACCCTCAAGCAACCTGTTTGAATCCATTTTCCAGCATTTGATCCATAGCCTTGTATGCTTTGTCATTTCAAGTGCTCACTGAAGTGCTGCTTCAATGTTGTTATGATTCCTGCCTCCACCAATTTTATGGCAATGAGTTTCAATTCCCAACACCCTCTGGGTGAAAATGTTTTTCTGAAATCCCCTCTAAATCTCTTAGCTGTTACCATAAATCAATATCCCCTGGATTTTGACCCCTCTATTAAGGAGAAACCCTATCCAGGTCTCTCAGAATTTTGTACATGCCAGTCAGGTTCCCCTCTCAACCTTGTCTGCTCTAAGTCTAACCAGCCTCTCTCTATAGCTGATCTGCTCCAGCCCAGGCACCATCCTGGTGACTCTCTGCACCCTTTCTGGTCCATTCACCGCAACTTATCGTTCTTCACAGCTCAGGGGCTTCCATATCACTTTTTATTTATATTGATTTCAAATTGGTATGAATGTAGTTGCATTTGTGTGGGAGCTTGTCAAAGGCCTTGCTAAAATCCATGTGGAACACATCCACTGCACAGCCCTCATCAACCCCAATTGTCATCTCTCCATAACGTTCAAACAAGTTAGAGTGACATGACCTTAAAAATCTTACTGACTTGCTCTGATTGCCTTTCTAAATGAAGGTTTATATTGTTCCTCAGAATTGATTCCAATAGCTTGTCCCCATGACCAAATTTGAACTGACTCGCCTGTAGTTATTTGGATGGACCCGTCCTCCCTTTTTAAACAACAGAACCACCTTGGACGTTGTGAGAGGAACTCTGTCACATTCTGTGTCACCAATGCCCAGTCGGAGAAGCACCTTCATTGCGTGGAGTCAGGATTGTGAGAGAAAGATCCAATCACCATCTCCTCAGGGTGAATAGAGTTGGGTGACATATGGCAACATCCTCACAATGAATGATCACCTTAGTTGCAGGATACACAGTTTGTGTTGGGCGGAGAGAGTGTTAGTGTGGAGGATGTGTCATTGGGGAAGGTTACTGTCTGAATTGTAGTTGTGTTTGTGTTGGGTACATATTGATGGGTCTTTTCATGTAATCGTTATGATTCTGGACTCAATTCCCCCTCCCCAGGCACAGATAAATGGCTTGATATAGCAGGCTATAGAAATAAATGTGTCAATATGTGCTGACTTCAGCCAGCTGGGAGCTTTCCAAGATAGTGAAATTGATGTGAGTACTGTCTATTGATGATGTTAAAGGTTATTGAGAATCTGACCATAATCCATGGCTCTTGCTTGATGTTGGGATCGTGCACAGTTGAAGTATGAGTATTTCTGTGTCAGTGCGTTACCGGAAATAACTGATCGTTCCCTTGGTGCAGGACCGTGATGTGCGTGAGGGAGCAGACATGCTGATGGTTAAACCGGGAATGCCTTACCTGGACCTTGTCCGTGAGGTGAAAAACAAAGTAAGTTTGTGTGTGTTCCCTTCACCTGTTAGCGGTGCTGCAGCAGACTGGTGGACTGATTTTGTACAGCCAGAAAGCTGGTGGTGCTTTTTACTTAGAGTTTGGGACCCTCTCAGTCCAAATGCGCAGGTTAGGTGGATTGGCCATGGTAACGGATTATGGAGATTAGGGCAGGGGTGTAGACTGGGTGGGATGCTCTTTTGGGGAATCGGTGCAGACTTGATGCACTGTGTATATGCTATGGGATCCCTCAGTTGACAGCGAGCTGAGCTGGAAGAGTTTATTTCTGCAATAATTTCATTCTCTCTGTTCCTGAGGATACTGACCCAGAGAATGATAGAAGGCTGCTTGACTGGCCCATTACTGAGGAACTGAATGTGTGAGCTGTTGGGTCCACTGATTACTCACTGAGCTGTTTAATCCCTGAGCTAACGCCTGTTTAAAATTCTGCCTGCCCTGAGAAATGCAGGCTCTTTACTCAGAGGGTAGTAAGTGCGTGAAATGCCCTGACTGCAGCAGTTGTGGACGCACCAACTTTTAAGGACGTTCAAATGGTCAGTGGATAGGCATATGGATAATATCGGAATAGTTTAGGTTAGAGGGTCATTAGGTTGGTTTCACTGGTCGGCACAACATCGAGGGCCGAAGGATCTGTACTGCGCTGTAATGTTCTATGTATCTGGCAAGAGCAGAACTATCTGGTTTCCTCATTAATATTGTTCATATCCTCAAAACATCAAAATAGCTGGGAAAATATATTTTAATTTAGTTTTTGAAAGGTGTGTGGATACAGTCAGTGTGTTGGTTTGAGGAAAGGCTCATTTTCATTGGCTGTTTCCCTGCAGGATGAGGAACCTTGGGTCTTATTGGAGCAGATGGACCTGAGAAGGGCATGTATTAATTTGATTTCTGAGTAACTTTTTATATCGATTCACTGAAGGCAGGAGTTTTCCTGTTGTGGTGAAGTAATACTTAATGTTTTATTCCGAGTTTCCTCATTTTTGTAGTCAAAGGAGTTTCCTTCATCTCTGCCTGAAAACAACATCACTGACTGTTAAATTCAGTATGACTGCTGAGAAATGAATTGTCAGAATGTTGAGATAATTTCTGTGAATTTTATGATTTGTAGCCATTACTGAATGTTTAGCAGATGCTCAGCTCTCTCTGTTTCTCTCTCTCTCTCTCTCTTCCTTCCAGCACCCCTCACATCCCCTAGCAATTTACCATGTCTCAGGGGAGTTTGCGATGCTGTGGCATGGGGCTCAGGCTGGAGCATTTGACCTCAGAACAGCTGTCATGGAGGCTCTGACTAGCTTCAGGAGAGCAGGTAACTCCCTTAACCAGCATTTCGTTCAGGCTTACTAATCCCTAAGTGAAACCAGCTTCCGGCATTCTGTCTGCAGCTCCTGCATTTTGCAGCAAGCTCTCTGCAGCACCTTGTCCCTGAGAAACACAGGCAGTGGGTGAATCTGGGAAGCGAGTTACTTTGTTATTGCCTTTCACATTCCAGATCTTTGGTCACCCGTTCTAGGAGTTGGGAAGGGGTGAGCATGCCCCCTTGCAGCTCTGCTCATAGGACCCAGATTGGACGTGACTCCTGAGGGATAGAGGGGGTTGTGTGGGAGAGGGTGCTGCCTATCTCTCTCCCTTTGCCTTGTCCACGTCTTCCTGGATCATGTGGTGTCTGCAGTGAACTTTGAGACATTCCATGCCCAGTGTACACTGCACTGATGGAGTGTTTGGTGAGAGTGACAAAAATATTTCTCCACTTGTTAATGGGATTGAGAGTTATAGATAGGCCTGGTAGGTTAGGATATAATCGACGCAACTTGTGGGCTGAAAGGCCTGTTTGTGCTGTACTGTTCTACGTTGTCTGGTTTTGTTTTGCCCCATTAAAAGGGAGATCTTTAGTTTGTTTTTATTTGAAATTCAAGTCAAAAAGTCCACCTAGACTAATTTCTGACAGAATAACTGTGTCTGAACAAACAGGAGAAAAGTAGCTGGACTCTCTGCAGTTCGGCATCTTTTGAATGTTTGAATAGCCTGTAGTATTCCTCATCCTTTTTACTAAAGGAACTGGTTATTGTTGCTGTTGGTTCAGTGGTCTGACAGCCCACAGATATCTTGACCAAAGCATCAATCTAGAGAATAAATGACAACCAGCTATTCAACTATGGAGGGCACCACCTCTGAGACACACACTGTACGTGTGCACTGACATAAAAACAATCCACAAATATGGACAGTGCAAGGAACTAGACTTATTCTTGTTTCTCTTCAATTTTATAAAATTGGCATTTGCCACCCGGCTGATAAGCATTCTGACATCAAATATCTTTAGGAGCCAGGCAAGCCAGGGTTATGGATATGGGAATTACCCAGTCCTCCCAAACTGAGAATGGATTTAAAAGCTTTCATTGGGATTTCATTTGGATAGGGTACTGTGCCAGGTGAGACATTGGATAGGGGACTAATCCAGGTATGTATTGCTCTAGGAGTAAGTTCAGGTCTGACAATTTATCAGATTTGTTTTTGTTTGCTCATTCTTGGCAGTATTGTATGGAGGTTCTCTGTTGATGCAGAGAACCTCAGGAGATGAGGGGGTTAGCTTATAGAACATAGAAAACTACAGCACAAACAGGCCCTTTGACCCACGAGTTGCACCAATCACATCTATACCTACCAAGCCATAGACCTATCTATAACCCCCAATCCCATTGGATCCTATATACTCATCCAGAAGTCTTTCAAAAGACCCCAGCGAGTTTGCCTTTACCACCACCGACGGCAGCCGATTCCATTCACTCACCACCCTCTGAGTGAAAAACTTACCCCTAACGTCCCCTCTGTATTTGCTTCCCTGCACCTTAAATCTGTGTCCTCTCGTAGTGACTGTTGCAGCGCAGGGAAATAGCTTCTGAGAATCCACCCAATCTATTCCTCTTAACATTTTATAAACCTCTATCAGGTCGCCTCTCAACCTTCGTCTCTCCAGTGAGAAGAGTCCCAGCTCCCTCAATCTATCTTCATAAGGCCTGCCTCCCAATCCAGGCAGCATCCTTGTAAATCTCCTCTGCACTCTTTATGAGGAGAGATTGAGTAGACTGGGCCTGTACTCGTTGGAGTTTAGAAGGTGAGGGGAGATCATTAGGTAATGAAGGGGCTAGACAGGGTGGAAGCACCGAGGTTAATTCCACTTAGAAAGGAAGCAAGAACTAGAGGGCACAGCCTCAAAATAAGGGGGAGTCAATTTAGAATAGAGTCGAGGAGGAACTTCTCCTCCCAGAGGGTAGTGAATCTTTGGAATTCTCTGCTCATTGAAGCAGTACTCGCTATCTCATTAAATGGATTTAAATCACAGATTTTTGACCAATAAGGGAATTAAGGATTATGGGGAGCAGTCGGGTTGGTGGAACTGAACCACTATCAGATCAGCCATGATCTTATTGAATGGGGGGACAGGCTCGAAGGGTTAGATGGCCTACTCCTGCTCCTATTTCTTATGTTCTGATGCACCTGTGGACATTCTCAAGGTGGCTTTAATGTCATCCTTTGCAGTGACAGTCCAGTTATTCCCATTTCCTCTTGAGCACAGGATGATGTGCACGAACAAGTGGCTCCTGCTGGAGTTTATTTTCCAGTTGTGTTTATTTAAATACAATGGTAATGTACTTACGTGATGTTTGTTCTGCCTCTAGGTGCTGATATCATCATCACATATTATGTGCCGCAAATCCTGAAATGGCTGAAGGATATTTGATGCTGTTTCATTTGGGACACAGAACACACAGGATCATGAAGCGTTTCAAACCAATTCGACAGATCTCCCTTCTCCCCTGTGCTCCACTCCCCCTCTCATTCACTCCTTCCTGTTTGCTCCGCTCCCAACCTTGTTCTCCCGTTTATATCGGGTACCACAGTCGATATTATTCCAAATACATGCTTTAAAACCTAAACTCCTGTGTTAGACTAAAATACAGAAATGTTTAGCACCTTTCTGATATTTTGTTGCAGAATATGTACGAGTGGAAGGGAAAGTGAGAAAATCAGTGAAGTGAGTAGTTGTACATTTTCAGCTGATGAACTGCATTTCTGTGAAGTTCTGATTGTTGTAAAGGATCTGTTGTGCGTTAAAAGCACACAGAACATCAGGGATCTTAAACTAAATAGATTGACAAGCTTTGTAGATAAATCATGTGACAGGGATTTTAACGTAACCACTGCTACCATGTGCCTTTTGATGTGTTATAATACACGTTACCGATAGTACTTGTAATTGAAATGCGAAACCATGTAAACATTTGCAAATTAAATAGAATTTTCTGTTTTAATAAAACAAACTAAGAAACTAACTGCTGTTTACTCTTAAAGCTGGAGTGAGTCATTTATTTTGAGTTTCGTTGTGTTTGCTTGTAATTCCCTGACCCATTCATTAAACTGTAAACCCATTTGTAATATTTTTGGGGGCAGGGTGCTTTTTCATATTCATTAGGATGTTAAGGGAGGGAAATGTTTGACCCAGCGAGATTATTGTGCATTCCCAGATAAGGTACTAGCTTTATGTTAAATCTTTATAAAATATTACCTTTGAAGTGGAATATTGTGTTCAATTCTGAACCACATTTTAGGAAGATTGTGAAGGCTTTGGAGAAGATTATGAAAATGGTTCCAGGGATAAGAGAGTTGAGTTACATGGATAACTCGTAATAGGGAGAAGCTAGAGTTGTTCTTTTTGGAAAAGGGACTGTTGAAAGGAGATTTAATCGAGGAGTTCAAAATCAAAAGGGGTCTGAACATAATAGATCGGAAGAAACTGGTTCCAGTGGGGAATTGGTTTTGAGAACTGGAAAAAACAGATTTTAGGTGATTGCCAAAAGTGAAATGAAGAAAACCTTTTTATACAGCAAGTGACTGGGATCCAGAATGCAATGCCTGAAAGTGCGATAGAGTCTAAATTCAACCATAGCTTTCAAAAGGATGA
The DNA here is from genome assembly GCA_024679065.1 of Sphyrna mokarran. Classification (NCBI taxonomy): domain Eukaryota; kingdom Metazoa; phylum Chordata; class Chondrichthyes; order Carcharhiniformes; family Carcharhinidae; genus Sphyrna; species Sphyrna mokarran. The sequence continues at coordinate 43,154,765 of JAGIQG010000025.1, forward strand.
GCCCTTGCAGAGATCGGGAGTGGAACTAGTTATTCATGCAGACAGCTGGCTTTGTCTTGATGGGCCAAAAGGTCATCTTCACTGCTACGATTTTGTTCTAGGGTAGCTTTTGCTACCAAATAAACCTGTTGGACTTTAACCTGGTGTTTTGAAACTAAATATGTTTACCTGAGTCCAACATCGGTATCTCCACATCATGATTTTGTTTTTGCAGTATGAGTTTCGAACTAGCAGGTCCGGTAGTGAGAGCATTTGTCTGGTTGAAGAGTCTAGAATTCAGGGATATGTTCTCAAGATAAGGGATCAGCCATTTAGGCATGGAGAAGTGTCTTCACTCAAAATGCTTTGGAATTCTCTAAGAGGAAACTCAACTGTTCAGATTCAGACCTGTGATTGATAGTTTTCAACACTGAAGTCAAAAGATATGGGAATTTCTTAATGAGGGTGGGTTGAAGGACTGTAGAGAATAGGCAGGATGCTGGAGTTGAGGGCGAGATGAGATTGGCAGAGCGGTCTTGAGGGACTGAATTGCTTACTCTTGTTTTTTATATTATGAAATAGAATGGAAAAGTGGAGTTGAGCTAGATGATGAGCCAAGATCTTAATAAATAGTGGAGCAGGCTTGAGGTGCTGAATGATCCTCTGCTTCTAATTATTGTGTGAATTTACCAAAAAGGCAAGGAAAATATGGTGAAATATAGAAGAAGATAAAAGACGCAATAAGGGGAAACAGTGTGTATGAGAATAGATTAGTGGGTAACATAAGTTGGAATGTATTAGCAATAAAAGGTAATCAAAGGATTAGACACCAATAAGGAGAATTTTCCAGCCATTCACATTCCATCACTGCTACCAGTGAGGGTGGAGAGTTGCACTGGCATGAACAGCAGGAGAATCTTATGTACAAAATCATGAAACCACAAGCTTCCTTTCAACACGTCAGCAAAACCAACAGTCCTCTCAGCAAGTTAAAATAAGTGACGCATGTCCTTCTCTGTAGCTAACCTGAACCTCTCCGTATTGATGTACAGTTTGTTTATTACTCCGGTGGCTGGGAACAGTTTCAGTTTGAGTTAACCGTCCATTCAACAGCTTTAGCTGACGTAGTGCAAATGGTTGTGGCACCACTCGGAATGGCACTTAGAAATTCAGTACTTGGGCAATGGTCGGACTTAGATGGCCACAATCACAACTTCAGCTGAGCTTCATGTCCCACTTGTGGATCAATTGGCCACATCTTCCCTGCACCACCCTCAGGCTGTTGAGAGTTGACCAGATCTTCCGTGGAAGGTTAAAAGCTGGGACCTCATCACTTGGGTCAGTGACCAGGTTGTGGTTGATGTTTTAGTCAATCAGAAGATTCACCATCGAGAAGTAGGACTGTTGTTAGTTTGTTAAGTTTACTATTACAGTCACAAATAGGCTTACATTAACACTGCAATGAAGTTACTGTGGAAGTCCCTGAGTCACCATACTCTGGGAGAATTTAGCCTGACCAATGTTTGTTGGATGTGGTTTGTATTCCAGTAGACAATGAGATTTGAGATAAACACGTGGGTATTTTTTTCTGAGCCGAGCCTTTGAGCAGTCAACTGGTGGGGTTCTTTTGATAAGAATGTTTCTACTGGGGACATCAGGAGTATCAACATGTGCTCACACAGGAATGCAGTACATTTAGCAAAGACTTCAGGAATATTTCACACTTATCTCTAAGAGCAGCTAGAGAAGTCTAAGAGCTCCTGTGCAGAGTGTGGGAGGAACATTTACTAACCTCAGACTGTATCACTGCATGAAAAATTCAACTCAAAAGCACTTGAGTTGTGACAAATAAAGTCAAGCAACAGGCACTGTGTGCACTCAGTAGAAAAAGTCAACATATTTCTGATTCGATTAAGGAAGTCAGGACTGTTCACTTTCAATCCAGAGAGGCAAGGAAACAAAAACAGAAGTAGTTACAAAGGTTGAGAACAAGGGGTCATCAGGTTCTGCAGGAAGTACTGCAATTAGTTTCACATTAACCTGGAAATTCCAGGACTTTGATAACTAATTTGACAATTTGTTTTCTGTAACTTAGTTCTGTAAAATGGCAGTGAAGAGAAATTTAGACAAAATGTGAACTCCGAATGTTGATGACATTTCAGCAGGAAAAGGCGTTTAGACTCCACATCCTACAGTTCTCAATGATTAGACTAAGAAAGTGCAGCAAGAAACCTATCAGAACAGCAGTATTCATCATCATGCTTCCTATTGCACACAAATTTCCTCAGCAATGTGGCAGATCAAAATTGTGAACAAAGCACTCTATTTCACCAGACATTCTAAAACATCAAAGAGGTCTTTGCTTCAGCTCTGGACGTTATTGCTACGAATTAACACCCCACGCGAGAGTCCTGAGAATAAGGCTGATATTTCAGATGAAACGTGCGCTCATTGTAATCAATCTGGGACAACGGTGAGCACCTGCAATCCAGCAAATTAGAGGTTCAGTTTGCCATTAGCCATTGCTCAGTAACATTTCATTTTTGAGTCTGATCATTGGGTTCAAGTTCCTCTCCATCATCCAGAGTAATATCACCCACGTGGCCTCTGTCCCTACTGGTGAAACATTCATTCATGTCTAGGTCATCTCTACAGTTTGGCGGCTTTGCACCTTCCACACTCCGTAAACCGGAGCTCCCTCAAAGATCCGCTGCCTTCACACCAAGTCTGGTTCATCTATCACTTGTGCTTACTGATCTCATTCACCTACCTGTCCAGCAACTCTACAATCTTCAAATTTTAATCATTGCTTTCAAATCACTTCATAACCACACATCCTCCCCATCTCAGTAACTTCCTCCAATTACAGAAATTTTCAAGATTAAACTTGGATATTCGTATGAAGTGGCTCATGATGTGTCTCAGAATTTGTCTCAGAAAGAGGCCTTTCAGCTGTCGTGTCTGCGTTGGCTCTCCAAATGAGTATTGTGACTTAATACCATTCTCCTCCCCGTACTCACGCACATTGTTTTTAAATCACCTAATGCCCTCTTGAATCCCTCGATTGAATCTGTCTCCACCACATTTCCATTCACTTAAACCTAAGCTATTCATGTGAGGGAAAAATCTCATCAAATCTGCTTCTTTTGAAAAAGAAACAAATTACTGCAAATGCTGGAATGTGAAACCAAAAGATAAAACACTGGAAAATCTCAGCAGGTCATCTTACAGATGCTGCCAGACCTGAGATTTTCCATCATTTTGTTTTATTGATTTTTTGTTTGAAAATCGCTTTAAATCTGTGTCCCATTGTTCTTGATCTTTTGATGAGTTTCTCCCTGTCCAATCTGTCCAGCCCCTTCATGATGTTGAACATCTCAATCAAATCTCTCATCAGACTTCTTTTCTCAGACAGGCACAGAGCTGCCTTTACTAGCTTCACACTGAATCTGTGCACCTCAGAAATGGAGCTGTTGGCATAGACTCTGCATTATTTGTGGATGTTGCAACATAATTGTGTCTCTGTAAAACAAAATAAGATGGATAAACATGAAGAAGATAAAATGGCTTCATGCAGCTTAATGTAAAGAGACATTCATGAACAGCGGGAGACCCTTGTTATTTACATATTATGAACAAGTTCTGATATCATAATCTTCATGCTCACTAACGAAATACAAAATGAGAATATGTTGAAGGTGGCCTCTCAATTGATGAGAAGCAGGAGAATTATGTCAAGTGCCCAGCATTGTCTAATGGCAATGAGTATTGTCATTAGACTTTAATGCACCATTGCACATCACCTCCTAACCAGTTCCCAAGGCTGTAAATCGTGATTTTTGAAGGTATTATTTTGTTTTGAGAATTTGAACACTGGGGCAGTTATATTACATTCTGAGGTGGTGAGGACATTGTGAAATCACAGCAGTTATTGTGACTGAGAGGGAAACATCTGTTACCAGGCAACAGCCACTCAAAACCAATCAAGGCCAGCGGGGAACGCCCCCGCGCAGACTGGCCAATGGGAAGGCGCCTCCTTGATGGACAGGCAGGGTTGCCCAATAGGGAAGAGGCGGCCGATGACGTTGCGTTATATAAGGGAGGCAGCGGGCGCTGGCTGTTCAGTTGAGCGAGCAGTTATCCCGATTAGAGTAGTGTAGGCACAGCTTTCGGTATGCGAGAGATCGTGCATCTTCAGGCCGGCCAGTGTGGCAACCAGATCGGGGCCAAGGTCTGTACTGTTAGCCTCGTTAGCATTAAGGGGTTGCAGGACATGTGGGGAAATACCCCCTTTCCCCTTCCACCCCCCGCCCCGTTCCCCAGAGGTTGAGGTGGTGAGGGGTGGAAGCCTGCTCCGTGGAGGCCGCTCGCTGACCGTTGGGCAATGGCGGCGAGCTCCGCGTCCCCGGCCGTTAACCGCACGCGGCGCCGCAACACGCATGCGCCAGGCCAGGGCGGCAAGGGCGAGCTGTGGCGCATGAGCAGTAAGGAGTAGTCCGTAAAGACATGGTTGACATTCCCGTCTCCACACCCGCGCCGTGGCTGCTGTCGGCTGAAGCATTTGTACATTGGTGACCAGAAGGGCCTCGGTTTAAAGCATATTCTGCAAACTCGATCGCAAGTAGAGGTGCCGTGCCGAGGGAGTGCTGTACTGTCGTGATCGGCCGAACGGCCTCTTTCCGCGCTAGAAAGCGATGTAGAAAAAGGCCATTCGGCCCATCGTGTCTGCAACCACCACAATCCCACCCAGGCCTTACCCCTATATTCCTACTTATTTACCCATTAGCCCCTCTAACCTATACATCTCAGGACATTATGGGGTAATTTTAGCAAAGCCGATCAGCCTAACCCACACATCTTGGGACTTCTGACACTGTCAGAGGGTCAGTGCTGAGGGAGCGCCGCACTGTCAGAGGGTCAGTGCTGAGGGAGCGCCCGCACTGTCAGAGGGTCAGTGCTGAGGGAGCGCCGCACTGTCAGAGGGTCAGTGCTGAGGGAGCGCCGCACTGTCAGAGGGTCAGTGCTGAGGGAGCGCCACACTGTCAGAGGGTCAGTGCTGAGGGAGCGCCGCACTGTCAGAGGGTGCGGGACTGTGGTGACAGTGCAGTGTAGGCAGGTCTGAGGGGACGTTGCAGTGTGAGAGTTGTGTAGGGCTAAGAGTGCTGAGGGAGAATGTAGGGCCATGAGGACACTATGGCATTGGGAGGTGTGGGTCACTGCAGTGCGGGAGGGCACAGGCCATGAGGACACACGTCTGTGCTCTTTGGACACTGTGGTGTGAGTGGTTATGAGATGGAGGATATTGTCAGAGAGTCTGTATCCAAGGGAACACTGCAGTGTGTGAGGTTGTAGGACTGAGGGGACGCTGCAATGTGGGAGGTGAAGGACTGTGGGGACGCTGCGATTTGGGAGGGTGCTAGGTTGAAGGAACATTGTGGTGTGAGAGGGTGCAGCATTGTGGGGACATTGCAGTGGTGGGAGTGTGGAGGCAGAGGGGATACTGCGTGTGGAACGGGGCAGTGTCAAGGGGACAATGTGGTGTGTGGGAAGGTGCAGAGCCGAGAGAGGACATTGCGGTGTGGTTGGCTAATGTACCAAGAGTGCTGTTGGGACGGTTAACAGTCATAGGGACGCTGTAGTGTAGGAAGGTGTGGGGATGTTGCATAATGGGAGATTACGGGACTGATGGTGATGTTGGAGGGTGCAGTGTTGCGATGACATTGCAGTATTGGGAGGATGCAGGGTTGTGGAGACACTGCAGTCTGCAAAAGGGCAGGGCTGCGGTATGGGACAGTGTGGGATCAGTGGTGCTGTTGGAGAGTGCAGTGTTGTACGGATGTTACGGTTTGGGAGAGTGCGGTGCTGTTCGGACAGTGCATTGTGGGAGAGTGCATGGTCAAGGGCGCTGACGGAGGGTGCAGTGCTTTGTGGAAGGGTGCAGGATTGATAGTGCTGTTGGAAGGCGCAGTATTGTGTGGACATTGCAATTTGGGAGAGTGTGGTGCTGTTTGGACAGTGCATTGTGGGAGGGTGTGTGATCGTTGGAGGGTGCAGTATTGTGAGGATGTTGCGGTTTGGGAGACTGTGAAGTATTGTGGGAGGGTGCAAGATTGAGGGCATTATCGAAGGGTGCAGTGCGGTGGAAACATTGCAGTGTGCGAGGGTCTGGGGGCATGTGGATGTTGTAGGGTGAATGGGTATAGGACAGAGGGTATGGGGTCTAAGGGACATTGCTGTGAGGGAGGGTGCGGGGCAGTGTGGAAACTGGTGCAGGATCCCCTGGTGACATTGCAGTATGGGAAATATGCAGTACTGAGGGAACACTGCAGAGTCTTAGGGTGTAAGATTGAGGGAACACTGCATTGTGAGAGAGTTGTGGGGCCATGGGAATGTTGTGGTGAAGGCAGGTGGAGAGCATTGCGATGCATGGGGACAGTGCATTGTGGAAGGGTACATTGCCGTGGTAACACGGTGGCGCAGGAGAGCGTGGTGTGGTTGTGGAGGAATTACGTTGTGAGATGCGTGGATGCAGGGCAGTGGAGATATTGCAGAGTAGGTGCCTCCTGGGGGCTGTGAGGACATTGCAACGTGAGGGGGAGGGAGCGGCATGAGTGGTGTGAAGGGATGTGGGCCTGTGTGAATACTATGCAGTGGGAGGATGTGAGGGAGCTGATAGAGGGTGCAGTGCCATGGAGACAGTGTGTTGTTAGAGGCTGTGAGGTTGAGGGCGCTGCTACAGGGTGCAGTGCTGTGGGGACTTTGCATTACAACAGCTGTGCAGGACTATGGGACACCATTATATGGAGAGTGCAGGACTCAAGTCACGCTGTAATGTCAGAGGTGCCAGGCGTTGGTGATGTTGCAGTGGTGCAGGCACTGGTGCAGAGCCGTGGAGATATTGCAGTGAGCAAGGGTGCGGGGCAAAGGGAAACTGCAGTGTGGAAGGGTGCAGTACCGAGGGAAGGGTGCGTTCAGGGCCGAGGGGACGCTGCAGTGTGGAAGGGTGCGTTCAGGGCCGAGGGGACGCTGCAGTGTGGAAGGGTGCGTTCAGGGCCGAGGGGACGTTGTGATGTGGGTGGATACAGAGCTGTGGAGACACTGTGGTGTGGGAGGGTGCAGGATTGATGGCACTGTTGGAGAGTGCAGTGTTGTGAGGATATTGTGGTGTGGGAAGGTGTGGGATTATGGGGACACTGCAGTGTAGGAAGGTGCAGAGTCATGGGTACACATTGTGGGCAGTAATGGGGCCAAGGGAACACTGCGGTGAGGGATGGGGGGGACGTTGCACTGAGGGAGGTACAGGACTAAGGAATACTACATGGTGGCTAATCGGTCAAGGGCGCTGTTGGAAAGTTAAAAGTCATGGGGATGTTGTGTTGTGGGAGGGAGTGGACTGATGACGCTGTTGGAGGATGAGTGTTGTGAGGACATTGCAGACTGGGAGGATGCAGGGCACTGGGGACATTGCGATCTGATGGGAGGATGCAGGACTGCAGGGTCGTTGCAGAGTTGGAGGGTGCAGGGCTGCAGGGTCAAAGAACAAAGAACAAAACAGCACGGGAAATAGGCCCTTTGGCCCAACGAGCCCACGCCGCCACCTCGATGTTCCCACTTCTACCTGTCTATGTTTATATGGTTTCTATGCATTGAAACCAAATTTGAGACAATTTAGGGAGAATTTGTTCTGCCAATTAGCCTAAGAGCACATCTTTGGGATGTAGGAGGAAACCGGAGCACCCGGAGAAAACCCACGCAAGCATGAGGAGAATGTGCAAAGTCCCACAGACACAGGCCCAAATCCATGTATCTGCACAGCACAGCAATAGTCACTGAGTTGTCGTGTTGCCCATCAAATGGTCCAGGTCAAGCGTACACTAACGGCGTGAAGCACTAGGATACTCTCGAAAAATCCAAGAGCAACCCTCTCACGACCCATTGCGTGTATGCCCCTTGTTAGACAAGGCGGACTGAAGTACCTGTAGGATAAAACAAATATATTAATGTCATCGACAATTTACACATTTCACAGGGAACTCCCAAGGCTCATGATGCCTATTTTAAATCAGTTTTTTACATCCCTCCATTCCCATTCTGTTCATGTGCCCATCTAAGTATTTATAGAACATAGAACATGACAGCACAGAACAGGCCCTTCGGCCTTCGATGTTGCGCCGACCAATATAAAAAGCAATGACCCTCCAAACTAAACCATTCCCTTCTCTTCCATATACTTATCAACTAACCTCTTAAACGCCACCAAACTTGGGGCATCTACAACTGCTGCAGGCAGGGCATTCCACTCCCGAACCACCCTTTGGGTAAAGAACCTACCTCTGATATCCGTCCTATAACTATCACCCCTTAATTTAAAGCTGTGGCCCCTCGTGCTCGCTTTCTCCATCCTAGGAAAAAGGCTATCACTGTCCACCCTATCTAAACCTCTAATCATCTTATATGCTTCAATAAGATCCCCTCTTAGCCGCCTCCTTTCTAACGAAAACAACCTCAACTCCCTCAGCCTCTCCTCATAAGACCTGCCCTCCATACCAGGCAACATCCTGGTAAACCTCCTCTGTACCCTCTCCAATGCCTCCACATCTTTCTTATAATGTGGGGACCAGAACTGCACAAATACTCCAAGTGCGGCCGCACTAGAGTTTTGTACAGTTGCAACATGACGTTGCGGCTCCGAAATTCAATCCCCCTACCAATAAAAGCTAAGACTCCATATGCCTTCTTAACAACCTTCTCGACTTGACTGCCTACTTTCAGGGATCTATGCACATAACACCAAGATCCCTCTGTTCATCTAGACTACTAAGAATCCTACCATTAGCCCTATACTCTACACATTTATTATTTCTGCCATAGTGCATTACCTCACACTTTTCCACATTAAACTCCATTTGCCACCTCGCGGCCCAGCTCTGCAACTTGTCCAAGTCCCTCTGCAAACTATAACACCCCTCTTCACTATCTACCACGCCACCGACTTTAGTGTCATCTGCAAATTTACTAATCCATCCTTCAATACCCTCATCCAGATCATTTATAAAAATTACAAACAGCAGGGGTCCCAAAACAGACCCCTGAGGTACACCACTTGTCACCGCACTCCAAGATGAATATCTCCATTCAACCACCACCCTCTGTCTTCTATCTGCTAGCCAATTCCTAACCCAATTAGCTAAATCACCCTCTATCCAATACATCTGCATTTTCTGCAGAAGTCTTCCATGGGCCACCTTATCAAACGCCTTACTAAAGTCCATATATACCACATCAACCGCCCTACCCCCATCCACCTCCTTAGTCACTTTTTCAAAAAAACTCAATGAGGTCAGTAAGGCACGACCTACCCTTCACAAAACCATGCTGACTATCTCCAATCAATTCATTACTCTCTAAATAACTATAAATCCTATCCCTAATTATTCTCTCCAATACTTTGCCCCCAACAGAAGTAAGACTCACTGGCCTATAATTCCCTGGAAGGTCTCTCTTCCCCTTCTTGAACAACGGGACCACATTCGCTATCCTCCAGTCCTCCGGAACCACACCCGTAACCAACGAGTCATTTCTTAAATAACTCCAGAGTGCCTGCCTCCACCACTTTACTTGGCAGTGCGTTCCATACTCCACCACCCTCTGTGAAAAAACTCCCTCTAGCATCCAAATTATATCTTACCCCCCCCTCACCCTAAGCCTGTGACCCCTCGTGCTATTTGAGTCCATCCTAGGAAAAAGCTTAATCCTGTTTACTCTATCTATACGCTTCATAATCTTGTACACCTCTATTAGATCTCCTCTAAGTCTACGTGTTTCTAAGGAAAACAGCCCCAATTTGCCTAACCTCTCCTCGTAACTCAGACCTTCCATACCAGACAGCATCCTGGTAAACCTCCTCTGCACTCTGTCCAGAATCTCCACATTCTTCCTGTAGTAAGGTGACCAGAACTGGACGCAGTATTCCAAATGAGGTCTAACCAACATTTTATACAACTACAACATTAAAGGCCAGCTCTTGTACTTTATACCCCTTCCTATAAAGGCTAGCATACCATATGCTTTCTTCACAACCTTCTCCACCTGCTCTGTCACCTTCAGAGACTTGTTCACCTGCACCCCCAGGTCCCTCTGTGTTTCTATACTCTTAATAGGTCTACCTTTTATCAAATACTCCCCCCCCAACATTCTTTCTCCTGAAATGCATCATCTCACATTTATCAGGATTGAATTCCATCTGCCGTCTATCTGCCCAAGCTACCAGCCTATCTATGTCCTGCTGTATTGCCTGACAATGCTCCTCACTATCCTCAAGTCCAGCCATCTTTGTATCGTCTGCAAACTTGCTGATCACTCCACTTACTCCCTCTTCCAAGTCATTTATATATATTACAAATAGAAGAGGTCCCAGTACCAAGCCCTGTGGCACACCACTAGTGACCGACCTCCAGCTAGAAAAACACCCTTCCACTATTACTCTCTGTCTCCTATTAACAAGCCAGTTACTTATCCATCTAGCTACCTGTCCTTGTATTCCATGAGCCTTGACCTTTTCAACTAACCTCCCATGAGGGACTTCGTCAAATGCCTTACTGAATTCCATATAGACAACATCAACGGCTCGCCCTTCGTCGACCGTTTTCGTCACCTCAAAAAATTCTACCAGATTCGTGAGGCACGACCTCCCTTTAACAAAGCCATGCTGCGTATCCCTAATCAGATCGCAATGGTCTAAGTGCCTATACATCCTATCTCTAAGAATCCTATCTCCAACAGCTTCCCTACCAGCAACGTCAAACTCACCAGCCTATAATTTCCGGGGTTATCCCTACTACCCTTTTTAAACAATAGTACAACGTTGGCTATTCTCCAGTCCTCTGGAACCTCACCTGTGTCGAAAGAAGAGACAAAGATTTGCGTCAGAGGTCCAGCAATTTTACCTCGCACCTCCCTAAGCAGCCTGGGATAAATGCCATCAGGCTATCTCTGAGGACCCTTTCTATTAACTTACTGATCACCAAAGTAAGACTAACTGGCCTATAATTACCAGGGTCATTCCTATTTCCTTTCTTGAAGAGAGGAACAAATTTGCCACTCTCCAGTCCTCTAGCACTATCCATGTGGACAGTGAGGACCCAAAAATCAAATCTAAAGTTCCACTATCTCATTCCTTGCCTCCCAAAGTATCCTAGGAGGTATCCCATCTGGCCCAGGGGACTTATCCACCCTCAGGTTTTTCAGAATTGCTAATAAATCTTCTCTCAGAACATCTACCGTCTCCATCCTTTCAGCCCGTATCATGCACTCCTCCTCAAAAACATAGCTTAGTGAACACTGAGGAAAATTATTCGAGAGGATTCTTCGAGACGAGATTTAAGTGGAAATAAGTGGACATATTAATGAGAGGCAACATGGTTTTGTGAAGGGGAGGTTGTGTCTCATGAACTTGATCAAGTTTTTTGAGGAAGTGGCGAAGATGATTGATGAAGGTAGGGCAGTGGATGTTGTCTACATGGACTTCAGTAAAGCTCTTGACAAGGTCCCTCATGGCAGACTGACGTAGAAGGCAAAGTCGCATGTGATCAGAGGTGAGCTGACAAGGTGGATACAAAATTAGTTTGGTCAAAGAAGACAGAGGAAAGCAGTGGAAGAGTGCGTTTCTGAATGGAGGGCTGTGACAAGTGATGTTCCTCACGGATCAGTGCTGGGAGCTTTGATGTTGGTAATATATATAAATGATTTGAAGGCAAATGTAACTGGTTTGATTAGTACGTTTGTGGATGACACAAAGGTTGATGGATTTGCGCATAGTGATGAGGATCATCGGAGGATACAGCAGGATACAGATCAGTTGGAGACTTGGGTGGAGAAGTGGCAGATGGAGTTATATCTGGACAAATGTGAGTAATGCATTTTGGAAGACCTAACGCAAATAGGAAATATACAGTAAATGACAGAATCCTTAAGAGTATTGATAGGCAAAGGGATCTGGGTGTACAGGTCACTGAAAGTGACAATGTAGGTAGAGAAGATAGTCAAGAAGGCATACAGCGTGCTTGCCTTCATCGGCTGGGGCACTGAGTTTAAAAATTGGCAAGTCATGTTGCAGCTTCAAAGAACCTTAGAGTGCATTTGGAATATAATGTTCAATTCTAGTCACCACACAAGCATGAGGATGTGGAGGCTTTGGAGAGGGTATAGAAAATATTTACCAGGATGTTGCCTGGTATGGAGGGCATTATCTTTGAGAAGAGATTGGAGAAACATGGTTTCTTCTAACTAGAATGACGGAGGTTGGGGGACCTGATAGGAGTCTACAAAATTATGAGAGGCATAGACAGAGTGGATAGTCAGAGGCTTTTTTCCAGGGTGGAAGAGTCAATAACTAGGGGGCATGGGTTTAGGGTGCGACGAGCAAGGTTTAAAGGAGATGTACAAGGCAGATTTTTTTACACAGAGAGCACTGGAACTCATTGCTGGGGAAGGTAGTGGAAGCAGATGTGGTGGTGACTTTTAAGGTGCATCTTGACAAATACATAAATAGGATGGGAATAAAAGTATATGGTCCCCAGAAAGTTAGAGGGTTTTATTTCAGTTGGGCGGCGTGGTTGGTGCAGGCTTGGAGGGCCGAAGGGCATGTTACTGTCCTATAATTTACTTTATTCTTTGTTCAATCTGGAGGTCAGTATTGAGGGAGTGCTGTACAGATGGTTGGTCAGTACTTATGGAGCACCACACAGTCAGTTCAGGGAATGCCACACAGTTGGTGGATCAGCATTGCAAGTGCGCCACACGATCTCTGGTTCAATATTGAAGGAGTGCTGCACAAGTCAGTGGGTTAATAATGAGAGAGTGCTGCACGGTTTGTGGTTCAGTACTGGGGGAGTGCCACGCAGTCAGTGGTTCAGTGTTGAGGGAGTGGGTGGGTATGAATCAGGGGAGTATTGAGGGTGCACTGTACTGTGGAGGGTCAGTGTTGAGTAAGTGGCCACGGTCCGTGTGTCAGTGTTGAGTCGTGCCAGAAAGATTGTGGATCAATATTTAGGGAGTGTCTCATTGATGGAGTGACTGTGTTGAGGGAGGGCTGTCATGATGTAGAGATGCCAGCGTTGGACTGGGGTAAACTCAGTAAAGTTTCACAACACCAATTTTAAATCCAACCAATTTATTTGATAGTAAATTCGCGAGCTTTCGACACTATGTGCCTTCAGACAACCGCACAACCTCAAACAGATCATTGTTCGCAGCAAACTACCCAACCTTCAAGAGAACAGTGACCACAATACCACACAACCCTGCCACAGCAACCTCTGCAAGACATGCCAGATCATAGACGTGGACGACATCATCAAACGTGAGGATACCATTCACCAGGTACACGGTACATACTCTTGCAACTCGGCCAACGTTGTCTACCTAATACGTTGCAAGAAAGGATGTCCCGAAGCATGGTATATTGGGGAGACCATGCAGACACTACGACAGCGGATGAATGAGCATCGCTCAACAATCACCAGGCAAAACAGTTCCCTTCCTGTGGGCGAACACTTCAGCAGTCATGGGCATTCGGCCTCCGACCTGCGGGTAAATGTTCTTCAAGGGGGCCTTCAGAGTCGCTGAGCAGAGACTGATAGCCAAGTTCCGCACATGAGGACAGTCTTAATAGGGATCTTGGCTTCATGACACACTATCTGTAACCCCTGTAACTTGCCTGGGTTAGCAAAAAACCTCACTTACTGTGCTGTGTGGAGAAAATACACAATTCTCTAACCAATGCTCCGGATTCCCTTCACACACATAGCAGGTTAGATGTAAGGATTCGCATTCTAATCAGCAATCTATGACTGTCTGTGTTGGTATGAGTGCTATTGCAGACCAGAACACTGCATTTGCCTGCTGAAGGCACGTAGTGTCGAAAGCTCGCGAATTTACTATCAAATAAATTGGTTGGATTTAAAATTGGTGTTGTGAAACTTTATTGAGGGAGGGCCTCAGAGTATGTGGGGCTGCATTGCGTATGCGTCACATCCTAGAAGTGTCATTACTGATGGAGCACTGCACAGTCTGTGGGTCAGTATGGAGGGCATGCCCCATTCTCAGTGGGTCAATATTGACGGAGTGAAGCACAATGGGTCAGAATTGAGGGAGTGCAGAGAGGTTCTATCTCAGTAATGACCCTTTGATAGTGATGCGTTCCCTCCAAACCTAGTATCCAGCAATGAGGCACTTCCTCACTATAGACTCTGTGGCAGAGAGGCAATTCCTTCGTACTGACCCTCCAGCAATGAGGCACTCCCTTAGTACTGACCCTTTGGCTATCCTAATCGACCGACATTGAATTGCTCCCTCCATACCAACCCTCAGGACTGGCCCTCCACAATGGGGCGCTCCCTCAGTACTGACCTTCCTGTAGTGATGTGCTCCCTTAGTACTGACTCTCCGGCAATGCAGCTCCTCCTCAATACTCAACCTCTGACAGTGCGGCACTCACTCAGTAATGACCCTCTGACAGTGTAGCACTCTCTCCATACTGACCCTCTGACAATGTGGCAGTCGCTCAACATCGGCACTCCTTCAGTGCTGCACCTCCAAGTGATTGTAGAGAGCTGTTTTTCAAACTGGAGGCCTATGACCAGTGGTGTGCCTCAGCAATCAGAGCTGGGCCCACTGTTATTTGTCATTTATATTAATGATTTGAATGAGAATATAGGGGGCATGATTAGTAAGTTTGCAGATAGAACAAAGAACAACACAGCACAGGATACAGGCCCTTTGGCCCAACGAGCCAGTGCTGCCATTTTAACATTGAGTGCCCTCCTCTACCTATGACCTTTGGAAGATTGAGGGAAGTCTAATTTAGGGACAGTTTGTTACACCAATCTGCCTAAGAGCATGTTTTTGGGATGTGGGAGGAAACCGGAGCACCTGGAGAAAACCCACGCAACCATGGGGAGAATGTGCAAACTCCCGCAGACACTGGCCCAAATCCATGTATCTGCACAGCAAACAGTGATAGTCACTGAGCTGTCATGTTGCCTGTCAGATGGTCCAGTTTAAGCGTACACTAAATGTGAAGCACTAGGCAATTCTCGAAGCAATATCCGAGAGCAGCCCTCGCATGACCCACCGCATGTATGCCCCTTGTTGGTCAACAAGGCAGACCGAATCACCTGTGAAGTAAAAGAAGACATCAATAGACATGCAAAAACTTAAGACATTTACGGAATCCCCAGAAGTGCAGAAATAAAGCAAGTTGGCCACGAAATATGTTGGAAGGTCCACAGGAATCAATTAATTCCCAAGGACGTCTCAAGGCTTGTAATCTTTACGTAGAAAAGTCTCCTGTATCCCTCCATCTCTAGTCTGCTCATGTGCCTGTCTAAGAAAGCCTTAAACAACCCTAATGTGCCTGCTCCCACCACCTTACTTGGCAATGCATTCCAGGCCCCCACCACCCTCTGTGTGAAAAACCTCTAATATCCAAGTTATACCTCGCCCCCTCACCCTAAACCCATGATCCCTCATAATTATTGTATCCAACATTGGAAAAAGCTTACCACTGTTCACTCTATCTATACCCTTCATAATCTTATACACCTTTATTAGATTTCTCCTCATTCTCCGCCTTTCTAAGGAGAACAGCCCTAATTTGCCCAATCTTTCCTTGTGGCTCAGCCCTTCCATACCAGGTAACATCCTGGTAAACCTCCTCTGCACTCTGCCCAGAGTCTCCACGTCCTTTCGGTAGTAAGGCAATCAGAATTGGACACAGTACTCCAAATGCGGGCGAACCAACATTCTATACAACTACAACATTAGACGCCAGCTTTTATACTCTATATCTCTCCCTATAAAGGCAAGCATACAATAAGCCTTCTTCGTCACCCTCTCCACCTGTACTGCTACCTTCAAGAACTTGTGTACTTGCACTCCCAAGTCCCTCTGCATTTCTGTACTCTTCATAGGCCTACCATTTATCGTGTAATTACCCCCTACATTATTTCTTCAAAATGCATCACCTCGCATTTATCTGGATTAAATTCCATCTGCCATTTCTCTGCCCAGTATACCAGCTTATCGATATCCCGCTGCATTGCCTGACACTGCTCCTCGCGATCAGTAAGTCCAGCCATCTTTATATCATCTGCAAACTTGCTGATCACCCCACTTACTCCTCTTCCAAGTCATTTATGTATATTATAAATAACAAAGGTCCCAGTATTGAGCTCTGCGGCATACCACTGGTTACAGACCTCCAGCTAAAAAAGGACCCTTCCACCACTACTATCTGTCTCCTGTTACCAAGCCAGTTCTTAATCCATGTAGACACCTGTCCTTGTATCCCATGAGCCTTAACCTTTTCCACCAACCTACCATGTGGGGCTTTGTCAGACATCTTACTGAAATCCATGTAGATGACATCCACAGCTCGTGCTTCGTCAACCATTTTTGTTACCTCCTCAAAAAATTCTACCAGATTCGTAGGCACGATCTCCCCTTTACAAAGCCATGCTGCCTATCACTAATCAAATTGCTACACTCTAAATGCTTATACATCCTATCCCTAAGAATCCTTTCCAACAATTTCCCTACCACTGAAGTCAAATTCACTGGCCTATAATTACCTGGGTTATCCCTACTACCCTTTTTAAACAACGGCATCACGTTCACTATCCTTCAATTCTCTGGGACCTCACCTGCGTCCAAAGAAGAGACAAAGATTTGCATCAGAGGCCCAACAATTTCACCCCTTGTCTCTAAGCAGCCTAGGATAAATGCCATCATGTCCCTGAGATTTATCAGTTTTAATACTGCCTAAAAACCCTAATACTTCTTCCTCATAATAGGTATTTCTTCCACTGGGTCTTCAACTCCCTCCAAGAGAGTATCTGACAACAGGTCTGTCTCCGTGAATACTGACGCAAAGTATTCATTCAGGATCTCCCCATTCTCTCGGACTCTAGGCATAATTCCCTCCTCTGTTCCTAAGAGGACCAGTTTTTCCTCTAACCACCCTTTTATTCTTAACATAGGAGTGAAATGCTATTGGATTTTCCTTAATTCTGTCTGCCATTTTATGCCCCCTTTTTGCCTTTCTAACTCCCCATTTGAGCTGTGTTCTACTCTGTCAATATTCCTCCAATGCTCTCTTCGTTCCCAGTTGCTTAGACCTAACATATGCCTCTCTTTTTCTTCTGACCAAGTCTTCAATCTCCCTAGTTATCCACAGCTCCCTGATCCTACCTTTCCCATCCTTCCTCTTAACCGGCACATGTCTTTCCTGCAACCTTTTCAGCTATCCCTTAAAAGACTTGCCCTCAAACAACCGCTCCCAATCAGTATCTATAAATTCTTAGCTAATGCGGCTGTATCTCGCCTTCCCCCAATTTAGCACCCTCCCCTTCAGAACCACGCTATCTCAGTAATGACCCTTTGATAGTGTCCTGAAGTAGACTAAATTGTGGTCACTGTTCGCCACATGTTCCCCTACTACAACCTTGACTACCTGACCAGGTTCATTTCCCAGAACTAAATCCAGTTTGGCCCCCCTCTCTAGTTGGGCAAGCTACATACTGCTCCAAAGACCCTTCCAATACTCATTTTACAAATTCCTCCCCGTCCGGACCCCCAGCCCTAGGCACTTTCCAATCCACCCCAAGGAGATTAAAGTCCCCACTAAAACAACCCTTTTTTTTGTCACCTATCCAGAATTTCTTTACATATCCTTTCTTCCACCTCCCGTGGGCTATTTGGTGGCCTATAGTATACCCCCAGCATAGTGAATGCTCCCTTCCTATTCCTGAACTCCACCCACAGCAACTCATTTCCCAACTCCTCTGAATTATCTTCCCTCTGCACCACTGTAATGTGATCCCTAACTAACAATGCCACTCCTCCTCCTCTTTTTGACCCTCCTCTATCATGCCTGAAACACTGATACCCAGGAATATTTAGCTGCCAGTCCTGCCCTTCTTTTAATCACAACTCTGTCACTGCAACCACATCTAAATCCCTTGCATATGTTAAACTCTTAAGTTCATCCGTTTTACCCGTTACGCTCCTTGCGTTAGAATAGATGCACTCCAGGCCCACACGGATCCTCCCTTTCCTGGATGATTTTCCTCTCGTCTAATCTTACTCTGTCACCCAACTTGCTCCCTATCCCAGTGCCTACTGAGCTATCGGTTTCATTCCCACCCCTCCTCCACATTAGTTTAAACCCTGCCGAAACACTCCAACTAACCTACCAGCTAAGATATTCGTGCCGTTCCCATTTAAGTGTTGCCCATCCCTCCCATCTCTAACGAATACTTCCCAGTGCCCTTCTCTAACGAACACTTCCCAGTGACTAACAAATGTAAAACCCTCCGTCTTACACCAATGTTTCAGCCACATGTTTAGCTGAAAGATGTCAGTGTTCCTAGCCCGACCATCACTAGGCTGTGGTAGCAATCCAGAGATCGCCACCTTGAGTCCAGGGCATGGTGGACGTGAGGAAGGTTATCTCCAATTGCAGCGGGATCTTGATCAGTTGGGCCAGTGGGCTGACGAATAGCAGTTGGAATTTAATTTAGACAAATGCAAGGTAATACATTCTGGTAGATTGAACCTGGGCAGGACTTACTCAGTTAATAATAGGGCGCTGGGGAGATTTACAAAACAGATCTAAGGACACACGCTCACAGAATCGTAGATTCATAGAAACCTTGAAAGCTCCTTGAAAGTGGAATCACAGTTGGACAGAGTGGTGAAAAAGGCATTTGGCAAGCTTGGTTTCGTCGATCAGAACATTGAATGTAGGAGTTAGGACGTCTTGTTGAAGTTGTACAAGACTTTGGTAAGGCCACACTTGGAATACTGTGTGCAATTCTGGTCATCCCCTGTTATAGGCAGGATGTTATTAAACTGTAAAGAGTGCAAAAAAGATTTACTAGGATGCTACTGGCACTTGATGGATTGAGTTATAAGGAGAGGCTGAATAGACTGGGACTTTTTTCTCTGGAGAGTAGGAGGCTGAGGGGTGACCTTATAGAGGTCTATAAAATAATGAGGAGCAAAGACAAGCTGGATAGTAAATATCTTCTCCCAAAGGTAAGGAAGTCTAAAACTAGAGGGTATAAGTTTGAGGTGAGAGGGGAGAGATGCAAAAGTGTCCAGAGAGCAATTTTTTCACAGAGGATGGTGAGTGTCTGAAACAAGCTGCCAGAGGTAGTAGTAGAGGCAGGTACAATTTTATCTTATAAAAAACATTTAAATAGTTACATGGGTATGATGCGTGTAGAGGAATATGGGCCAAATGCAGACAATTGGGAATAGCTTAAGGGTTTTTAAAAAAAAGGGTGGCATAGACAAGTTGGGCTGAAAGGCCTGTTTCCATGCTGTAAACCTCTATCTCTAGTGCAGTACTTCTCAGTGCTATTCCTCCAACAATGCAGCACTTCCCTCAATGCTAATCCTCTGACAGTGCAGCAACTCTCACAGTACTGACCCTCCAACATGAGGCACTCCCTTATTCCTGACCCTTTAGCAGTGAGGCACTCTCTTGGTATTGACACACCGGCAATATGCATTCCCTCAGTCCTAATCCATCGAGACCGAACTGCTCCCTACTTGCTCAGTACTGACCCTCCAGCAATGAGGTGCTCCCTCAGTACTGACCCTTTGGCAGTGCAGCACTCCCTCAGTTCTGACCCTCTGACAGTGCTTGGTAAGTCATGTTATAATTCTCCCTATGTATACCTGAGCAGGTGCTGGTCATGGTGAGTAGGGGATCTTCACAGTAACTTCATTGTAATGTTAATGTAAGCTTCCTTGTGACACTCTCTGACCACTGATAGTCTGACAATGAGGCACTCTGTCAGTATTGACTCTCTACAGTGCACCACTTCCTCAGTACTGACCCTTTGACAGTGCGGCAGTCCCTCAGTACTGACCCTTTGAAAGTGTGGCACTTCCTCAGTACTGACCCTCTGATGTTTTAGCACTTCCTCAATACTGACTCTCTGATGGTGCGGCACTCCCTCAGTACTGACCCTTTGAAAGTGTGGCACTCCCTCAGTACTGACTCTCTGATGTTTTAGCACTCCCTCAATACTGACTCTCTGATGGTGCGGCACTCTCTGATGGTGCGGCACTCCCTCAGTACTGACCCTCTGATGTTTTAGCACTCCCTCAATACTGACTCTCTGATGGTGCGGCACTCCCTCAGTACTGACCCTCCGACAGTGCGGCACTCCCTCAGTACTGACCCTCCGACAGTGCGGCACTCCCTCAGTACTGACCCTCCGACAGTGCGGCACTCCCTCAGTACTGACCCTCCGACAGTGCGGCACTCCCTCAGTACTGACCCTCGACAGTGCGGCACTCCCTCAGTACTGACCCTCCGACAGTGCGGCACTCCCTCAGTATGACCCTCCGCAGTGCGGCACTCCCTCAGTATTGACCCTCTGACAGTGCGGCACTCCCTCAGTACTGACCCTCCGACAGTGCGGCACTCCTCAGTACTGACCCTCCGACATGCGGCACTCCCTCAGTATGACCCTCCGACAGTGCGGCACTCCCTCAGTATTGACCCTCCGACAGTGCGGCACTCCCTCAGTACTGACCCTCTGACAGTGCGGCACTCCCTCAGTACTGACCCTCTGACAGTGCGGCACTCCCTCAGTACTGACCCTCTGACAGTGCGGCGCTCCCTCAGTACTGACCCTCCAACAGTGCGATGCTCCCTCAGTACTGACTCTCCGACAGTGCGGCACTCCCTCAGTACTGATCCTCTGACAGTGCGGCACTCTCTCAGTACTGACCCTCCGACAGTATGGTGTTTCTTCAGTGCTGATGCACTGTAATCAAGCCTTGGTGAGGAATGTGGCCTAAGGGAATGCAGCACCTTTGGAGGGCCAGTATTTTGGGAGCGCCTCATTGTGAAGGCAACAGAACCAAGGAAGCACTGCACTGTCAAAGGGTCAGTGCTCTGAGAGTGAGGCGCTATAGATGCGGCTGTACTATGTGAATGTCATATTGTCACAAAGTAGTGAGGGAGCGCCGCACTGTCAGATAGATGATTGATATTGAGTGAGCTTAACACTGTCAGATGGTCAGTCTTGAGGGAGCACTGCACTGCTGAGGCTCAGTACTGAGGGAGCACTGCATTATTGGATGGTGAGTACCGAGGGAACTTTGCATTTTTGGAGGGCAAGTATTGAGGGAGCTCCTCTATCAGTGGGTGATTACTGAGAGAGTTGCACCCTGTTGGAGCATCAGTAATGGCTGCACTGCACTATTGTGAGAAGTGCAGAACTAAGGGTGCACTTCACTGATGGATGGTCAATAAACCAGTAGCACCAGTCAGCACTGAGAAAGAGCCGCACAGAGGAGGGCAGTACTCTAGGAGCCTCCCAATGTTGGAGGGAATGCCACAATGTCCATAGGCTCAATACTGCAGGGATGTTGCACCTTCGAATGGCCAGTTTTGAGAGAATGCCTTGTTGTCAGTGTCAGTACTGAGGCAGCACTACTTTGTCAAAGGGCCAGGATTGGGAGCATGCTTCAATGTTGATGGGTTCATACTGAGAGTGCAGCAACTTGTCAGAAGGTCAGACTTAATCAGGAAGAAAAGAAAGGTGTATAAAAGGTTCAGAAAGCTCGGAGATGTTAGGGATCTAGAGAAGTATAAGGTGTGTAGAAGGGAGCTTAAAAAGGAAATTAGGAGAGCCAGAAGGGGTCATGAGAAGGCCTTCTGGGGTACATCCCATCCAGTCCCGGCGACTTGTCTATCTTGATAGAATTTAACAGGTCTAACACGTCCTCTTTCCTAACATCCACATATTCAATCTTTTCCGTTTGCCTCAAACCTGCAGTACAACCTCCCAGTTCACTTTCCACTGTGAATACCGAGGCAAAGTCCTTGTTAAGCACCTCTGCCATTTCTTCCAGATTCACACAGACTTTTCCCCCTTCACCTTTTATAGGTCCTATCCCTTCTCTTCTCATCCTTTTACTTTTCACATACTTGTAGAAGGCCTTGGGTTTCTCCTTAATCTTACCTGCAGGAGAAACCCAAGGCCATCTACAAGTATGTGAAAAGTAAAAGGATGAGAAGAGAAGGGATAGGACCTATAAAAGGTGAAGGGGGAAAAGTCTGTGTGAATCTGGAAGAAATGGCAGAGGTGCTTAACAAGGACTTTGCCTCGGTATTCACAGTGGAAAGTGAACTGGGAGGTTGTACTGCAGGTTTGAGGCAAACGGAAAAGATTGAATATGTGGATGTTAGGAAAGAGGACGTGTTAGACCTGTTAAATTCTATCAAGATAGACAAGTCGCCAGGACTGGATGGGATGTACCCCAGATTATTGTGGGAGGTGAGGGAAATGGTTGCAGAGACCCTGGCGATGATCTTTGCCTCGTCCATGGAAACGGGAAAGGTTCTGGAGGATTGCGGATGTGGTTCCTATCTTTAAGAAAGGGAACAAGGATAGTCCAGGAAATTACCGACCGGTGAGTCTGACTTCAGTGGTTGGTAAGCTGATGGAGAGGCTTCTGAGGGATAAGATTTATTAACATTTGGAGAAGTTTAGACTGATCAGAAATAGTCAGCATGGTTTTGTCAAGGGCAGGTCATGCCTTACGAGCCCAGTTGAGTTCTTCGAAAATGTGACTGAACACATTGATGAAGGAAGAGCGGTGGATGTAGTGTACATGGACTTTAGCAAGGCGTTTGATAAGGTCCCCCATGCAAGGCTTCTGGAGAAGGTGAGAGGGCACGGGATCCAAGGGGCTTTGGCCTCGTGGATCCGGAACTGGCTTGCCGGCAGAAGGCAGAGAGTGGTTGTGGATGGGTCTTGTTCTGCATGGAGGTTGGTAACCAGTGGAGTGCCCCAGGGATCTGTTCTGGGACCCCTGCTGTTTGTCATTTTCATAAATGACCTGGATGAGGAAGTGGAGGGATGGGTCAGTAAGTTTGCCGACGATACAAAGGTCGGTGGTGTTGTGGATGGTCTGGAGGGCAGGACATAGTTGCAGCAGGACATAGACACGATGCAAGACTGGGCGGAGAAGTGGCAGATGGACTTCAACGCAGATAAATGTGTAGTGGTCCATTTTGGCAGGAATAATGGGATGAAGGATTTCAATATAAGGGGTAGGAGTCTTAGCTGTGTTGTAGAGCAGAAGGATCTCAGGGTCTGGGTCCATAGGACTCTTAAATTGGCCTCACAGGTGGAGGAAGTGGTCAAGAAGGCGTACGGTGTACTGGCCTTCATTAATCGAGGAATAGAGTGTAGGAATCAGGAGGTAATGATGCAGCTCTATAAGACTCTTGTCAGACCCCAGTTGGAGTATTGTGCGCAGTTCTGGTCGCCTCATTATAGGAAGGATGTAGAGGGTATTGAGAGAGTTCAGAGGAGATTTACAAGGATGCTGCCTGGATTGGGAGGCAGGACTTATGAAGATAGGTTGAGGGAGCTGGGACTCTTCTCACTGGAGAGACGTAGGTTGAGAGGCGACCTGATAGAGGTTTATAAAATGTTGAGAGGAATAGATGGGGTGGATTCTCAGAGACTGTTTCCCCGAGCTGAAATGGTCACTACGAGAGGACACAGATTTAAGGTGCAGGGAAGCAAATACAGAGGGGATGTTAGGGGTAAGTTTTTCACTCAGAGGGTGGTGAGTGAATGGAATCGGCTGCCGTCAGAGGTGGTAGAGGCAAACTCACTGGGGTCTTTTAAAAGACTTCTGGATGAGTATATGGAAACGAATGGGATGGGAGTTATAGATAGGTCTGTGGATTGGTAGATATAGATGTGATCGGCGCAACTCGTGGGCCGAAGGGCCTGTTTGTGCTGTATTGTTCTATGTTCTATGTTAATTGCTTTGCTATCGGAAGGTCATTACTGTGGGAGCATCGCACAATTAGTGGATCAGTATTGGGGTATCACCACGGTGTTGGTGTGTCATGACTAAGAGAATGTCACACTGTCAGAATGTCAGTCCTGAAGGTGCACTATACTATCTGAAGTTCAGTATTGAAGGAGTGCCGCGCTTTCTGAGGGTCAGTACTGAGGGAGTGGTGCACTTTAGAGAGTCAGTACTGAGGGAGTGCCTCATTGTCAGACTATCAGTGGTGAGAGAGTGTCACAAGGAACCTTACATTAACACTACAACGAGGTTACTGTGAAGATCCCCTACTCGCCATGACCAGCATCTGCTCAGGTATACATAGGGAGAATTTTAGCCTGCACCTACCAAGCAAAGCTTTCAGACTATGGGAGGAAACCATACTGACACAGGGAGAATGTGCAAGCTTTGCACAGTCACCCAGCTGGGAATGGAACCCAGATCCTCGCACTGTGAAGTAGTAGTGAGAGGGAATTTACAAGTTTCAATGGGGAAAATCTTAGCAGGTCTAACAGCATTTGTGGAGAGACAATAGAGCTGTACTATCTGCCTAGGCCGGTGAGTTTTGGTTATGAAAAGAGATTTGATAGACTGAGATTGTCTTTCTTGAAGCAAAGGAGTCTTGGGGTGCGGCGGTGACGGGAAGTGTGGAAAGAACATGATTAAGATGTATAAAATTATGAGGGTCATAGAGTAAGTAGGAAAAAACTTTTCCCTGTGGTGAAGAGTCTGTGACCAGGGGTTTATCGGGAATGTGAAGAGGATGGTTGGAGTCTGGAACTCACTGCCTAAAAAGGTGGTGAACTCCCACCTAATCCCATTTACCAGCACTTGGCCCATAGCTCTGAATATTTTGATGTGCCAGGTACTCATCCAGGTACTTTTTTAAAGGATGTGAGGCAATCTGTTTCTATCACCCTCCTAGGCAGCGTATTCCAGACTATCACCATTCTCTGGAAAAAAAAGTTTTTTCTCTCAACCCCTTGAAACCACCTGCTCTTCACCTTGAACCTATGTCCCCTCCTGACTGACCCTTCAACTATGGGGAACATCTGCTCCCTTTTCACTCTGTCCATTTCCCTCATAACTTTTTACACATCAATCAGTCTTCTCTGCTCCAACGAAAACAAGTCAAACCTATCCAACCTCTCTTCATAATTTAATGTTCCATTCCCAGGCAGCATTCTGATGAATCTCCTCTGCAACACCTTCAATGCAGTAACATCCTTATATAACATGGTGACCATAACTGCACACAATACTCCAGCTGTGGCCTCACCAAAGTTCTATACAACCCCAACTTGACTTCCTATTTTTGTAATCTGTGCCTCAATTGATAAAAGCAAGAGACCCACATGCCTTTTTCACCACCCTACTAGCATACCTTTCTGTCTTGAGAGGTAGAACATAGAACACTACAGCACAAACAGGCCCTTTGGCCCACAAGTTGCACTAATCATATCCATACCTACCAGGCCTATCTATAACTCTCAATCCCATTACATCCCATGTACTCATCCAGAAGTCTCTTAAAAGACCCTAGTGAGTTCGGCTCTACCACCACTGACGGCAGCCGATTCCACTCATTCACCATCCTCTGAATGAAAAACTTACCCCGAACATCTCCTCTGTAGTTGCCCCCCCAGCACCTTAAACCTATGTCCTCTCATAGTGACCATTTCAGCCCTGAGAAATAGCCCCCGAGAATCCACCCTATCTATACCTCTCAACATTTTATAAATCTCTATCAGGTTGCCTTTCAATCTTTGTCTCTCCAGGGAGCAGAGACCTAGCTCCCTCAACCTATCTTCATAAGGCATGCCTCCCAATCCAGGCAACATCCTTGTAAATCTCCTCTGCACCCTCTCAATAGTTTTCACATCCTTCCTGTAGTGAGGCGACCAGAAGTGTGCCCAGTACTCCAAGTGGGGTCTAACAAGGTCTTATAAGTTGCAGCATTACCTTCTGACTCCTAAACTCAATCCCTCGATTAATGAAATTAATGAATGAGATCTATTTATTGTCAAATACACCAAGTCCCTTGGTTCCACAGATGTCCTAGTGTTATGCATTCATTGAATACTTCCTTGTTAAATTACTCTTTCAAAGTGTATCACATCTGCAAACTTGCTTTTGACGGGTTATATAATGAGTTGATTTTTCCGCCTGTATGAAAATCTGGAACTTTGGGTCATAATTTCAGAAAAAGAGTGCTCATTTAATATGGAAATGAGAGCTGAATTTTTCTTGAGAATTATTGGTCTTTGTAATTCTCTGCTACAGAGAGTTGTGGAGACTGTGATTGATGCATATTTTTACTAATGGAGGTCATGGTTTCTAGGGAACAGACAAGAAAATGAAGTCGAGACCAAGAGGGGCTGTATGGTTTACATTTGTTCCTATTTTCACAGTGCTCATGTTTATATTCCCTTTGAACAGCTTTTGGTGTCTGCATATTGCCTCCTTTTGTAGCTTGGTGTCAAATTATGTTTCGTGATATTTCTCTAAAGTGCCTTTGGTTTTTTATTATGTTAAATTTGCTATATAAATACTTGTTCAGTTTTATGGGGTGGGTATCAAGAATATGCAATTATACTGTGCTTCTGTCTGCTTTATTTTTACTATCATAGGTCCAGAAATTGGTGAAATAGAAAAACAGCATCCAGAATCCTACAACACAGGAGACTATTGTTAATGTGCTATCTCTTTGAATAGCCTATCCAATTCGCCACACTTCCCTTTACTCCATACTGCTGCAATGTTTTTCTTTTTCAGCTGTATGAGCATATATGTACTCATAAGTAATTTCCCTTTGCTTTTTGCCAATTACAAGTCTGCTGATTACTGACCTTGCTGCCGTCAGAAACTGTTCTTCCTATTCACGCTGTCAAAATACCTTTTCAGTCTTTTCAAGTTCTCCAAAGAGAACAAAGGGAGATGATGGTCTAGTGGTATTACTGCTAGATTAATAATCCAGAAAGTCAGCTGATGTTCTAGAGGATGTGGTTTGAATCCCATCATGGCAGATAATAGAATTTGAATTCAATGAAAAAAATCTAGAATTAAAAATCTACTGATGATCATGAAACCATTGTTGATTGTCGGAAAACTCATCTGGTTAACTGATGTTCTTTAGGGAAGGAAATCTGCTGTCCTTACCTAGTTGGGACTATATGTGACTCAAGAGCCACAGCAATGTGGTTGACTCTCAACTGCCCTCTAAAATGGCCAAGTGAGACACTCAGTTCAAAGGCAACTAGGGATAAGCAATAAATGCTAGCCAGTCAGCAATGCCCATGTCCCACAAATGAATGGAAACAAAAAATTCCAGCTTCAAGCCTTGCACACAATATTGCAGTTGTATAAAACATTGGTTAGACTTCATTTGGAATTATGTGTCCAGTTCTGGTTGCCCTACTACCGGAAGGACGTGGAAAGTCTGGAGAGAGTGCAGAGGAGGTTTACCAGGATGCTGCCTGGTATGGAAGGTCTGAGTTACGAGGAGAGATTAGGTAAATTGGGACTGTTTTCCTTAGAAAGATGTAGACTTAGATAGATATATTTTATATATTTTATCCATAGATCTGATAGAGGTGTACAAGATTATGAGGGGTATAGAGAGAGTAAACAGGGTTAAGCTTTTTCCTAGGATGGACTCGAATAGCACGAGGGATCATGGGCTTAGGGTGAGGGGGGTAAGGTATAATTTGGATGCTAGAGGGAGTTTTTTCACACAGAGGGTGGTGGGGGTATGGAATGCGCTGCCAAGTAAAGTGGTGGAGGCAGGTACTCTGGAGTTATTTAAGAAATACTTAGATGGGCACATGAACAGAATGGGAATGGAGGGGTATAGAAAACTGATTTAAAATAGGGATCATGAGCCTTGGGAGTCCCTGGGAAGTGTGTAAATAGATGATGATATTGATGTACTTGTTTTTATCCTACAGGTGCTTTGGTCCACCTTGTTGTCTAACGAGGGGCATACACGCGATGGGTCGTGAGAGGGCTGCTCTTGGATTTTTTCGAGAGTATCCTAGTGCTTCACGTCGTTAGTGTACGCTTGACTTGGACCATTTGATGGGCAACACGACAGCTCAGTGACTATCGCTGTGCTGTGCAGATACATGGATTTGGGCCTGTGTCTGTGGGAGTTTGCGCATTCTCCCCGTGCTTGCGTGGGTTTTCTCCGGGAGCTCCGGTTTCCTCCCACATCCCAAAGATGTGCTCTTAGGCTAATTGGCAAAACAAATTCTCCCTAAATTGTCTCAAATTTTTAATCCATAGATCTATAAACATGCACAGGGATCACGGGTAGAGGCGGGAACATTGGGTGGCGGCGCGGGCTCGTTGGGCCGAAGGGCCTGTTTCCCGTGCTGTTTTGTTCTTTGTTCACAATTGAGATTCCTTATCTTTCATAATAATCTAACAATAGAAAAGACAGCAGCTTGAAACATCTGTTGTGTATTTAAGTAGTTGCATGATTTCTTTAAGAACCAGTCGCATGATTTGATTGTGATGCCATTAGTATGGTGTACAATATTAGTTTAGTGACTGTTCTGTGCAGTGCAGAGAACATCTTTTTCAATATGTCTGTTGTTTGTTATGTTTAAAACTGTGTGTGCAGGCACACAAAGCTTTATTTTTTTTTGAAGCTCACAACCCTTAACATAGTTAAGACATTATGAAAAGAAAATCGGCAACAATTGGAATTTTGTTTCATTGAGTACATTGAGAAAAGATCCTAATTAGAGGAAAAGATATATTATAGGTCCTCACAGTTTGAATATTATAAGGCTGGGGAAAATCAACAGGATTGAAGTGTCTGTGCAGGAAGACAAAGTTAGAAAGAAGCTCTTTGTGCGGTTTTAAAAGAGGATTTTTTTTTCCAGTCAGAGAATGATGAGATTCCAGGCAGTATCTGGTATATTTGAAAAGAAGGAATTCTTTGCCATGTGGCTAGAGTTGTTTGGAAAAAAATATCAAGTCAGTGGTCTGCAGGAGACTACTGGGAAGACAGTTAAAAATATATATATTGAACAGCACAAGCCGTTAGTGCCTGCAAGAGAAATGAGGATCAATTAGGATCCATAGGGCCTTTCAATGAAGAAAATGAGTCATGGAGTATCTCTGTAGTGTGTTTCCTGTGCTTTATACAAGCAAATAAATTTTCAGATGAGTTGCTTATACCAGCTTTTCTCCATACAATAGGAAGTGAAACCTTCAATTTGCTCTGGAATTTGGTTCTTCCAGCAAAGCCAGGAACCAAAACTTTTGATGACTTGACAAAGATCCTTGAAGAGCATTTCTGTCCAAAACCATTGATCATCGTGGAATGGTTCAGGTTCCACCAAAGGAATCAAGTTGAAGGTGAATGTATTGCTCTGTTTGTGACAAGCTGGCACAACATTGTGAGTTTAGTGAGCCGTTAGAAGACACTCTTCACATTCATCTAGCTTGTGGTCTCCAAAATGAGGCTATTCAAAGAAGATCGCTTACTCAACATGCGTTGACTTTAAAGACAGCAATAGAAATCACAGTGTGGAACAAGCTGACTGCTAAAGAGCCTTCACAATTTGGTGCAGGAATTAAGATCCTCAAGTTGGAAACAGCCAATAAGTCAAAACGGCAGCAAGCATGTCACAGATATGCCAAAATGGGCCATTCAGTGAGTGAGCAAAGGATAATCATTGTAAGAATTGTGGCAAAATGGGTCACATTGCAAAAACTTGTTAGGCTAAACCAGCTTTCCCTCAGAAGAATATTCAGTAGAAGAATCTGTGTACTTTCAAGAAGAAGAAGAAGGTACATTCTGAAAAATGAATTTGAACATAATTATGACTGTGAAGAAGAGAAGATCCAGAAATATAATGAAGAGTTCCAGTTGAAAGTCTTATCCAAATAGGGTGTAAATAACATCGATTCCAAATGATTCCCAAGTTAAATGGGCAATCTGTTAGGATGGAAGTTGATACCTGTGCTGCTGTATCTTTAATTCCTGACATTATGTATGAACAAAAGCTGAAGTATTTTCCTCTAAAACAGCTGCTGTGATTTTCAGGGTATGCATGGAAGAGGTCATGTTGTTAAAAGGTTACAATATAGTCAACGTAAAGCTGAGTGAACAAACAGCAGAGTTGCCTCCATTGTAGTCTGTGGTAATTTCCCAGCTCTGTTTAGGAGATCATGGTTGGAGAAAATAAAGTTTCATTGGAGTGCCGTTAACAGATTGGTCAATGCCAAAACAGACGTACAGCACCTTCTGGATAAATGTAAGAGTGTGTTCGAAGACATATTTTGCTCATTGAGATTAACTGAACTCAAGATGAAGTCTAATAGTCAACCAAAAAGTCTCAACGCAATACTGGTGCCATATGCATTTTGTCCCAAGGTCAAAGAGAAATTTGTATGACTTGTTAACACTGATGTGTTAGCGCCAGTTACAAGAATGGCTAGGCTATCCCTATCATACCTGTCATGAAACCAGATGAGTCAGTTCATATTTATGGTGATTTTAAAACAACCTTAAATCCAATGCTGTGTGCTGATCAACATCTGCTTCCTTTAATTGAAGATTTATTTGTTAGGTTATTGGGTGAGCAGAAATTCAGCAATTGATCTTTTAGAAGCATATTTAAAGATGAATGTAGCCATTGAATCTCAGTTATTGCTCACCATCATTACTCATAAAAGTATTTTTCATTAAAGAAAGCTGCCTTTTGGAATAACATTTGCACCAGCGCTATTGAAAAGATTGATGGATCAGATTTAAAATAGTCCCTCTGATGTACAATGATCCAGTGACATGGATGATATTCTAATTACAGCATCCAGTGAACAGGAGCACCTGAATAATTTAAAAGCAACATTGAGACATCTTCATGCACATGGTATGTATATCAAAAAAGCAAGTATGACTTTTTCCAGAAAACAATCCAGTATTTGGATCATGTTCTTGATAGTAGAGTCCTATATAAAGCACCTAAAAAGATGGATGCTATGAAGAAACACCACATCTGATAAATATAATGCA
Source organism: Sphyrna mokarran (assembly GCA_024679065.1). NCBI lineage: Eukaryota > Metazoa > Chordata > Chondrichthyes > Carcharhiniformes > Carcharhinidae > Sphyrna > Sphyrna mokarran. Next base: position 43,185,672 of record JAGIQG010000025.1, read on the forward strand.
GTTGAGGTCCCTTTCTTAGTAAATTATTGGCAAATCTGTTCCTAACTTAGCTGCATTGTTGAAGACTTTGCTTAATGTACTATGTGTGAAAGTCACGGGACTGGACAGCATAATGTGAGAAAATGTGCAAAAATGTCTAAGATGCTTTCCAGAATCTGAAGAATTGGTTTACTTTAATCCGAAGCCGCCATTACTGTTTGTTTGCGGTGTTTCACCTTATGAAGTAAGGGCCGGTGTTTCACATTTTATGCCTTCTGGAGAAGAACGATCAATAGTTTTTGCTTTGCATACGCAGACTATTGCTGTATCTAACTATGTTAGCTAAAAAAAGAAGCATTGAATCTAATTTTTAGAGCAAGGAGGTTTCATAATTTTTTATATGATGGTCATTTTACATCATTGACTGATCAGTGACTCTTAACTACTATTTTTGGGCTGTATAAAGGGATACCATTAGCTGCTAGCTGAATGCAAAGATAGTCGCTGATCTTATCTGCACAATCTTATGATATGAACTATTGTCAGAGTGCAGTGCTAATGCAGATACATTATCATGCTTACAAAGAACAAAGCATGCCGCCACCCCAATGTTCCCACCTCTACCCATGATCTCTGACTATGTTTATAGATCTATGCATTGGAACGAAATTTGAGACAATTTAGGGAGAATTTGTTCTGCCAATGAGCATAAGAGCACATCTTTGGGATGTGGGAGGAAGCCGGAGCACCCAGAGAAAACCCACGCAAGCATGAGAAGAATGCGCAAACTCCTATAAACACAGGCCCAAATCCACGTATTTGCACAGCACAGCGATAGTCTGTCATGTTGCCCATCAAATGGTCCAGTTCAAGCGTACACTAATGATGTGAAGCACTAGGATACTCTCAAAAAATCCAAGAGCAGCCCTCTCACGACCCATCGCGTGTATGCCCCTTGTTAGACAACAAGACAGACCAAAGTACCTGTAGGATAAAAACAAATACATCAGTATCATCGACAATTTACACACTTCCCAGGGACTCCCAAGGCTCATGATCCTTTTTTTAAATCAGTTTTCTATATCCCTCCATTCCCATTCTGTTCCTTTAACTATTGAGCAGATGCCACCAACTATTTTGCTGATATGTTATTTTTTGCTAGTAGATTATTCGCCTGTGACAGCTTCTCAAGTTCAGAGAAATACCAGAAATGATCCTATGATGGGGAAGGTGATGGATATGGTATTAAAAGAAACAACAGCTGGAAGGCATCATACGCACCCTGATTTGAAATCATGTGTGTCAAAATAGCTTATGTTGACTGTCCAAGATGGATCAATCTGAGTGGTTATTCCTCCTAATCTTTGTGGAAGTGTTCTTGAACAATTACATTAAGGATACCCTGGTATAACCTAGTTGAAGGAATCAGCACGTAGTTACTTTGGTGGCTAGGTCTAGGTGCTTAGATTGAAGAAAAAGTAGGTTAGTGTCAACTCTGTATACAAATAAGAATTCCTCCCCTCCCCCCATTGTCTCCCTTACACCATCGGGAGTGGCCTAAAATGCCATGACAACAATTGCATGTCGATTTTGCTAGTCTATTTGAGGGTTACATGTTCTTAGTCATAATTGGTGCACACTCTAAGTAGGCAAAAATGGTTATCGTGAGCTTTACTAGATCTGAATAACCATGGAAAAACTTGACAACATTTGTCCAGGATCTAGAAAACCTGGACAGATTCTCAGTGAGAATCGTTCACCGTTTACTACACGAGTTTGAGATTTATCTTAAAGTAAATAATATCCAGCATAAAAGTACACACCTTATCATCCATCAATAATGGATTAGCTGAAAGATCCATACAATCCTTGAAACAGTCTTTAAAAACTTCAAAAGAACAAACTTCATGATCATATTGTATGAAATGCTTTTTGGCATCTTAAAGAAAATCTATTGATATGATTCCTCAAAGATAACCTTAACGGGAAAGTTGAGAACCACATTTGATTTGTTATTGCCTCCAGGAACTTCAAAGAATATCAACAACAATCTCAAGTTGCTAGATGAGAAGTGAGAGCAAAACAACACTCAGTTCATCAAAGAGTTAAGAGTGTTTGCATGTGATTATGCAATGAGTGAGAAATGGGTACCAACTATAGTTTTAGTGAAAACATTCAATTTCTTAACTGGTTTAAACTAAAAATGAACATCTGGTGACACAGTCCTGACCAATTGTTATCATCTCAAAATGATTTCTCAGTATCAGCTCCAGGCATAGCAACTTATTTCATCTCTAGTATTGAAAACTACTACAAAAGATTTGGTTGAATCTGAGTTGTATGATGAATGTGTCTTTGCTATTCTACTGTGTGAGAATGATACAAAATTAATTTCAAGAGATAAAGTGTCTACTGAAGTTCCAGATCATACTTTTAGGGCCAAGGACACCAAAGAGAAATAGATGTCCTCCTTATCAACTTTCTTACTGACATGATGGTTAGCACTGCTGTCTCACGATGCCAGGTATCTGGGTTTGATTTCCGGCTTGATTCACTGTCTGTGTGGAGTTTGCACATTCTCCCTGTATCTGTATGAGTTTCCTCCAGGTGCCCTGGTTTCCTCCCATGCTCCAAAATGTATGGGTTAGGTGAATTTGCCATGCTAACTTGCCCTTTAGTATCAGGAGGATTGGCTAGGTTAAATGCATGGGATTATAGGGATAGGGCCTGAGTGGGATTATGGTCCGTGCAGATTTGATGGGCCAAATGGCCTCCTTCTGTACTGTAGGATTTTATAATTCTATGACTGTGTACAATGAATAATGGTGCATCGTACTGTATCGTTGATCCTATGTATAACATTGTAATAATTTGTTGTCATGTTCATAGAAGTAAAAGGAATGTTACATATTTAAGTAGTTGCATGTTCTCTTTAAGAGCCAGTGTGATGATGATCTCATTAGGGTGTTGCACAGGCTGCTGTTTCATTTTCTATTCTGCAAAGAGAACATCTGTTCCGATAAACCTGCTGTTTGTTACTTTGAATCTATTTGTGCAAACCACATCTTCTTAATTTTTGTTTAAAACCTATATATGTGAGGGTTACAGAATCTCACTTAATTATTTTCAATAAAAGCAAAATATTGCTGATGCTGGAATCTAAAACAAAAACAGAAAATGCTGAAAAATCTCAGCAAGTCTTGACAGCACCTGTGGTAACATTTTCTGTTTTTGTAATTATTTTCAATGCTTGGGTTTAAAAACCTCAGAAATATATTAACAGAATTGGAAGTGAATTATTGGAATTCTGTTAAAGGGCACCTTTGATAGGTTTCAATTACAGGATTAAATACAGAACAATGTCACAACAAATGGAATTTATATAATGTTGAAACCACACAAAGCACTTTGAAACGTGATGAAAAGTAGATTAAGGAAATCAATGTAGAGCTGCTTTAGAGATAATTGAAAGCTTTGGTGAATGTATTCAGAATGATTTAAAGCTGAATGAGTGGATGAATTTAGTGTAGTCCATTACTGGGTTGTATTGCAAAGAAGGCTACAATTGGAAGCCTTGGGAAGAAAGAAGCTATTAGGCTGTAGGAGTTTGCAAGACCACAGAAAGTTGCTTAAAGGTGATATTTAAATTTAATTAATAAAGTGTTCTAGCTGAAGATATGACAACCATTGGAGCAAGTTAAAACTGGAGATGCACAAAAGGCTGGAATTGAATCAGTGCAGACATGTGAGGGTAGTGGAGCTGGCAGAGATTAGAGATAGGAGTGGGTGAAGCCACGAAGGAGTTTGAAAACAAGGATGAGAATTTTAAATTTGAGTCTTAATAGGAGCCAGTGTAGATCAGTGAGCACGGTGGAGATGGGTGAACACAACTGCTGACAGCAGATTATTGGCTAACCCAATTTTTATGGAGTATAGAATGTGGCAGAGCAGACAGCAGTGTGTCTGAATAGTCAAGTTTAGAAATAAAAACTGCATGAAAGAGCTGAGGCAGGATAGCATCCAGTGATATTACAGAGATGGAAACAGATGAAAATGGTTGATAGTTTATCTTGGGGTCAAATATGACACCAAGGTTATAAATGGTCTGGTTTGGCCCTGACAGGTGCTGGAAAAGAATAGAGTTGATGGCTACAGATAGCAAGGACTGAAGATAATGGTTCCAACTCTTCTCAGTATTATAATTGATGGAGATTTCTACTAATTCAGTATTGTACGTCAGGTAAACAGTCTGATAATACAGTGGAGGAGACGAGAAAAGTATTGGGGTGCTATCTGTGTACATTTAACAAAGTTGAAGGATTTTGAGAACAAAGGGAGCTTGGAACAGAGGTTGTTGTTATAAGAATCAAGGATTGGTATGTTCATCATAAAACATACACCAAGGATCAGGAATAGGTTATTAATTCCCTCGAATCTGCTCTGTCAAGGCTGTTCGTAACCTCAAATCTGTATCCTGCCTACCCTGATAATTTTGTTCACCAAGAATCTATCCGCCTCTGTCTCAAAGATACTCAAAGACTCTGCTTCCACTGCCTTTTCAGGAAGAGAATTATAAAGGCTCATGACCCTGAGTGAAAAAAAGTTGCCTCATCTCTCTTTTATATCTGCAACCCCTTATTTTTAAACATGATCTCTGGTTCTAGATCCTTCCACAAGAGGAAACATCCTCTCCACATCCACCCATTAAAACCCTCAGGATCTTTATGTTTCAACCAAGTTGCCTCTTACTGTCCTAATCTAGTGGGTTTCTACAGGGGTCAGTGTTGGAATCACTTTATAATTACTGATTTAGATTAAGGAACTGAGGGCATTGTGGCTACATTTGCAGATACAAAGAGAGACATGTAGCATAGAGGAGATGGGGAGGCTGCAGAAGGACTTGGATAGGTTAGGAGAGTGGGCGAAGAAGTGGCAGATGAAATAAAACATGGGAAGGTATGAGATTGTGCACTTTGGAAGGAAGAGTAGAGACATAGACTATTTTCTAAATGGAGAGAAAATTCAGAAATCAAAAGCGTAAAGGGACTTGGGAAGTATAGTTCAGGGTTCTCTGAAGTTTAATTTGCAGGTTCACTTGGTAATTAGAAAGGCAAATGTTAACATTCGTTTCTTGAGGATTACTATACAAAAGCAGGGATGCACTGCTGAGGCTTTATAAGGTTCTGGTCAGCCCACATTTGTATTATTGTGAGCAATTTTAGGCCTCATATCTAAGGATGGATGGAAAGGGTTCAGAGGAGGTTTGTGAGAATGATCCAGGGAATGAAGAGCATTTGAGGACTCTGGGACTGTATTTGATGGAGTTTAGAAAGATGAGAGGGGACCTCATTGAAGCTCTCAGAATGCTGAAAGGTCTGGATAGTCTGGACATGGGGAAGATGTTTCCATCAGTAGGAGAGACTGGGATCTGAGAGTACAGCCTCAGAATAAAGAGATGACTCTTCAGGACCGGGATGAAGAGGGATTTCTTCAGCCAGAGGGAAATAAATCAATGGAATTACAGAATTCCACAGAAAGCTATGAAGATCAGGTCATTGAGTGTATTTAAGACAGAAATCGATAACATTCTATTATCTTTCCTAATTATTCAACAATGAAGAAAGGAGCGGTGGTGGGGGTAATGGTGAATGATTTATAAAGAAGGGGACAATACTTGAGAGAGAATTTTCAGGAGGGGATATGAGTGGTCAGCAGTTTAGTGGGAATAGTGACGAAGGGGCAGGAGATGGAGTCTCATGGATAAGGTGAGCTGAGAACGGGCATGAAAATAGAAGAAATAGTAGAGAAAGATGTGAGATCTAAACAGGGTATCCATGCCTTTTAGAATGGTCAACTCCAGAAGCAATAATATGCTTCTGGCAAGCCTCACATTTCAGCCTGGTCTCTTAACTCTCACCAAGTCATATTTTTCCATTTGCCCTCTGCACATTGATTGTTTAATTGGATTCAGTTTAATTTAGTTGGCTCTTGTTTAAACAATGCCTTCATTTTAAATTTCTATCCTTGTTTTCAAAGTGCTACATGGCCCTGCTGCTTGGAATCTCTCATCTTTTCTGATGCTCCTACTCTCCAAGATATTTGCACTGCTCCAATTCCAGATTCTTGTTCAACTTTGATTTTAATTTTTCCAACAATGGCAGCCACACTTGCAGCTGCCAGAGTTCTTAGCTCTGGAATTTTGTCATTAAATCTCTTCATTTCTTTGAAGAAGTTTGACCCAATGCACTAAAGGAAGAGAATCCACTGAGACAGCTTATTGGTGGGATTGGTTTTCGTCACAAATGCATGAGCTCCTGCACTGTGAGATAAAGGTGAATGAGACTGGGAGTACAAGTTAAGATGGTCTGCAGTAGAGAAAAGAAACTGGGGATATCTTTGCATTTCTGGATGTTTGTAGAATAATGAATAGTGATAGAAAAACAGGACCCAAAGTGCTTCATTTCATCCATGTATTTGCAGAGAGGATTAATGATTTTTGAGAGGAAATTGGTGATGGCACCTTTGCAAGGATGGCAGATGTAACATCTGCAAATAACCAAGGCATAAATTAAAATTCAATATTCTCTCTACTGAGATTATGCTCCATGTGACCTGTGATATGATATGACTGACAATGAGTTTAATGAGAATGGCTGAGAAACAAGAGGCGTTTCAGATTAACAATAACTGGAGAAGTTATTAGAATTTATCATTAGGGATAGAATGACTGAATACTGTTTAACAATTTTCAGCTAATGAGAGAGAACTAACAGCTTGGCTAAATTATGTCTGACTTGAATTTTTTGAAAGATTATTGAAATAGATAAGGGTATGTCTATAGGTATTGACTTACAATAGACAATTGAAAATTTTTCATTTGAAATTATTGGTAACAATGAGAGAGCTCAGAATTGGAGGGAAACTTTTGACTTGGGTTGTAATTACTTGGGAGGTTGGAAACAGAAGGAATAAGGAATAGTAGCTTTGATTGACAATTGATCCCCAGTGTTCGGAACTGGTACTTCGCTTTTCATTATTTATTTGTGATTTCAACGAAGGTACAAAGTTGTATATCCAAATTTACAAATGTCAATAGGTTTGAAGATACAGAGCATGAAATTGCAAAAGGACATGGACAGATTAAGAGAGTGGCCAAAACTAGTATTTTAAGTTAATTGAGGTCAAATGTATAGTCATTCACTTTGAACTTTCCAAAAAATCCAAGTGTTGATTTGGGAGAGAAGTGACTGCAAAGGGAGAGAGACTTGGGAGTCCAAGTACATGCAATTAAAAGTCAAAATACTGGAACCAAAAGCAATTACAAAGATAGGTTAGCCTTTATGTTGAGACCTGGAATAGTAAGGGATGAAGTTATGCTGTTTTGTTGCACCTTGATTATCCTCATCATTTTAAATATAAAACCTCAAGAAGTATATATTGGTCTTCGAAGGAGGGCAGTGTAGCTTCACTAGGATAACATAATAATTTAGAAGATTACATTATGAAAACAGATTGTATGAACATGCTTTGTATTCTGTAATCTCTTGAACATTGGAAATTGAGGAGCAATTTGTGATATTTAAAATATTAAAAAATTTGATAAGGTAGATGTAGAGAAACTATTTCTCCGCAATAAAGCACTAGAAACAACCTTGTCTGGGTCAGTCATGATGGAACTTGGGGGAATAATTTTTTCATTTATAAGATTTTTGAAATTTGAAACCATCTTCAATAGGTGGTAATAAGGTTAAGTTGAGGTGCAGATTGGGCATGACCTTAGTAACAAAGCAGGCCAGAGGAGCTGAATGTTCTACTTTTTTTCTTGTCTCATATGTTTGTGTCAAACAAGCACTGCCTTTTGTAGTTTGGTTCCTGATCCAGCTCCAAGATATACTGTATAATAATCTGTTCACTATCAGTGACTAAGCATAGGAGATATGTTTGTTTTATGTGATTTAAGTATTTCATTTAAAATAATTACTGCTGTAGGTAATTGTTTTGTGCACACGGACTATTGCATAAACTGCAGCAAGTTAAGTGATCATTTTCATGTTGACAAGCTAACTATTGGAGTGCCACAGGGATCAGGACTGGAATCTGTTACAACCTACTTTAAATAACCAAATTTGCTATTATAGAGGTACCTGCTTTCTTACGAGAAGTCTGAAAAGGACTGTAGATAGGTTAAGCGAGAGGGCAAACATTTGGCTTCTTCAGCGTTCTCTGCCCAAAGTTAGCTCCAACCCACAGCGCCAAGATTGGTGGAGTATAATGTAGCATTTTTCATTTTGGCAGGAAGAATAGCAAAGTAGAATAGCATGAGACTAGCATGCTACTGTGCACTTCAACCTGGGTGTCACTAACTAGCAGGTCTGCAACAGTAAGAAGTCTCACAACACAGAGTTAAAATCCAACAGGTTTGATAGCACAAGCCACAAGCTTTTGTAGCACTGCTCCTTCATCAGATGAGTAGGAGTTCTGTTCGCAAATAGGGCATGTAAAGATACAAACTGAATTTACAAAATAACGATTGAAATGTGAGTCCTTATATTTAATCAAGTCTTAAAGGTACAGACAATGTGAGTGGAGAGAGGGTTAAGCACAGGTTAAAGAGATGTGTATTGACTCCAGCCAGGACAGTTAGTGAGATTTTGCAAGCCCAAGCAAATCATGAGGGTTACATATAGTGTGACATGATCCCAAGATCCCGGTTAAGGCCAGCCTCGAGTGCGGAATTTGGCTATTGGTTTCTGCTGAGCAATTTTGTGTTGTCGTGAAGGCTTCCTTAGAGAACGCTTACCCGAAGATCAGAGGCTGAATGCCCGTGAATGTTGAAATGACTTCATGCCCTTCTCACTAGAGAAGAACATAGTTGGGCATAGCTTTAAACTCCACTTTGATTAGACTTGGTAACAGGTCAGAAGGAGGTTATTTGACATATCATGTCTGTGCCAGCTGTTTGTGAGAGTAACTCTGCTAGTACACACACACACACACACACACACACACACACAGGCATATCTTTTCTCTTCAGACAAATCTGATTCCCTTTTGAAAGCCACAATTGAATCTGCCTTCACTACATGCTTTGATTGTTTCTTTAACCTTAATTCCACACATTTGCTGAGTAAATGCAGGGGGCTTTAAACTGATTCGGGGGGGGGGGGGATCCTAAGTAGTTGGGGTGCTAAGAGGGATGAGAGTAAGGGGGTCATAGAGGAAAGCTGTAAAACACAGCAGCATACGGGTGGGGTAGGGCATGGTTTGAAATGCATTTACTTTAATGCAAGGAGTATTCGCAATAAGGGGGAGGAACTTGCAGCTTGGACCAGTACCTGGAACTTCGATGTTGTGGCCATTTCAGAGACTTGGGTAGAGCAGGGACAAGAATGGATGTTGCAGGTTCCGGGGTTCAAATGCTTTAGTCGGAGTAGAGAAGGAGGTAGAAGGGGGGGAGGAGTGGCATTATTAGTCAAAGACTGTATCACAGTGACAGAAAAGAAGTTTGATGAGGACTTGTCTGTTGAGGTAGTATGGGCTGAGATTAGAAACAGGAAAGGAGAGGTCACCCTGTTGGGAGTCTTTTATAGACCTCCTAAAAGTTCTAGAGAGGTTGAGGAAAGGATTGCAAAGTCAATTCTGGTCAGGAGTGAAAGTAATAGGGTAATTGTTATGGGGGACTTTAACTTTACTAATATTGATTGGAATAGCTATAGCTCTAGCTCGTTAGAGGGGTCAGTTTTCGTACAAAGTGTGCAGGAAGGTTTTTTGACTCAGTATGTAGATAGGCCAACTAGAGGTGAGGCTACATTGGATTTGGTGCTGGGCAATGAGCCAGACCAGGTGTTAGGCTTGGAAGTTAGTGAACATTTTGGTGATAGTGACCACAATTCGGTTACGTTCACCTTAGTGATGGATAGGGATAGGCATGAAGCTGGGGGCAGTAGTTATAGCTGGGGGAAGGGTAATTATGAGGCCATCAGGAGAGAATTAGGGTGCATAGATTGGACTAGGAAACTACAGGGACTGGGAACATCTGGAATGTGGAGCTTATTCAAGGAGCAGCTGCTGCGAGTCCTTGATAAGTATGTCCCTGTCAGGCAAGGAGGAAATGGTCGAGTAAGAGAACCTTGGTGTACGAAAAAAGTTGATTTGCTGGTTAAAAGGAAAAAGGAGGCTTATGTCAGGATGAGGCTTGAAGGCTCGGTTAGTGCAATGGATAGCTATAGATTAGCCAGGAGGGAGCTAAAGAGTGAATTGAGGAGAGCTAAGAGGGGACACGAGAAGACTTTGGCTGATAGGATTAAGGAGAATCCTAAAGCTTTCTTTAGATATGTTAAGAATAGAAGATTGGTTAGGGCAAGATTAGGGCCAGTCATAGACAGCAGTGGGAAGTTGTGCGTGGAGCCTGAAGAGATTGGAGAGGCACTGAATAAATATTTCTCTTCGGTATTCACGCAGGGTGATGTAAATGTAGTTATGGAGAACACTGAGGTACAGGGTAGCAAACTGGAAAGTATTGAAGTAGATAGGGAGGATGTGCTAGATATTCTTGAGGGTTTGAAGTTGGATAAGTCCCCTGGGCCGGACGGGATTTACCCTAGGATTCTCTGGGAGGCAAGAGAGGAGATTGCAGAGCCTCTGGCTCTGATCTTCAGGTCGTCGTTGGTTACGGGTGTGGTTCCGGAGGACTGGAGGATAGCGAATGTGGTCCCATTGTTCAAGAAGGGGAAGAGAGACCTTCCAGGGAATTATAGGCCAGTGAGTCTTACTTCTGTTGTGGGCAAAGTATTGGAGAGAATTATTAGGGATAGGATTTATAGTTATTTAGAGAGAGATGAATTGATTGGGGATAGTCAGCATGGTTTTGTAAAGGGTAGGTCGTGCCTTACTAACCTCATTGAGTTTTTTGAAAAAGTGACTAAAGAGGTGGATGGGGGTGAGGCGGTCGATGTGGTATATATGGACTTTAGTAAGGCGTTTGATAAGGTGGCCCATGGAAGACTTCTGCAGAAAATGCAGATGTATGGGATAGAAGGTGATTTAGCTAATTGGGTTAGGAATTGGCTAGCAGATAGAAGACAGAGGGTGGTGGTTGATGGGAGATATTCATCGTGGAGTTCGGTGACAAGTGGTGTACCTCAGGGGTCTGTTTTGGGGCCCCTGCTGTTTGTAATTTTTATAAATGATCTGGATGAGGGTATTGAAGGATGGATTAGTAAATTTGCAGATGACACTAAAGTCGGTGGAGTGGTAGATAGTGAAGAGGGGTGTTATAGTTTGCAGAGGACTTGGACAAGTTGCAGAGCTGGGCCGAGAGGTGGCAAATGGAGTTTAATGTGGAAAAGTGTGAGGTAATGCACTATGGCAGGAATAATAAAATGTGTAGAGTATAGGGCTCATGGTAGGATTCTTAGTAGTCTTGATGAACAGAGGGATCTTGGTGTATGTGCATAGATCCCTGAAAGTAGGCAGTCAAGTCGAGAAGGTTGTTAAGAAGGCATATGGAGTCTTAGCTTTTATTGGTAGGGGGATTGAATTTCGGAGCCGCAACGTCATGTTGCAACTGTACAAAACTCTAGTGCGGCCGCACTTGGAGTATTGTGTGCAGTTCTGGTCCCCGCATTATAAGAAAGATGTGGAGGCATTGGAGAGGGTCCAAAGGGTACATCTGGAGTTCGGTGACGAGTGGTGTGCCTCAGGGGTCTGTTTTGGGGCCCCTGCTGTTTGTAATTTTTATAAATGATCTGGATGAGGGTATTGAGGGATGGATCAGTAAATTTGCAGATGATACTAAAGTTGGTGTGTGGTAGATAGTGAAGAGGGGTGTTTTTAGTTTACAGAGTGACTTGGACAAGTTGCAGAGCTGGGCCGAGAGGTGGCAAATGGAGTTTAATGTGGAAAAGTGTGAGGTAATGCACTTTGCAGGAACAATAAATGTGTAGATATAGGGCTAATGGTAGGGCTCTTAATAGTGTTGAGGAACAGAAGGATCTTGGTGTATGTGTCAATAGATCCCTGAAAGTAGGCAGTCAAGTGGATAAAGTTGTTAAGAAGGCTTATGGAGTCTTAGCTTTTATTGGTAGGGGGATTGAATTTAGGAGCCGCAACATCATTTGCAACTGTACAAACTCTAGTGCGGCCGCACTTGGAGTATTGTGTGCAGTTCTGGTCCCCACATTATAAGAAAGATGTGGAGGCATTGGAGAGGGTACAGAGGAGGTTTACCAGGATGTTGCCTGGTATGGAGGGCAGGTCTTATGAAGAGAGGCTGAGGGATTTGAGGTTGTTTTCGTTAGAAAGGAGGCGGCTAAGAGGGGACCTAATCGAAACATATAAGATGATTAGAGGTTTAGATAGGGTGGACAGTGATAGCCTTTTTCCTAGGATGGAGAAAGCTAGCACGAGGGGACACAGCTTTAAATTAAGGGGTGATAGTTATAGGACGGATATCAGAGGTAGGTTCTTTACCCAAAGGGTGGTTCGGGAGTGGAATGCCCTGCCTGCAGCAGTTGTAGATGCGCCAAGTTTGGTGGCGTTTAAGAGGTTGGTTGATAAGTATATGGAAGAGAAGGGAAAGGTTTAGTTTGGAGGGCATTGCTTTTTATATTGGTTGGTGCAACATCGAAGGCCGAAGGGCCTGTTCTGTGCTGTAATGTTCTACGTTCTATTAAAATATTTTTCCTCATTTCATCCTGTTTCATTTGCTGATCAATGTTCTCTGGTTCTTGATCCTTCAAGCAGTGGGAGCATTTTGTCTCCATTTGCTCTATCATAATTTTGAAAACCTCTGTCAAATCTCCTCTGAACCTCCCCACTAAAGAAAAGTCCCACCTTTGCAATCAACCTTTAGCACTGAAGTTCCTCATCCCAAGTTCTTCCCATGTCTGCACGGGTTTCCTCCGGTTTCTTCCTATAGTCCAAAAGATGTGCTGTTTAGGTGCATTGGCCAAGCTAAATTCTCCCTTATTGTACCCGAACAGGTGCCAGAGTGTGGCGACCAGGGGATTTTCATAGTAATTTCATTGCAGTATTAATGTAAGCCTACTTGTGACACTAATAAACTTTAAACTCTGATTCCTCTGATCCTAAGGTGTGTTGAAGCATCTAGCCCTCAAATCTGCTCAGTTGCCATTTAACTCAATCATGGCTGATCCTCTACCAATTTCTTGCATCGTCCCCATATCCTCTGAGACATTAATATCTAGAAACAATCAGTCCCTGTCTTGAACTTGCTGAATAACAGGCTCCACATCTCTTTAGGAAATTCCAAAGATTCATCACCTTTGCGATACTGTTTTACTCACTCTATCTTTGCACTCACTAATCAATCCTTGTACTATTCTGCTTGGTGTTCTTTGATTGCTCTGTTTCCAGACTTCCTTATACTGCTATGTCTGGTTCTCTTTGAGCATTCCATTCATGGGTCTCACTCCTTACCTCTCTCTGCCTGGCTGTCTCTCATTGCTCTATCCCCAGGCCTTCATGCTTTATTGCTTTGACGTGAAATGATGCCATGAGTTGCACTAATTGCCATGGTAACTAGTAAGATAACAACATATTATTTGGAGATTTTAAGTTATTATGAACTTAATGGGACAATCTTGTCTCTTACTGGTTAGACAGTGAAGTATTTCCACAAGACTGTTTATGACCTTGTTAACAAAAAGTCAACAGGGAAAAAAAATGTTCTGTATTTGATTGAGTAATAAGGATGATCAAATTCCAACATGAATATGATTGATTTTGTAAGTATCCATGAATATAACATCACATCGGATGTAACAAGGATTGGAATGGTCACTAAAACCTAAACAAGATTGTCAGATTTTAACAGGACTAACTTTCATTGCTTAAGAAGTCTGATCAAATTGGACCTGAAATGTTTGAATATGGTTGGAGAAAGAGGGACTTGGAATTCCTTCAGTAAAGTAATCTGGTTTACTGCAGTCAAATGTCATACAAACCAGAGAGACTGAGTTTAACGACATTCTTGCCTGGTTGAATGGTATGACATATTGGCCTTTAAGGGTGTTTTCCTGGAAGAGTCGTATGACTCTTAGGACTTATGAGTCGTATGACACTTAGAGCGTTGCGATCTGATTAGGGATATGCAACATGGCTTTGTTAAGGAGAGGTTGTGCCTTATGAGTCTGGTAGAATTTTTTTGAGGAGGTGACGAAAACGGTCGACGAAGGGCAAGCCATTGATGTCGTTTATAAGGATTTCAGTAAGGCATTTGACAAAGTCCCTCATGGGAGGTTAGTTGAGAAGGTCAAGGCTAATGGTATACAAGGACAGGTAGCTAGATGGATAAGTAACTGGCTTGGTAATAAGAGACAGAGAGTAATAGTGGAATGGTGTTTTTCTAGCTGGAGGTTGGTCACTAGTGGTGTGCCACAGGGCTCGGTACTGGGACCTCTTCTATTTGTAACATATATAAATGACTTGGAAGAGGGAGTAAGCGGAGTGATCAGCAAGTTTGCAGACGATACAAAGATGGCTGGACTTGAGGATAGTGAGGAGCATTGTCAGGCAATACAGCAGGACATAGATAGGCTGGTAGCATGGTGAGCTAGCATGGTGGATATAAAACTGGCTCGGTCAAAGAAGACAAAGAACTTTGGCCCAACGAGCCCGCGCCGCCACCCCGATGTTCCCACCTCTACCCGCGATCCCTGTCCATGTTTATAGATCTATGGATTAAAAACCAAATTTGAGATAATTTAGGGAGAATTTGTTTTGCCAATTAGCCTAAGAGCACATCTTTGGGATGTGGGAGAAAACCAGAGCTCCCGGAGAAAACCCACGCAAGCACGGGGAGAATGCACAAACTCCCACAGACACAGGCCCAAATCCATGTATCTGCACAGCACAGCGATAGTCACTGAGCTGACGTGTTGCCCATCAAATGGTCCAGGTCAAGCGTACACTAACGACGTGAAGCACTAGGATACTCTCGAAAAAGATCCAAGAGCAGCCCTCTCACGACCCATCGCGTGTATGCCCCTCGTTAGACAACAAGGTGGACCAAAGCACCTGTAGGATAAAAACAAGTACATCAATATCATCATCTATTTACACACTTCCCAGGGACTCCCAAGGCTCATGATCCCTATTTTAAATCAGTTTTCTATACCCCCAAATCACCCATTCTTTTTCCCTCCATTCATTCTTCTGTTCACCAAGCATCTAACGTATTCTTAAACTTAACTTTTTTATACTCTAACTAACTCCAGTAAGCTCCTTGGCAGCGCATTCCATACCCCCACCACCCTCTGTGTGAAAAACTCCCTCTAGCATCCAAATTATACCTTACCCCCTCACCCTAAGCCCGTGACCCCTCGTGCTATTTGAGTCCATCCTAGGAAAAAGCTTAACCCTGTTTACTCTATCTATCCCTCAAAATCTTGTACACCTCTATCAGATCTCCTCTAAGTCTACGTCTTTCTAAGGAAAACAGTCCCAATTTGCCTAATCTCTCCTCGTAACTCAGACCTTCCATACCAGGCAGCATCCTGGTAAACCTCCTCTGCACTCTCTCCAGATCTCCACGTCCTTCCGGTAGTAAGGCAACCAGAACTGGATGCAGTATTCCAAATGAGGTCTAATCAACGTTTTATACAACTGCAACATTAAACAGCTCTTGTACTCTATACCCCTTCCTATAAAGGCTAGCATACTATATGCTTTCTTCACAACCTTCTCCACTTGCTCTGCCACCTTCAGAGACTTGTTCACCTGCACCCCCAGGTCCCTCTGCATTTCTATACTCTTAATAGGTCTACCCTTTATCTTATTCCTCCCCTCTACATTCTTTCTCCTGAAATGCATCACCTCACATTTATCAGGATTGAATTCCATCTGCCATCTGTCTGCCCAAGCTACCAGCCTATCTATGTCCTGCTGCATCGCCTGACAATGCTCCTCACTATCCGCAAGTCCAGCCATTTTTGTATCGTCTGCAAACTTGCTGATCACTCCACTTACTCCCTCTTCCAAGTCATTTATATATATTACAAATAGAAGAGGTCCCAGTACCGAGCCCTGCGGCACACCACTAGTGACCGACCTCCAGCTAGAGAAACACCCTTCCACTATTACTCTCTGTCTCCTATTACCAAGCCAGTTACTTATGCATCTAGCTACCTGTCCTTGTATCCCATTTGCCTTGACCTTCTCGACTAACCTCCCATGAGGGACTTTGTCAAACGCCTTACTAAAATCCATACAGACAACATAAACGGCTCGCCCTTCGTCCACCATTCTTGTCACCTCCTCAAAAAATTCTACCAGATTTGTAAGGCACGACCTCCCCTTAACAAATCCATGCTGCGTATCCCTAATCAGATCGCAACACTCTAAGTGCCTATACATCCTATCTCTAAGAATCCCCTCCAACAGCTTCCCTACCACTGACGTCAAACTCACTGGACAGAGGGTAGCAGTGGAAGGGTGTGTTTCTGAATGGAGGGCTATGACAGGTGGTTCCCTCAGGGATCAGTGTTGGGACCTTTGTCCTTTATAATATATATATAAATGATTTGGAGGAAAATGTAACTGGATTGATTAGTATGTTTGCGGACGACTCAAAGATTGATGGATTTGTAGATAGCGATGAGGACATCACAGATATAGCAGTATATAGATCAGTTGGAGACTTGGGCAGAGAGATGGCAGATGTAGTTTAATCCGGACAAATGTGAGGTAATGCATTTTGGAAATACAGACAGGAAATGTACAGTAAATGGCAAAACCCTTAAGCGTATTGATAAGCAAAGGGATCTGGGTGTATAGATACATAGGTCACTGAAAGTAGCAATGCAGGTGGAGAAGGTAATCAAGAAGACACACGGCATGCTTGCCTTTATATTTATATAAATTGAATATTGAGTTTGAAAATTGGCAAGTCATGTTGCAGCTTTATACAACCTTAGTTAGGCTGCACTTAAAATATAGTGTTGAATTTTGGTTGCCACGCTATCAGAAGGATGTGGAGGCTTTGGAGATGGTACAGAAAAGATTTCCAGGATGTTGCCTGGTATGGAGGGCGTTAGCTATGAGGAGAAGTTGGAGAAACTTAGTTTGTTCTCACTGGAGTGACGGAGATTGAGAGGAGACCTGATTGAGAGGCATGGACAGAGTGTTTAGTCAGAACCTTTTTCCCAGGGTGGAAGAGTCAATTATTAGGGGGCATAGGTTTAAGGTGCGAGGGACAATGTTTAAAAGAGGTGTATGAGGCAGATTTTTTACACAGAGAGTGGTGAGTGCCTGGAACTCGTTGCCGGGGGATGTAAAGGAAGTGGATACAGTAGTGACTTTTAAGGGGCGTCTTGACAAGTACATGAATAGGATGGGAATAAAGGGATATGGTCCCTGGAAGGGTAGGGAGTTTTAGTTAAGTTGGGCAGCATGGTTGGATGCAGGCCTGGAGGGCCAAAGGACCTGTTCCTGTGCCGTAAGTTTCTTTGTTCTTTGTTAAGAATGATTTGTAACTGCACAGCATACAGCATTACAAGGTAGATAAGCTTGGGAGAGAGGTCCCAAGTGATTTTGGTGCCACAGATGAGAGCACAGAGCATTATGCAAGCACGAACAGTGAACAAGAGTGAGAAGAAAGTTACCTGTGTAGGGCAGAGTACCATTTAGCATGATACCTTTGATATGATGTAGTTGCCAGAAACGGTCATGTGACTAATTGGTCTAATTGGGAGTTAAGTTGGGGACCCACTCAGACTTACCTGGGCTTGTTTCAGCAGTTGGATGTTTGGACTTGTGGAGTTTTTTCATTGCTCTGTAGTGTGTATGGTTATTCTGTTAATAAACTTTTGTTAATTCACTGACTGGATTTTTAGCCTTACTTTGCTACATTACAAGTAGAATTGCCAAGCAACTCAAAGAAGCAAACAAGACCATGAAGGAACATAATAGGGAATTAAAATTAATTCAGTGTCAAGAGGCATGCCTGGAAGGTAAAAATGGCAAATATAATTTTTCAATTGAACATGGGAAAAGAAGTAAATTAAGGATATTTTTGTTATATTAAGAGTGAAGCCACTGAGAGTGTGATCAGGTGAGTGCGTGATAATTGACACTGGCTGCAAAGGTACTAAATATAATTCTTTTGCCTTTTGTGGTAGCTTACTAAATCTGGAAAATGAACCAGACCGTGTTTCAGAGGTAAGTTGTGATGCTATTCTCATCACTACCAACATGGTTTTTCAATAACTGCCAATGTGAGATAAATAATTCTTGAGTTGGAGAAAATCATTTTTGGATCACTAAGAAAGGAAATTGCAGGAATTCTGGTCCAAATATTCCAGAAATTTCAAATACAGCAAGATTCTTGGGATGGAGAAAAGTAACAAAGTGACTTGCGAAACTACAGACTAATAATGTCCATTGGGGTAAAGATATGGAACCATTTATTAAAGATAAAGTCATAGAGCATCTGGATATAAATAAAAACTTAAAAGATGTGTTTGTGAGAGCTGGTCTTGTTTTTCTGTTTCTTTAATGGTACCATAAAGGAGTTCAACAGGGGTAAGACAGTACAGTTATTTTATACTTAGTTTTTACTAAGACTTTCAATACCATTTCTTTGGAAGGATTGGTAGTGAAAATAAAGCAGAAATCAGTGGAAATATTTTACATTTAATATATAAGTTGTTGGCCAGTAGAATTCAGATGCTAGTGCTACAGCAATTGCCCTGAATCTGGAAGACTTACCACTGGGGTCTGTACTTGGACTTCTTTTAAAGTGCCAGGCAATGATTGTCTTGAACAACAGAGGATCTAAACAACGTCTCTTGACATTCAATGGCATTACCATTGCTGAATCTCCCATTTTCAACATCGTAGGGTTACTATTGACCAGAAACAGAACTGGACTAGCCATACACATGCTGTGGCTACTAGAGCAGGTCAAAGGCTAGGAATCTCGCAGCAAGTAGCTCACCTCCTGACTTTCCGAATCCTGTCCACCATCTACAGAGCACAAGTCAGGAATGTGATGGAATATTCTGCACTTGCCTGGATTGAGTGCAGCTCCAACAAAAAGCTTGACACCATTTGGGATAACCAGCCGGCTTGATTACTGTGCCTGCCACAAACATTCAATTCTTCCACCACTGGCAGCTATGTGTACCATCTGCAAGATATAGTGCAGAAACTCACCAAGGTTGCTTCGGCAGTATCTTCCAAATCCATGAATACGGCCATCTAGAAGGACAAAGTCAGCAGATACCTGGAAATGCCACCAGCTGGAGGTGACCCTCCAAGCCACTCACCATCCTGATTTGGAAATATATTGCTGTTCCTTCACTATCTATGGGTCAAAATCCTGAAACTTACTCCCTAACAGCACTGTGGTTACTTACATTTCAGGGACTGCAGCAATTCAAGAAGGCAGCTTGCTATCACCTTTTCAAGGGCAACTGGAGATGGACAATAAAGGTTGGTCTAGCCAGCGACAGCCACATCCCTTAAAAGCACTTAACATTGTTTATAAGGGTTCTGGGGCTCAAGGACACAAACAGTTATTAATTTGCAATGATGTAAAGCTAATAAAGGTGAATTGGATAAGCTATGGAAGATTTTGAATCTACTTGTTAAATAGATGAAGTTTACTATTAAGAAATGCAAAATGTTCCACACAGGAAAATAATGCTGGAGATCCTGATAACTTGAATTTATGTCTATCACAAGAATGGTTTGTTTTACTCTGCCAGTCAGATTGTGGGGTGGTTTAAAAGATCAGTGTAGTATCAGAGAATTTTTTTTCTGAGGGTTATGAGTCTTCAGAACTCTGTTCATAGAACATAGAACATTACAGCACAGAACAGACCCTTCGGCCTTCGATGTTGCGCCGACCAATATAAAAAGCAATGCCCCCCAAACTAAACCATTCCCTTCTCTTCCATATACTTATCAACTAACCTCTTAAACGCCACCAAACTTGGCGCATCTACAACTGCTGCAGGCAGGGCATTCCACTCCCGAACCACCCTTTGGTAAAGAACCTACCTCTGATATCCGTCCTATAACTATCACCCCTTAATTTAAAGCTGTGTCCCCTCGTGCTAGCTTTCTCCATCCTAGGAAAAAGGCTATCACTGTCCACCCTATCTAAACCTCTAATCATCTTATATGTCTCGATTAGAACATAGAACATTACAGCACAGAACAGGCCCTTCGGCCTTCGATGTTGCGCCGACCAATATAAAAAGCAATGCCCCTCCATACTAAATCATTCCCTTCTCTTCCATATACTTATCAACTAACCTCTTAAACGCCACCAAACTTGGCGCATCTACAACTGCTGCAGGCAGGGCATTCCACTCCCGCACCACCCTTTGGGTAAAGAACCTACCTCTGATATCCGTCCTATAACTATCACCCCTTAATTTAAAGCTGTGTCCCCTCGTGCTAGCTTTTTCCATCCGAGGAAAAAGGCTATCACTGTCCACCCTATCTAAACCTCTAATCATCTTATATGTTTCGATCAGGTCCCCTCTTAGCCTCCTCCTTTCTAACGAAAACAACCTCAAATCCCTCAGCCTCTCCTCATAAGACCTGCTCTCCATACCAGGCAACATCCTGGTAAACCTCCTTTATAGAACATAGAACATAGAACAATACAGCACAGAACAGGCCCTTCGGCCTTCGATGTTGTGCCGACCAAAATAAAAAGCAATGCCCCTCCTAACTAAACCATTCCCTTCTCATCCATATACTTATCAACGAACCTCTTAAACGCCACCAAACTTGGCGCATCTACAACAGCTGCAGGCAGGGCATTCCACTCCCTAATCACTCTTTGAGTAAAGAACCTACCTCTGATATCCGTCCTATAACTCATACCCCTTAATTTAAAGTTGTGTCCCCTCGTGCTAGCTTTTCCATCCTAGGAAAAGGCTATCACTGTCCACCCTATCCAAACCTCTAATCATCTTATATGTTTCAATAAGATCCCCCCTTAGCCGCCTCCTTTCTAACGAAAACAACCAATCCTTCAACCTCTCTTCATAGGACCTGCCCTCCATACCAGGCAACATCCTAGTAAACCTCCTCTGTACCCTCTCCAATGCCTCCACATCTTTCTTATAATGTGGCGACCAGAACTGCACACAATACTCCAAGTGCGGCCGCACTAGAGTTTTGTACAGCTGCAAATGATGCTGCGGCTCCTAAATTCAATCCCCCTACCAATAAAAGCTAAGACTCCATAAGCCTTCTTAACAACTTTATCCACTTGACTGCCTACTTTCAGGGATCTATTGACACATACACCAAGATCCTTCTGTTCCTCAACACTATTAAGAGCCCTACCATTAGCCCTATACTCTACACATTTATTGTTCCTGCAAAGTGCATTACCTCACACTTTTCCACATTAAACTCCATTTGCCACCTCTCGGCCCAGCTCTGCAACTTGTCCAAGTCACTCTGTAAACTAAAACACCCCTCTTCACTATCTACCACACACCAACTTTAGTATCATCTGCAAATTTACTGATCCATCCCTCAATACCCTCATCCAGATCATTTATAAAAATTACAAACAGCAGGGGCCCCAAAACAGACCCCTGAGGCACACCACTCGTCACCGAACTCCAGATGACCCTTTGTACCCTCTCCAATGCCTCCACATCTTTCTTATAATGTGGGGACCAGAACTGCACACAAACTCCAAGTGCGGCCGCACTAGAGTTTTGTACAGTTGCAACATGACGTTGCGGCTCCGAAATTCAATCCCCCTACCAATAAAAGCTAAGACTCCATATGCCTTCTTAACAACCTTATCGACTTGACTGCCTACTTTCAGGGATCTATGCACATACACCAAGATCCCTCTGTTCATCAACACTATAAGAATCCTACCATTAGCCCTATACTCTACACATTTATTTCCTGCCAAAGTGCATTACCTCACACTTTTCCACATTAAACTCCATTTGCCACCTCTCGGCCCAGCTCTGCAACTTGTCCAAGTCCTCTGCAAACTATAACACCCCTCTTCACTATCTACCACTCCACCGACTTTAGTGTCATCTGCAAATTTACTAATCCATCCTTAATACCCTCATCCACATCATTTATAAAAATTACAAACAGCAGGGGCCCCAAAACAGACCCCTGAGGTACACCACTTGTCACCGAACTCCAAGATGAATATCTCCCATCAACCACCACCCTCTGTCTTCTATCTGCTAGCCAATTCCTAACCCAATTAGCTAAATCACCCTCTATCCCATACATCTGCATTTTCTGCAGAAGTCTTCCATGGGCCACCTTATCAAACGCCTTACTAAAGTCCATATATACCACATCAACCGCCTTACCCCCATCCACCTCTTTGGTCACTTTTTCAAAAAACTCAATAAGGTTAGTAAGGCACGACCTACCCTTCACAAAACCATGCTGACTATCCCCAATCAATTCATTTCTCTCTAAATAACTATAAATCCTATCCCTAATAATTCTCTCCAATACTTTGCCCACAACAGAAGTAAGACTCACTGGCCTATAATTCCCTGGAAGGTCTCTCTTCCCCTTCTTGAACAACGGGACCACATTCGCTATCCTCCAGTCCTCCGGAACCACACCCGTAACCAACGACGACCTGAAGATCAGAGCCAGAGGCTCTGCAATCTCCTCTCTTGCCTCCCAGAGAATCCTAGGGTAAATCCCATCCGGCCCAGGGGACTTATCCAACTTCAAACCCTCGAGAATATCTAGCACATCCTCCCTATCTACTTCAATACTTTCCTTGGAGAGAAGTGGATGCAGGGTCACAGAATATTTTGAAAGCAGAGTTAAATAGATTTTTGACCAACAATGGAGTCAAAGTTATCAGGATGCAGGTGAAATGTGGAATTGAGGCCATAATCAGATCAGCCATGATCATCTTGAATGGCAGAGCAGGCTCAAGAGGCGTATTCCTGTGCCTAATTATGTTTATATGTAATAGTGAAAAAATACTAACACTTCATAAATCATTGGTCTGACTGCACCTAAGATAGTGTGCATAGCTTCAATTGCTGCAGTTTTAATAGTATATTGCAGTAATTGAAAGGGCACAGAAGAACAACCATAATTCTTGAGAGGATGAAGTGATTGCATTATGAGCAGCAATTATGTAAATTGTATGTTATCTCACTAGAAGGGAGATAGAGCATAGAACATTACAGCACAATACAGGCCCTTTGGTCCTCAATGTTGTGGCAATCTATGTCCAATCCCATTCCCTATAATTCTGGTGTGCTCCATGTGCCTATCTAATAACTGCTTGAAAGTTCCTAAAGTGTCCAACTCTGCTATCACAGCATGCGGTCTATTCCACACCTCAGCCACCCTCTGGATGAAGAATCTAACTCGGACATCCATCCTATATCTCTCACCATGAACCTTATAGTTATGCCCCCTAGTTACAACTACATCCACCCGAGGAAATAGTCTCTGCTCGTTCACTCTATCAATCCTTCTCAACATCTTATAAACTTCTATTAAGTTGTCTCTCATTCTCTTCCGTTCCAAAGAGAAAAGACCCAGCTCCCTCAACCTTTCCTCATAAGACCTACTTTCCAAACCAGGCAGCATCTGGTAAATCTCCTCTGCACTCTCTCCAACGTTTCCATATCTTGAAGTGACGAGAACGGAACACAATATTCCAAATGTGGTCCCACCAGCATCTGGTGTAGTTGCAGCATAACCCCACGGCTCTTAAACTCAAACCTCCTGTTAACAAACACTAACACACTATAAGCCTTCTACACAGCTCTATCCACTTCAGTGGCAACCTTCAGAGATCTCTGGATATGAACCCCAAGATGGTCAAGAGGATTGCTGTTACTCTAAAATAAGAAGATAATGTTGACCATGAAATCCAGAGTAAAGCCAAAAGTGCTGGAAAAACCCAGCAATTGTGACATCATCTATGGAGACTGAAAACATTGAGTCCAAAATGACTTCTTTAGAATACAGTAGATTGAGAGAACATGGATCACATTGAAGCCACTCAGTTGCATCAGACTGCTAGAAAGAGTAGTGAACATGTATTGCTCATTTCTAATTGTCCTTAAGAAGGTGATGGTAATCTGCCTGTTTGAACCATTGCAGTGGGATAGGTAAACCCACAGTGCTATTTGGGAGGGAAACATTCTTGAGTGTTGTAGCTCTTTTCATACAGGTCAGTGGAGAATATTCTACAACGCACCCAACTTGTGTCTTGTAGGTTGTGGATCAGTTTTGAGGAATCAGAAGTTGAGACAATTATGCAGGATACCAAACCTCCGATCTGTCCAGTTGCCATGGTATTTACGTTACTGGAACAGTTGAATTTCTGGTTAACGTAATCTGATCCCTAGGGTGTTGGTGCTGGGGTTGGGAATTTCATTGAGAGACTATTAGCCTCTTGTTGGAGATAGTTATTGCCTGGTGCAAATGTTACTTCCAAGCTTGTTCAGATCTTGCTGCCTTTGTAAGCAAGTATCAACGATAACCCGTTATCATTGGACCAGCCATAGATCTTGCTGCATGCAGGAATAGATTGCTTCAGTATCTGAGGAATTCATTTGGGATTGAACACTATGCAATCATCATTTCTGACTTGGTGGTCGCTAATGAAACAGCTATTGGAGTAAGGTGCTGCCCTCAGAAATTCATGCAATGATTGACCTTCAATTACCACAGCTGTTTTTCATAATACTAAATCTGAGTGCAGCCACTGCAAGATGCTCTCCAATCCTCTTGAATCCAGTTCTTCTATGAAGTGTTGAGCTGAGTGGTCCAGATAAACTGTGAACTGGGCATCAGCAAGTAGATTATTGTTGAATAAGTGAGGAAAATATCCTGGGTGTTGTTATTTAAATGGAATTGACCTATGGGGGAGTATTAGTTATCTGCTATCTTCTTTGAGACTGTAAAGTTGAGGAAATTTACTTGTTGGGCTTTTTAGTTTAATCATATTTGAAGTAGGTTTGGATGAACAAAGTATTTCAATTGGTTTAATCTCTTTCAAAATACTGTCTTTTTTTTTTCTCAGTTTTTTTTTCTTAAAGGAATTTAGTGTTCAATCCTCAATCTTCCTTTGGGAAACCTGTTTCAACAGCATGAAGAGATACTTAATGGTATCTGGGCCCTCTCACCAGTCTATGTCCATAATTAATGATAGTGTCCATGCATATTAGAGCTAGTCCTCTTAAATATGCTTAACTGATTTACATATGTTAATATTGACTTTATACTCTTTTTAGTTCTGGGAAGTTATCAGTGATGAGCATGGCATCGATCCTACCGGAACCTACCATGGAGACAGTGATCTCCAGCTGGAGAGAATTAATGTCTATTATAATGAGGCTACAGGTATTAATTGGCATATTTTACATATTTTAGGATGAATAATGTGAATAAGAGTAGTGATTTCTCCCAAAATGCCACCCTGTCATCAATCCCACTTTTTAAAATGTCACAATTTTAGGGAATTCTATGTAAAGTTCTGTTGCAACAAGCAAATATCGTACTTCCATTGTGTTGCTGGAAACATGATGATTGGTGTTGACTGGAGATCTGTACAATACTAAACTGTATCAGCTAAAATTTGGCACTCAGACAATGCAGGATAGTCACTCCAGATGCACTGAAAATTTAAGTGTCTAGTATCTGTAAAAAAAAACCTTGCTTTCTTGGAATTAAAAATGTACAGCATCAGTGAGTAATCACTAGATTGTAGGTTAAATTGAACAGCTTCCAGTTTCACAATCAAGTGAAGCATGATTATTTTGGTGTATTCCCTGAGGATTTTTAAAAAATCTGAGTGGCAAACTTTGAAAGGAGATGACAGGTGTTACAACCTCTTTCCTTAACAGCCCAAACGAAAGAGCTGTTTGTAAGTAGTGTAAACAAGAAAATTACTGGTTCAACTTTAGCTTAATGGGTTTATTTATTTGATTACTGGAAACACTAACCAGTTTAAAATGTCACTAGTGTAAACAAAGGCAAAATGCCAGCCATAGAAGATACCAAAGTGGGACTTGGGGCACTATTTCATGGGTGTCAGACAGTCTACTGCTTCAATATAGTTGATGGGGAAATAAAACGTTGGGTCATGCCTACACTTGAAAGAAGCATTAGGTAATTCGAGTGTACAAATAAGAGACCTGATATATGCCTGGGGCATCATAGTGGCACATAGATGCCAGAGACCCAGTTCAAGTCTATCCTTGGGTGACTGGAGTTTGCATCTTCTCTCCGTGTCTGATGGGTTTCCTTTGGCTGCTCCAGTTTCCTCCCATAGTTCAAAGATGTGCAGGTCAGATGGATTGGTCATGCTAAATTGCACCTTGGTATCCAGGGTTGCGGGGCTGAGCAAAGTAAATATATGGGATTATGGGAATAGGTTCTGGGTTGGATGCTGTGTTGAAGAGTCAGTGCAGACCCAATGGACAACGTGACCTCCTTCTGCACTGTATATGAGGCCTTCAGTGCCAGATTGGTTTGTACTCAAGCAGCCTTTGCCTACTATACAAATAAATCTAGATCTTGGGACCACCTGCTGCCAATTTCTAAAATTGACTTACTGTAATGTGGAGCTTGGAGGAACAGGAGTCTAATTTCCAAATCCACAGTTCAGGATTGTACGCCGCTGCTCTCTTTCGCAACCTTATCCCAATTCCTCCCTTGCAGCTGTTTCCTCTCCCTGATACCAGATCCCTGCACCCACCCCCCCAAACTTCCGTCATAACCTGAGAATCACATGCTTTTCTGTCTGGCTATTTACACCACATTAGCTTGATGAGATATGGGCCTCACTTTTGGGCCTCCTCACTCAGGAACCAGGATTTTACCTTGCACACTTCCTGACATGGATACGTCCAAATTCCTAGCCCAAGATTCTATTTTGTAGATATGTCCAAACATGACTATTTGATAAATAACTCTACTTCTATTTCATGCATGAATTTCTTCAGATGAGGCTTACAGTCTACGTTTAAACTCCAGTCCCCTGCAGGGATATATAGATTCCACAATACTAACTTCCAATTGATTTGTGTTTGCTAACTAGAGGTGGCCCATGGGAGACTTCTGCAGAAAGTACAGATGTATGGGATAGAGGGTGATTTAGCTAATTGGGTTAGGAATTGGCTAGCAGATAGAAGACAGAGGGTGGTGGTTGATGGGAGGTATCGTGGAGTTCGGTGACAAGTGGTGTACCTCAGGGGTCTGTTTTGGGGTCCCTGCTGTTTGTAATTTTTATAAATGATCTGGATGAGGGTATTGAAGGATGGATTAGTAAATTTGCAGATGACACTAAAGTCGGTGGAGTGGTAGATAGTGAAGAGGGGTGTTATAGTTTGCAGAGAGACTTGGACAAGTTGCAGAGCTGGGCCGAGAGGTGGCAAATGGAGTTTAATGTGGAAAAGTGTGAGGTAATGCACTTTGGCAGGAATAATAAATGTGTAGAGTATAGGGCTCATGGTAGGATTCTTAATAGTGTTGATGAACAGAGGGATCTTGGTGTGTATGTGCATAGATCCCTGAAAGTAGGCAGTCAAGTCGAGAAGGTTGTTAAGAAGGCATACACAGGCTGTTCGGTCCACCTTGTTGACCAACAAGGTGGTCAAGGGCAGGTCTTATGAGGAGAGGCTGAGGGATTTGAGGTTGTTTTCGTTAGAAAGGAGGAGGCTAAGAGGGGACCTGATCGAAACATATAAGATGATTAGAGGTTTAGATAGGGTGGACAGTGATAGCCTTTTTCCTAGGATGGAGAAAGCTAGCACGAGGGGATACAGCTTTAAATTAAGGGGTGATAGTTATAGGACAGATATCAGAGGCAGGTTCTTTACCCAAAGGGTGGTTCGGGAGTGGAATGCCCTGCCTGCAGCAGTTGTAGATGCGCCAAGTTTGGTGGCGTTTAAGAGGTTAGTTGATAAGTATACGGAAGAGAAGGGAATGGTTTAGTTTGGAGGGGCATTGCTTTTTATATTAGTCGGCGCAACATCGAAGGCCGAAGGGCCTGTTCTGTGCTGTAATGTTCTATGGTTCTAACAAGGTGCGTGCATTCGGCAGGTCGTGCGAGGGCTGCTCCTGGATGTTACTTCAGGAGTTGCCTAGTGCTTCATGTCGTTAGTGTATGCTTAAACTGGACCATCAGATGGGCAACATGACAGCTCAGAGACTATCGCTGTTGCTGTGCAGACACATGGATTTGGGCCTGTGTCTGCGGGAGTTTGCGCGTTCTCCCCGTGGTTGCGTGGGTTTTCTCCGGGTGCTCCGGTTTCCTCCCACATCCCAAAAATGTGCTCTTAGGCTGATTGGGTAACAAATTGTCCCTATATTGGTCTCTATATGTCATTAAGACGTTAGGATGGCGGCGCGGGCTCGTTGGGCCGAAGGGCCTGTTTCCCGTGCTGTGTTGTTCTTTGTTCTTTGTTTTGTTTGTTCTAGAGGTTTGAGAACAATAGATATTCTGCTATTTATCCTTCCTTTCAATCCTCAGGAACATATTTTATGAACCTATTGCTTTGTCAGAAACATCTCCAATTAGGAATCTATCTATTAGTATTTGAAGGAATTAAAAGTTTACAGCAGCTTAAAAAGACAGACATCGTTCATACTTTTGCTAAAGTAAGGCTTTTGCAGGAAGATAGGGAATCACCAAATTTGCAAAAGTAGCAGGAGATGGGCAATAGTTAAAAATGAGAGAGAGGAGGGCAATCCATTTTGCACAAAGCTTTGTAGGAAGAGCTACCAACCATGAGCTAGTCAGGACAGGAAGTGACAACTTAATTAGTGAAGAAGCAGGCAGTGTAGAAAGATGTTTAATGAGCTTTCCAGGTCACAAAGAAATAGGAGCCATCACAATATGGAGAATGCATTCTATTTGGCATGTTAAACCTGTTTACAGTTGTCTTTCCTTCAGATATATTGGGGCACAAGGAGAGAAATACAACAGTACAAAATAGCCTGCAGTATAATGTTATAATAATCCAACTTTTTATAAGTCATTCTCTGGATTTGGATATCACCAGCAAGTCTGGCATTTATTGCCCACTTCTGTTTGCCCTTCAGAAGGTATCTTGATGAGTGGGATTGGTTGTGCTTAAATCCAGAAACCTGGATGAATGCTCTAGACCTGTGTTCAAATTCTACCATGGTAGCTGGAGGAATTTAAATTTAATCAATAAATTTGAAATAAAACATTAAACTCATTAGTATTGATCATTTGTCGATAAAATCCTCATCTGGTTCACTTTTGTCTAGCCTATGTGTGACTCCAAACCCACAGCAATGTTATTGATTTTAACAGACCTCTGAAATGACCTAATAATGCACTCAGTTTTAATAAATAAAATAACTAGAGGGACTACTTTGCACTGATCTTCATTGGAATTAATAAAGGCGCACACTGCCCAGTCATCCTTCTAAAGTCGTTCTCATTGACATGGGGACTTGTGCTAAAATTGGGAAACTGTTCCACAGACTAGTCAAGCAATGACCTGATTCAGTTATACTCATTAAGTCATGCCCTAAAGATTCCTGACTGCTCCATCCCCATCCCAAGATATGTCCTGCCCCACTGTCAGGATAGACCTACCAGAGGTGACTGCACATAAATATATAGTCAGACAGACATGGCCCTAGGAGTCCTCCAGATGCATGAAGTCTCATGGCATCAGGTCAAACGTCAAACAGGGACAAGAAAACTTCATGCACTTACAAGTGGCACTACCATGTTCTGGATGAATTGCTGTTTCTCCATGTTGAACATCATTTGGAAGAAGCACCAAGGATTTTTAGGGCATAGTATGTTATCTGGGTGATTGACTTCCACATCCATCATAAGAGTGGCTTGGTAGCACTACTGCTGCCTGGGCTGGCTGAATCCTGGAGGACATGTCTGCCAGACTAGACTTGTAGCAGTTGGTGTGAGAATCAGTAAGAGAGGAAGACTTAATTGATTTCATCCTTGCCAGTCTAACTGTCACAAATGTATCATTTTTCACCCAGAATTACCAAATTGGTGAACCACCCCAGTCTGGTCTTATAGGTTGCACAATTGGAGATGCCAGTCCTCAGCCAACTCAGTTTACTCAACATTATTGAGATCCTTGGAGATACTGATGACATTTAAAAAGATGTACACATTCCCAGCAACTGACATATAGAATCAAATGACAAGATTTCATGTTTGAAAATTTTTACTGTAACAAACCCAATTAAAATCAACACTGACTAAACATTACTCAGTAGGCAACTAAAACACAGATAAGGCATTTTCTGCATGATCTTATTAAAATTTCCCTATTAACTAATTAAATTTCTTTAACCAAAGAGTGGTGAATGTATGAAATTGGCTATCACACAAAGTCGTTGAGGCCAAAACATTGTGTGATTTCAAGAAGAAATTAGATGTAGGTCTTGGGACTAAAGATATCAAGGAATATCGGAGAAGGCGGGGAGAGGGGTGGTCAGGATATTGAATTGGATGATCAGCCATGATCATAATGAAGGTCTGAATGACCTACTCCTGCTTCTAGTTTCTATGTTACACAACCAAAACCCCAGGCTACATTTATACTGTAAGTCACATTTTCAATGGATATGTAGCCTTTTGATAAAATCCCAATTGAAAAGGCTCTCTTCTGTCTATCCCACCAGGAGGTGTCTTCTAGTGACCTTTTAATTGTCCCTTCACTCAATCTAGGGGCAGGATTTAAAGGAGATGTATGAGGTAGATTTTTTACACAGAGAATAGTGGGTGCTTGGAACTCGTTGGTAGTCGAAGCAGATATGATAGTGACTTTTAAGTGGCGTCTTGATAAATGCATGAATAGGATGGGAATAGAGGGATATGATTCCTGGAAGGTTAAGGGGTTTTAGTTCAGATAGCAGCAGCATGGTTGGTGTAGGCTTGGAGGGCTGAAAGGGGGGGCCTGTTCCTGTGCTGTGATTTTCTTTCTTCTTTATTCTTAATGAGTATAATTGAATTGACTTCCCGCAGCAGGGCACTCTCTTGGCAACTCCTGGTTTTTAAATCAGGGAATATTTTGCTTGGTAGTTAACACAAAATCAGTCTCCCATTCTGCTTGACACAACACAGCACGTTTTTCAATATTTCCATCAACTGTTTGTCTGAGAGTCTGCATCTAACAAAACCAGCTGCCTTTATTTTGTGTCAAGGTTGAAAACTGGAATTTGAGTTTTGATGAGTTTCAATCTGGACCTCTATCTCTATGGCAACCACATCATGTGAGATTTTCTCTGGGAAGATTTAAGCATGCGTACCATCCCCCATTCCCAATTTCTGATTTACCTTAAACTTAAAGGACACAATTTAAAACATAACTGTCTGATAAAGTCTCACATTCATAATAATGCCATACCAAAAAATGACCAAAGTTATTGAATTCAACAAAGGCATTGACTTCAGAGAAGTCTGACAGCAGTACTGAAGAAATGTATCCTAGAACTTGCCTTGTCCTTAGCAAAACTGTTCTAGTACAACTACAACACTGGTTGCTACCTGTGGAGAATTGCCCAGTTACATCCTGTCCATGAAAAGCTAGACAAATCCATTTTAACCAACTACTCTCAATTGTCAAAGTGATGGAAGATGTCATCAGTAGTGCTATCAAGTGGCACACAGAAACAAGCTGCTCACCAGTGTTAGTTAGGATTTCTCCTGCAAGACCACTCAGCTCTTGACCTCATTTCAGTCTTGGTCCAAAACAGACCGAAGAGCAAATTCCAGTGGTGATGTAGAAAGCAACATTTGATTGAGTGCATCATGATGATGTCCTAGAAGAATTGAATCAATGGGAAAGAGGAGAAAACTCCAATGGTTGGAGTCATGCACAGTACAAAGGAAGGTAACTGTGGTTATTGGAGGCTAATTACTTTAGCCTCAAGACACTGCTGAGGGTGCTCCTCAGGATACTGTCCTAGGTCCAGACAGATTTAGGTCATGAACAATCTTCCCTCCATCATAAGGTTGGAAGTGGGGATGTTCACTGGTGTTTTCAGTTCCGTTCAGATAATGGAGACATTCATGTCCATAGAAATTCAACAGTACAGAAGGAGGCCATTTGGCCATCAAGTCTGCAGCAACCACAATTCCACCCAGGACATATTCCAGTAACCCCAAGTATATACCTTGAAAAACCTCTGACACTAAGGGTCAATTTAACATGGCCAATCAACCTAACCCATACATCTTTGGAGTCCACATGAAGCAAAAGCTGGACAATATTCAGAATTGGACTAACAGGTGGCAAGTAACATTCATGCCACACATGTGCCAGGAAATGACTGTCTCTAACAAAAGATGATTTGACATTTCCTCTTGATATTCAATGGCATTACCATCTACATTCTGGAGGTTACCATTAACCAGAAATTCACTATACCAGCCATGTAAATACTGCAGCTACTAAAGCAAGTCAGTGACTAGGATTTCTGTAATGAGTAACTTGCCTCTTGATACTCCGGTCCACCATCTCATAGTGTTCATGAGATGTTGGCACTGCTGGCAATGTAATTTCCTTTACATGCTTGGCCATTTCAGAGGGTAGTTAAGAGTTAATCATGTTGCTGTGGGTCTGGAGTCATAGACCACAGACCCTTGTGGTCTATGGTCCACAAGGCCAAACCAGGTAAAGAGAGCAGATTTCTTTCCCTAAGCAGTATTAGTGAACCAGATCGATTTTTTTTTTGACAATGATAACTTCATGGTCACCATTAATGAGACTAACTTTAAATTCCAGAGTTATTAATTGAATTTCAATTCCACCAGTTGCCATGGCGGGATTTGAACCTGTATTGCCAGAGCACCAGCTTAGACTTCTGGATCACTGGTACAGTGACATTATCACTACACCACCATCCCTTCTGCAATGCCCAAGTCAGGGCTAAAATGGAATACTCCACTTGCCTAGATGAGTGCAGCTCTAATGACAATTAAGAAGCTCAATACCATCCAGAACAAAACAGCCTGCTTGATTGTGTTGTCCCAGGTGAGGTTTCTCATATCTGTTTATCCAAATGTGGACATTCAAATTGTTGTTCTGCAGGTGAGGAGGATAAATTGGCTCCCTTTGTTTGTTCAATCCCTGTCTGTTGGTCACAACAAGATTAATCTAAAAAAAATTATTAGAATTTTTCTCAGCTCCAATAACTACATTTTAAAGGTAATGTTAAAGCCAATTTAATCAGGCTTTCTTGAGGTAAAAAGTGAGTTTGTTAGTTATTAAATGCAAGAAAATGATACAACACAAATATATACATTCACACAAATGAGAATTGAGTCCAAAGTAAGTAAGTAAAAAAGATATATGGAACAGTCTTTGATTTATGGGGAGTAGATCATTGAGCTTTGCAGTTGTTGTGATCTCAATGGTGAATAGAAAATGGTGGAAAATTTCAACACATCTGAAACCATCTGTGGAGATGTGTGGCAAACAGCGAACACAATTCCATAAACTTTTGGTTACTCATGGAAAAAGGCAAGTGTTGTCCTAGGATTAAGGTGCTAAATTGGGGGAAGGCTAACTGAACGAGATTAGGCAGGGTTTGGAGGCTGTTGTTTAGGAGAAATTGTTTGAAGGTAAATCTGCATCTGGCATGTGGCTGTTTTTTAAGGAGCAGTTGATCAGAGTGCAGGACAGGAAAAGCAGAATTTGGGAACCGTGGATAACCAGGGAAATTGCAAGTCTAATCAAAAGAGAAAGAATGTATACATAAGCTATAGGCAACTAAAAACAGATGAAGAGCTTAAAAAGAGAAAGTAGAAAAGAACTCAAACAGGGACTTAGGAGGGCAAGAAGGGGTCAAAAATGTTCTTGGCAAACAGGATTAAGGAGAATCCCAAGGCATTTTATGCATATATTAGGAACAAGAGGGTAGCTAAAAAAAAAGTTGGTCCATTCAAGGACAAGAAGGGAAGTTATGCGTAGAACCAATGGAAGTGGATGACATCCTTAATGAGTACCTTGCCTCGGTATTCACAAGGGAGAAGGACACATTGATTGGTGATGTCTCAGGGGCATATGTAAAACCTTTAGAAAAAGTCGTCATTACGAGGGAGGAAGTGTTAGGTGTATTGAAAAAAATTAAGGTAGACAAATCCCCAGAGCCAAATGGCATCAATCCCAGATTACTGAAGGAGATGGATGAAATTGCTGGGCCTCTAACAGAAATCTTTGTTACCTTATTGGCCACAGATGAGGTCCCAAAGAATTGGAGAATAGCCGTCCTGTTATTTAAGAAAAGTAGCAAAGATAAACTTGGTAATTATAGACCAGTGAGCTTGACGTCAGTGATAGTGAAATTGTTGAAGAAAATTCTTAGAGGTAGTATCTATACACTTTTGAAACTGAATGGTCTTATTAATGACAGACAGCATGGTTTTATATGAGGGAGGTCACGTCTCACTAATTTAATTGAGTTTTTTGTGGAGATGACAAAAATGATGAGGGAAGGGCAGTGGATGTTGTCTACATGGATTTTAGTAAAGCATTTGACAAAGTCCCTCATGGCAGGTTGATGCAAAAGGTCAAATCAGATGGGATGATGAGTGAACTAGCTAGATGAATTCAGAACTGGCTTGATCATACAAGAAAGGGTAGCAGTGGAAGGGTGTTTCTCTGAATGGAGGTCTGTAGCAAATGGTGTTCCACAGAGATCAGTTCTGGGACCTTTGCTGTTTGTAATAAATATAATGACTTGGAAGAAAACGTAGCTGGTCTGTTTAGCAAGTTTGCAGATTATATTAGATTGCTGGAGTTGCAGATAATGATGAAGATTATAAGAGAATACAGCATGATATTGGGTGGAGAAATGGTAGATAAATTTAATTCGAACAAATATGAGGTGATGCATTTTGGTAGATCCCATTCAGATGGGAGCTATAAAATAAATGGCAGAATCATCAGGAGCAAAGACACGCTGTGAGATCTGGGAATACAGGTCTAGAGATCCTTAAAAGTGGCAGCATGGGTGGAAAAAGTGGTGAAGAAAGTATTTCATTGGCCGAGTGTAAAAGTTGGCAAGTTATATTACAGTTATATAAAACATCGATTAGGCTACATTTGGAAAACTGTCTCCAATTCTGGTCACCACATTGCCAGAAGGACGTGGAGGCTTTGGAGAAAGTATAGCAAAGGTTTACCAGGATGTTGCCTGGTATGGAGGGTATTAGCAATAAGGAGAGATGGAATAAACTGCGATTATTCTCCCTGGAAAAACAAAGGCCAAGGAACAATCCAATAGAAGCTTATAAAATTATGAGTATAGATAGGATGAACAGTTGGAAGCTTTTTCCTGGGGCAGAAATGACAATTAGAAGGGGGCATAAGTTCAAAGTAAGGAGGGAACAATTCAGTGGAGATGTTGGGGAAGGTTTTTTAATCATAAGGTGGTGGGAACCTGGAATGCACTGCCAACTGAGGTGGTTAAGGCAGACACATTAGTGACATTTATTAAGACTTAACTGGATAGACACATCAACAGGAAAAGGATACAGGCGGTTGATCTAGATAGGATAATGTAATCGGCATAGGCTTAGAGGACCTGTTCCAGTCCTGTACTATATTGTTCTTTATTCTTTGTTTATTCTCAGTCTGTAGATGCTGTCAGACTTGTTGAGATATTCTAGCATTTTCTGTTCTTATTTCAGATTCCAGCATCCACAGTATTTTACTTTTATCAGTAGATGAATAGTCATTTTTAACTATACACATAAACAAACATATACGGATATGCACATTATCTCCACTGGAGATGGCAATTATTTTTTATATGCTTTAGAAGTAACCCTTTCTGGAAGTAGGGCGTGATTCCATTTTTTATTCATTGCTGGCCAGGCCAGCATTTATTACACTTCAGGAATGTTTAACAGTCAACGAGATTGTTCTGGCTCTGGAGTCACAATTAGGCTAGATTGGGCAAGGATGGCAGATTTCCTTCTCTAAAGGGTATTAGTGAACCAGATGGGCTTTTGTGACAATTGACAATAATTTCTTGGTCATAATTAGACTTTTAATTCAAGAATTCAATTCAAATTTCACCATCTGCCATCTGGGTCCCACATCTTGCCTTGGGTCTCTGGATTATGAGTCTAGTGACATTACTGCCTCCCTTATTGCCTCTCTGTGTATCATCCATCAGCAATTCTGCCTGTGACTGGCTTTATTTATGTCCTCAGCCAGCTTTGGCTTCTATATTCATTTTTTAAAAAAAATAACAGGTCTTACTTACTGTTCCAGTATTTGTAGGTGTAATGTGGTGTCCTTTTCTCCAGCATTACAACATTTCCCTTCTCTACCAGAATGAAATTCATTCTCATTTCATGGCAAAAAGGAAAAAAATTATAAAAGAGAGAACACTCAGCAAACACCTTGTTTAAAGGAGATGTAGGAGGCCAGTTTTTTTTACACAAAGGGTGGTGAGTGACTGGAACTTGCTGCTGGAGGAGGTAGTGGAAGCAGATACAATAGTGATTTTTAAGGGGTGTCTTGACAAATACGTAAATAGGATGGGAATAGAGTGATTTGGTCCTTGGAAGGATAGGAGGTTTTAGTTCAGTCAGGCAGTATGGTGGGTCAGGCTTGAAGGGCCAAAGGACCTGTTCCTTTGCTGTAATCTTCTTTGTTCTCTTATAGACATATATATTCTCTTAGCAGTCACCAGTTTTATCTTTTTCAGTTCTAACTGGGCTTCTTTCAATTCTGGACAAGACATCCTCTACCACATTTGATTTCCCAGCAATGTGGATGGAACGTGCAATGTGGAATACTGGGTGTTAAACTTTTCCCATCTGGTTCACTCATGTCCTTTAAGGAAGGAGATCTGCTTTACTGACTTGGTCTGATCTACTCATGACTCCAATTGCAAAGCAATGTGGTTGATGCTTAACTGTCCTCTGAAATGGTTTAGCAATCCATTCATTTCAGTGGCAATTAGGGATGGGCAACAAATGCTACCCCTGCCAGAGGCGCACATATCCAATGAAAAAATAAAGGAAATAACAAGTTAATGGATTATTTTGGGTATAGACTGTGGTCTCTCTGTACTCATTTTAGACATATATCTCAAAGTGTTTGAGAATCAGTAATAACCTGAGGGTTTCTTTTTCTCCTGTGAAAGACTATTTTTCATGCTTATTGACCTTCTTAGAGAAGTACCCAATTGATCTCTATTCCGGATTCATCTTCCTGTAGGAAGTGCTCCTACTCTGATGTTACTCACATCAATGGCTACTTTAAATGCCTGTTTACAATCTGGAGCTGCAAGCACAGGCTCACCTAGTAGAACAGCCTTCAGCTTTTCAAAAGCTGTCTGAAATTTCTCAGTCTATACTGCCTCGGTTTATTTCTGTAGTAAGTCTGGCAGTGGGTGGCTACTGTGCTAAAATTTGGGACGAACTTGTGGTATAGCCCACATTTATCCAGAAATTTCATGAATTCCCGTTTTGTGGTTGGAATTGGTTACAGATTGTACCTTGGCAGCACTGGGCAATATCTGTCTTTGACCACTAGATGTCCTAGATAAGTCACTTCAATCTCGGCAGTCACCCTTTACGAGATTCACGACTAGTCAGTTGACTACTGTCTGTAAGAGGGTTTCCCAGATGTCGCTTACGCCAGGATGTTGTCCAGGTGCATTGTGC
Organism: Sphyrna mokarran; assembly: GCA_024679065.1. Lineage (NCBI taxonomy): Eukaryota > Metazoa > Chordata > Chondrichthyes > Carcharhiniformes > Carcharhinidae > Sphyrna > Sphyrna mokarran. Next base: position 43,223,317 of record JAGIQG010000025.1, read on the forward strand.
AATTGGACAAACCCATTACTAACTGTTTCATCAGCCTTTGGAAAGTAGTTGGAGCATTTTGGAGTCCAAAGTGCATAACTCAATACTGGGATAAGTGATCTGGAATAACAAAGATAGAGATTTCCTTGGCGTCAATATCTTGAGTAAATCTATTTTTGAGATATGGACAGTTTTACCTATCATATTTATACAGTCTTCCAGCTGGGATATCACACAGGAGTTAGCTTGGGTCACTGCATTAACATTCTGTTAGTCAATGCAAAACCTTGCTTTATTAATTGGTGTTCCAACTTGTAATTAACTTCCTCCTGGATGTGGGCCAGCTTTTCTGGGCTTAAATGATAAGGATGTTCCCTTATGGGGGAGGTGCCTCTCCCACAGCCACATTATATAGGTCTAGGGTGGTTTAATCTGGTTTGTATCTGCATAAGTTTTCAAATGCATTGAGCAGCCTCATCAAGTCTGCTCACTGTTTTTTTTTGTTTTTTTCATAGCTGCATGGGAGCTATGAAATGTTCTCAGCTGACCTCATAGACTTTTGAGCTGTCCCCCAAAACATGGCAACCTAGCCTGACATGGGCAGTTTCTCTTTCTGCTCTTAAAAACCTCACCTCAATTCAGAAACAATTGCACTTGGTGCCTGTCAACTAATTCAAATAGAATAAAACGGGTGGACTCATTGGATGAGGCTCTGATTGTGAACAGAAGGAAACCCAGCCCTTTGTGGCAATCATGGGGGTACACATGACAATGTGCCCTAATCATTCTATTTAGGATGGGTTGTACTGTTCTAGTGCGCCCTGCAACTGTGAGTGAAATGTTGAAGATTTCAGCTGGGCCACACCCAGGTTACCCATGACTTACTGGAATGTGAAGTTTGACCCCAGATCTGACTGGATCTTGGTGGGCAGACTATACCTAGTAAAGAATTGGGTCAATTCCCTCACCATTCTTTTGGTAGATATGTCCTTAGAGGTACAGCCTCTGGGAAATAGGTATCCTACATCAATGATAGTAAGAATACTCTTGTGGTACATCACCTTTGGTTTTGGGTAGGGTCCCCATGCAGTCCACTAACACTTTGCTCAATGGTACCCAAAAGCCAGTACAGGAATCATAGGTACAGATCGTATTGAAGTTGGTGTTTTCTCGTGTCAGGTTTTGCAAAACTTCACCACATCCCCGTGTAGGTTTGGACAATAGAAATGCTGGATGATGTGGGATTGGGTTTTGCATTTTGATACACCCTAGCCATTGGGATTTAGTGGATTAGCTGTAAGATTTCCCCACTTTACCTCAGTGGTATCTTTATCTGGTGGATCACCATTATTCCTCATTTGTAGGAGGGTAAGGAGGAGTCCATTTCTTTATTTTTAATGTAGTAGCATTCAAGGACTACCTTTGTCACGGCTTGAACGTGAGCAGTCTGAGCTAAAGTTTTTAACTACGGGTCAGCTTGCTGGCCCTACCAAGAAAGATTTATTAGGGTAAACCTTAGGGTTTTCTAGCTCCTGAAAAAGGTTTCAGATAACCAAACAGAGGGTCTTCTATTTCAACTTCCTCTGAAAAAGCTTGTCTAGCCATTGACTGGGTTGTCTCACAATCAGGGAAAATTCAGTAAGAGTCTGGCAACACCAATTTTAAATCCAACCGATTTATTTAGAAAAATAAATCGGTTGGATTTAAAATTGGTGTTGCCAGACTCTTACTGAGTTTACCCCAGTCCAACGCTGGCATCTCTACATCAGGGAAAATGCCAGGCACTTTCTCCTGCAGCTGTTCAGTCTCCATAATCTCTGTGGGTTTCTCTGAGACCACTAGGATAATCCTTGATCTTGTTAGATCATTGCTAAGGAGCAGATCAATCCTGTCCAAAGGAAAACAGGGATGACTTCCATGGTCACTGGTCTTGTTACGAGATCATACTCCAGATGCACCCAGTATAGGGGAATAGGCATGTACCTTCCTTCAAACCCTTTACCAGCATATTAGTACTTAAGGCACTCTCTGTTGGGAATAGAGACTGGCTGGTCCATGTATCCCATTGAAATAGGTCCATAGCCCCTTTCCCCAGCTTTATTCACCTGGGGAAATGGGGCCACCCTTCCTTTGGATTAAAAAAATTCCAGTAACTCTCAGGGATTTGTTTAACCTCGTTTGCACCCTCAGGAGTTCCCCTACATGATTTGCAGCTATAATCCTGCAATCAGAGCATAGACTGGCAATCCACTTAACCCGCACATCTTTGGACTATGGGAGGAAACCAGAGCACCTGGATGAAACCCACACATACATGGGGAGAATGTTTAAACTCCACACAGACAGTGACACAAGTTGGGAATTGAACCCAGGTCCCAGGCACTGTGAGGTAGCAGTGCTAAACACTACCACAATGCCACTCTTTGCAGGGATGCTGCTACGGGCTGACTTTTCTCTTCTGTGTCACCCACACTGAGCCCTCTAAGCACTAGATCATATAGACACACAAATATTTGGGCAGCTTTTCAGCTGAGTTTTATCCCAGTCTTTGTATATTTCTTGATTAGAGAAATCCAGAAATCTATTTGGAACATGACGCACAGGATATTTCTTATTGAGAGGATAGTCCTCTCCCATTGTCTGATTGGAGCTAGTAATTAGTTTGTGTAAACTTTCAAAATAGCTTTCTCTGGAAACAGTGTGTGGTTTCATGGTCTCTATCTGAGCATCACCCACCAGCAACTCAGCCAATGATTGACTTTTCATCTTTGGCTTGTATGCCCCTTTTAACAAATTCACAGATCTTATTTACATTTCAATACTTCTGGATTATGGCAATTGGCACTTCATCCACTACCATAAACATTTATTCTCGCCACCTCTGATGCACAATAGCAGTACCATCCACAAGATGTACTATAGCAACAGCACCTTGCAAATCTGTGACCTCTATCATCTGGAAGGACAAGAATAGTGAACTCCACTAACTTCACATTCTCCTCCAAGTCGCGCACCATCCTGATTTAGGATTAGAATCATAGAATCCCTACAGTGCAGAAAGAGACCATTCAGCTCTTCAAACCTGCACCTACAACAATCTCACCTAAGTCTTATTGCCATAACTCCACACATTTACCCTGCAAATTGTCTGACATTAGGGTCAATTTAGCACGGCCAATTAACCTACCCTCACATCTTTAGACTATGGGAAAACCCATGTAGACATTGGGAGAATGTGCAAACTCCACATAGACAGTGACCCGAGGCTGGAATTGAACCCTGGTCCCTGGCACTGTGAGACACTGTGAGGCAGCAGTGCTAACCATTGTGCCGCCTTATGCCACAGTCATAATTTCTTCAGTTGCACTGGAACTCCCTCCCTAACAGCACTATGGGTGTACCTACATCACTTTGACTGCAGCAATTTAAGGAGTCAGCTCACCACTACCTTCTCAAGGACAATTAGAAATGGGCAGCAAATCCTCTCCTCACCAATGATAATTGCCTGTGAATTAATTTTTAAAAAGCTACAATTTGTGGTGAATACTATTAGGTGGAGAGTTCCAGAATGTTTAGCCTACAATAATGAAGGAGCAACAATTGTATTTCTACATTGGGATGTTGTATGACTTGGAGGTGATGGTGATTCGACAATATTGCTTTTATTGTCTATTCAGTGTTAGTGTTCAAATGGGAGAGAGATACTGTCAGGATATTATTCTCTTATTTGCAGCTGACAGGTAGTTTCCATAATGCCATTAGACAGTCATGTCCAGCATTTTGTCTTGGTGCTTTTGAAGGGAAGTGATATATGTTCATGTCTTGGAGATGAACTTGAATTTGGTTGTGTTCTCACACATCGGCTGTTCACATTATACTAGATGGAAAATGCAAATTGTTATGATGAGAATGCACTAGTGTGGTGGGAATACCACTTGCCACATATCTGTTTTGCCAGAATGTTTTGGTACCATAATTTGAGTCAAATTTTCCCTTGACATCAAAGCAATTATCCTTACCTCACCTTTGGAATTCAAGTCACGTATCCATCTTTAGACCAGCACAGGAATTCTGCCACCTCACCCGTCACGGAATTGGAACAGGTGAGGGGCAGTCAATGGAAACATCATTGACCTTGAGTGGGAATTTCTGGTCCAGCTCGAGTGAGGCTGTAAAATCCCACCCTAAGACTTTAATCAGGACCAAGAGGTCCTGATTGATGCTTAGTTTGAATTTAATGAGCAAGTTATTGGTGAGTCCCACTGGACAGAAATTTTGATGACCACTTCTGACATTTTGCTGATGATTGAGAGTAGTTTAATGAGGCTGTAATTGGCTCGCCTCCTTTTTGTGTGCAGGACTTACCTGGATAATTTTCCACTTTATCAGATTGAGTATCAGTGTCATAGCTATACTGGAAGAGCCTGTATAAAGATGCAGCAGATTCTGGGGGAGAGGACTGCAGTACTGCAGCTGGGGTTTTGTTGGGCCTTTTCTGTATCCTATGTATGTCAAATGGACAGAATTGAATGCACCCAAAACTAACACCTGTCATGGTGGGGATTTAGCAGAAGATAGTTGCGAACACGGATGATTGCATTTTAATGTTGACCAGTCAGTATCTACTTTTTTATTTAATTTCATACCACAAAAACTGAACGCAGTCCTCAATGGCGTTTCATCAAGACTGTGCAGCTAAAACTTCACTTCCTCTCCTATTCATTCTGGGCCTCTGAAGATCCCATTAAGAACATTGGAAAAAGAGTAAACTGTTGATGAACAGAGGGATCTTGGTGTATATGTGCATAGATCCCTGAAAGTAGGCAGTCAAGTCGAGAAGGTTGTTAAGAAGGCATATGGAGTCTTAGCTTTTATTGGTAGGGGGATTGAATTTCGGAGCCGCAACGTCATGTTGCAACTGTACAAAACTCTAGTGCGGCCGCACTTGGAGTATTGTGTGCAGTTCTGGTCCCCACATTATAAGAAAGATGTGGAGGCATTGGAGAGGGTACAGAGGAGGTTTACCAGGATGTTGCCTGGTATGGAGGGCAGGTCTTATGAAGAGAGGCTGAGGGATTTGAGGTTGTTTTCGTTAGAAAGGAGGCGGCTAAGAGGGGACCTTATCGAAACATATAAGATGATTAGAGGTTTAGATAGGGTGGACAGTGATAGCCTTTTTCCTAGGATGGAGAAAGCTAGCACGAGGGGACACAGCTTTAAATTAAGGGGTGATAGTTATAGGACGGATATCAGAGGTAGGTTCTTTACCCAAAGGGTGGTTCGGGAGTGGAATGCCCTGCCTGCAGCAGTTGTAGATGCGCCAAGTTTGGTGGCGTTTAAGAGGTTAGTTGATAAGTATATGGAAGAGAAGGGAATGGTTTAGTTTGGAGGGGCATTGCTTTTTATTTTGGTCGGCGCAACATCGAAGGCCGAAGGGCCTGTTCTGTGCTGTAATGTTCTACGTTCTATGTTCAGCTCACAAGCTGTTCTGCAATTCAGTTAGATCATGATAGATCTGTACTTTAACTTCATCCATCTGGTTTGACTCTGTAACCTTTCATCACCTTACCTAACGTCAATTTCCATTTTTAAGTTTACAATTGACCCTTATACTCAGATCTTTTTAGGAAGAGAGCTCCATCTTTCTAAATTTCAGTCTAGCTCATTTGAGATTATGTCCACTTGTTCTGGACTCTCCAACTACAAAATATAGTTTCTCTCAATCTACCCTATCCATCAAACTCTTTAAGCACCTCAGACATCTCAGATAAATCACCCATTTATCTTCTATATCAAAAGGTATACAAGATTAGTTTAAGGGATATTGGGCAAAGTATATGAAGTTAGATTGCAGATCTATTGGAACAGGCACAGGGGGCTAACTAGCCTACTTCTTGGTCCTGTATTCTTAGTCTCCTCAATCATTCTGTCTCCTCTCTGGCTCTCTGAGGAAGAACACATTACACATAGCCTTTGCAATATTTCACTAACATTCACGCATTTCATTCTTTCTCAAGCACTACTTCGGAGTAATTTGTGGCAGCTTGTTAAATGGAAAGTGAACCAAAATGGGAGAATACGCCTAACAACCAAAAAAAAAAGAAAGAAGCTCCAGTGGTTTTGGAGGATGCGGATCAGATATTATGAATTCCCTTGGATGAAGTACCTAAACAGCTATAGGAGCAGAAGGGAGCCATTGAGCAGCTCAGATCTTTCTTTGCCATTAGTGAAATCATGGCTGATCTATGACATAACTCTATGGGCACAAATCTATCAATTTCAACAATTGCTCTAGCATCATTTGCAGAAAAAAGTTCCAAAACTCTGCAATTCTTTTCATATAGAAGTTTTCCTAATATTAGTAATCATCTAATTCTTAGATTCTGCCCCAAGCTTTAACACACCACATCACCTCCACCCCCATCAAACAGAAGAAATAATTTATCTATAGTCTACGGTTTTCCCTTAAACTGTGACCAAGTTATGCCTTAATTTTTAATTCCGGGAAATACAAGCCTAGTTTGTGTAATATTCTCCCATAATTTAACTCTTGCAGGAACATTCTGGTAAATCCATGCTGTGCTTCCCCCAAGGCCATTACATCCTTCCTAAGATGTGACGCTTATACATGATGATGTAAGAACAAGTGTGGTTTAACCAGGGCTTTGGACAGCTAAAGTATGACTTCTATTCTTTGTATTCAGTCTTTTTAGATGTAAAGGCTAGCATTTCATTAGTTTTTAAAAATTGTTTTCTAAAACTTTCAGGACATTTTAAGAATGTGGACTCCTTGATCTGATTAGATCACCATTGTTTCTAGATTTTTCACCTTTCGAAAGTATGCTGTTCTATGCTTTTTAGATTCAAACTGGATGACCTCACACTTGCCCATATTGAAATTAATTTGGCACAGTTTTGCTCATTCACGTAATCCATCATTATTTCTTCATAACTTTACATTCCATACACAATGCTTATAAAGTTGCTTATTTTTATGTCAGTGGCAAACTTGGACATATGACTTTTTATTTTGTTATCAGCCTAATAAATACAGTGGCCAGAATTCTCCCATGCCATTCACCACTGGAATTTTAGTGGGTGGGTGAAACCCCAATGACAGTCGGGAGGAATTTCCAGCTTTTAGACCACTGTGGCTGGTGAATTCCACCCATTGAATACTTGAAGCCCCAGCACAAATCTTGAGGGACACCAAATAGTCATTAGCTGCTATTCAGATACTTGTTTGCAGCTGACAGGCAGTTTCTTTTGAATTTCTTTTACGATTTTTAAATTTTAATTCAGATATTAAAGTAATTTTCAGTTTCATATATTCAGCAATTCTTACCAGAGAATTCCTACTCATAAATTTTCCATCTTTTGCACTCTATTTATGTATGCATTCTTAAATCTGAATCATCATTTTTTATTACTCTACCCCTAACATGTTCTCATTGCAAGTTTTATATCATCTGCTAGTTTTAAAATGCTGTCCCTAGAGGAGTTGAGGTGTACAGGATAATCCAATGCCTCAGTACTGCTGGCATGGCAGAAATGATGTGGAGATGCCAGCATTGGACTGGGGTAAATGCAGTAAGAAGTCTCACAACACCAGGTTAAAGTCCAACAGGTTTATTTGGTAGCAAATGCCACCAGCTTTCAGCTCTTTAGGGATGAAATAAAAAATGACTGAAAGCTAGCAGCGTTTGCTACCACATATACCTGTTGGACTTGAACCTGGGTATATGAGACTTCTTACTGTGGCAGAAATGGCCAGAGGTGATGCTGTTGAGATGGAAGTGAATATGGCCGACATACCAGCCCTTCTATTCTATACATTTAAGAGAAGAGAATGCAGGGCTCTTTCCAGGCAGTAGCACAAGAGTCTTTGCTGCTGTGAGACTAGGATCACCTAAGTGTAAGGATGTTTCTACTGGAACACAGTAGTCATTCACTTCATATACTTGCACCATTGAGATAGCACCTAGCAGAAGTTAGGGCATGTATGGAGTGTCAGGGAGGGGTAATATCTTTGGTGGGGGAACATGTTGCGTCCTTTCAGAGCAGTTTGTCCATCCTTTGTCCCCACTGCCACTCAGCTCTCATCTGTGGCTCCCTGTAGCTGTTTGATGCGAAGAGGCCACATCCCGGGCAACAGCCTTGACAACCCAGCTAAAACAGGCGAGGGTAGCCAATGGCCCTCAACTCTTGGTGAGATAGGGAGATGTCTATCCCAGCATGTGAAGACAGAGTCCGGTGGATTGAGTGGAAGAGACCAATGGAAGATCCAACGGTCAAGAAGGCGGTCTTGCAAGCGTCATGGAACACGAAGAGCAGGACAAGACACAGAAGACGTCCTGGTCATCCATTGCACCTAGTCCCACCTCCAGCCGTCTTGACTCTTGCCTTGCCACTGTATCTAGATGGGAATTGGGAAGAAAGAGTGAGGCTGACGCTGCGCAACTCTCCCTCACTTTAATCCAAATCAAGTGCTAGTTTCGACACCAGCATCATCATCATCATCAGCGTTCTGTTCAACCCTTGAAATCCTGTGGCGATGAGCGAGTGGCGAAGCAGCAAGTGTGGATACACTGGGAGCTGTAGTCATGGACCTGCAGACAGGCGGCTCAGGTCTAATGGTCGTTTTCCGCTGACCGAAGCAGCAGTGGAACTCAGCATCTATCTAGGTGATTGAGCAGTCCTCTTCAGGGACGCACTGCTCACCTCCGTAGAATGAGGAAGGGGCTAGAAAAGAGGCCCTAAACATTGCCTGCTTCACTACACTCTGGCCAGTTTACTGCGGCTGGCGGGGATCCCATCTTGAGATTGAACACACAAAATAAAACACAAAGTGATACTGCTCACCATTAGCACTTGGAACGCTTTTGGACAATCCTACAATAGACAGAACAGAGAGAAGAGCAGCCTTAGTTGCCTGACAGCTTGCAAGATACAACATTGACATTGCAGCTCTGAGCGAAACTCACCTTGCCAACGTCAGATCAGTTGACTGAAACTGGAGGTGGATACATTTTTTTCTGGAGCGGTTGCGGCAGCGATGAGCGTTGTGATGCTGGAGTTGGATTCACAGTCAGGAATCACCTTGTTTGGAAACTTGCCAGTCTACCCCAAGGGTGTGAACGACCACCTTATAATGTTACAGCTTCTGCTACAGAAGTCAAGCCACCCTGATCAGCACCTATGCCCCCACAATGAACAACCCAGATGAGATGAAAGACAAGTTCTACGAAGAACTAGACACCTTACTATCAGCAGTGAGCAGTACCGACAAGCTGATCTTGCTTGGTGATTTCAATGCAAGAGTATGGTGTGACTCTGCAATCTGGTAGGGAGTCATTGGGAGGCATGGAGTGGACAAGTGTAACAGTAATGGTCTACTCTTACCGAAGACCTGTGCAGCACACAACCTCGTCATCACCAACACCACTTTCCAACTGCCTACTCATAACAAGATCTTCTGGATGCACCACGACTCTAAACATTGGCATCTTATTGACTATGTCATTGTCAGGAGAAAAGACAGGCAGGATGTCAGAGTGACCAAGGCCATGTGTGGTACTGACTGCTGGACAGATCACAGAATCATTGTCTCCAAAATGAGGCTCCACATCAGACCCAAGAGGCGACTACAAGGAAGCAAGGTTACGAAAAGAATCAATGCAGCCAAGCTAAAGAACCCAGCTTAGCTTCAGCACTGGCTGAAGACTTAGAAATCAAGCTTGCTGACCCACACCTCACAGGCAGCACTGAGGACGATTGGGAACGCTTCAGGGATGCTATCCATATACCTGCGCTGAAGACGCTCAGGCCCTCCACCCACAAGCAGCATGATTGGTTTGATGAGAATGATGAAGAGATATAGGGTCTACTTGTTGAAAAGCACCATCTTCATCGACCTGTCAGAACGACCAATCTTCAGCTGTCAAGAAAAATGCTTTTATCAGTGCTCACAGGATAGTCCAGAATAAACTGTGTAAAATGCAGGATGCCTGGCTGAGCACCAAGGCAGATGAAACACAGGGATATGTTGACAGAAATGACTTGACATGGTTCTATGAAGCCCTCAACACTCTCTACGGACCTCAATCTCTTGGGAGATCCCCCCTCCTGCATACAGATGGTACAACTCTAATTACAGAGAAGGCTTAGATCCTGCAGAGATGGGCTGAACACTTTGAAGCCGTCCTCAAGCGACCGTTGTCTATTAACGATGAGGCAATAGACAGGATTCCCCATGTTGATATCAACAGCACCACAGATGACCCATCGGTAGTAGCCGAAGTCACGAAAGCTGTCAGCCAGCTATCCAGTAGCAAAGCTCCAGGGGCAAATGCCATATCCACAGAGATCTGTAAAGCTGCTGGTCCTGCATTCATCGAGAAACTCACTGAGTTGTTCCAGTCCTTTTTTTGGAAGCAGGGATCCATTCCTCAGGAACTTAAAGATGCTTCCATCGTAACCTCTACAAGAGGAAGGGCAATTGGCAAGTATGCGACAAACACCAAGGAATCTCGCTGCTCTCCATCAGAGGAAAAACCCTCGCAAGAGTCCTGCTAAATCATCTGGAGCTGGGCCTGCTTCCAGAGTCACAGTGTGGCTTCTGCAAAGATCGTGGGACTACTGATGTGATTGTTGTTGCACGTCAACTTCAGGAGGAAGTGTCAGGAACAGAATCGTGAGCTCTACACAACCTTTGTTGACCTCACGAAAGCCTTTGATACAGGGCCTGTGGAGGATCATGTCAAAGTTCAGCTGGCCCCCCAAATCATTCAGATGGTACACCCGTTCCATGATGGCATGATGGCCAAAGTACTGGATGGCAGAGAATCCTCTAAGGCATTCCCAGTTCACAGTGGCATCAAACAGGGCTGTGTGCTCGCACCCACACTGTTCAGCATGATGCTTACTACTATCCTGAATGATGCCTTCCAGGACAGTGTTGCTGGAATCAGCCTCAAGTACAGAGTGGATGGGAAGCTTTTCAACTTGAGGAGACTTCAAGCTATTACCAAAGTGAAAGAGACTGTTCTGAGAGACTTCCTCTTTGCCGATGACTGCGCCCTGTTTGCTGGCTCAGAACCAGAGATGGAAGTCAGTATGGACAATTTTTCCATGGCATGTGACAACTTTGGAGTCACCATCAACATTAAAAAGACTGAAGTCATGCACCAGCCTGCTCCTCATGCACTGTACACAGAACCCATAATCACAATCAAAGGGCAGAAACTACAGGCAGTGGACCGGTTCACTTATCTTGGCAGTACTCTCTTCCAAGCAGTGACTATTGATACAGAAGTTAACTGAAGAATAGCAAAGGCAAGTTCTGCTTTCGGTAAACTGCACTCCATTGTATGGGAACGTTGAGGAATCAGCCCAGCAACAAAACTGAAGGTCTACACCACCGTGGTACTCACTACCCTCCTGTATGCCTGTGAAACGTGGACTGTGTATCGAAGGCATGCAAGACAGCTCAATCATTTCCACATGACTAGTCTTCGCAGAATATTATGCATCAGATGGCAAGACAAAGTACCAGATACTGAAGTTCTCTCTAGAGCAAGTCCACCATCAGTCCACACACTGCTGATGAGAGCGCAGAACCCGGTGGGCAGATTATGTCATCCGTATGTCAGGCGAGCACATACCCAAGCATTTCCTTTTTGGGGAACTCTCTGCTGGAAGACGCTTGCACGGAGGGCAGAAGAAACAATTCAAAGACACACTCAAGGCCTCCCTGATGTTGCATGACATTGACATGACCACCTGGGAAATGCTGGCACAAAACCGCCCTACCTGACGCTGCCTTATCCACAAAGGCTGTCAAGCTCACAAAGCAAGATGTAGTGCTGAAACGCAACTTAAGCATGAGCTGCGCAAGTCCAGAGCCACTAGCACAACAACTACAATGTCTACACAAGTCTGTCCAATATGTGCCAGGACATTCCATGCCCGAATTAGCCTCATCAGTCATCTTTGGACACACCATAACCAGCCTCAAAATGACTAATGATGTCAAGGTCCTCATCGATGACGATGGGCAAACAACAACAGCAGAAGTATAATGCCAGGGATAATATTTGATATATTAATATCAAGGGAAAATGTATTGGACAGAAACATAACAAACATATAATCTGATTTCTGATTAAAATTGTGCTTTCTCTAAACTTTTTGTGTGCAAAAATATTATTCTTGAACAAATTTGCAAGTTACTTTCATCTGATGACAAAAATCGGAGTTGTATAATTTGTATAAGAGAATATTCTGAATTTGATGGCAATTTTGGTATAGACAGGAGTGAAATAAACAGAACAGTTAACCCAGTGACCAGAATTTGGAAATCAAGAGCTTTCTGTCTGGGACTTGTACATTGCATTTAAGTGCCTTCCATATCCTCTTCAGGTTGCTATGCCCTTACTGTTTGTGTTGGAATAGTTTTCCTCTAGAACCTCAATGAGGAGACCTATCTATAAAGCAGAGCTATGTAGAGTACAGCCTCCAACCACCATCCTAATAATCTTTCCAGCTATACTGTAAATTGTCTAAGATCAAACTAAAGTACCTGAATCATATCTTCATTATGTCAGTAGTGTGCTCAATTAGTACTCTAATGCAGTTATATCAGAAGTTAACTCATGCCCTGGGATACCAGGCAAATATCAAGAGCCATGAATACAAAGTTAACGGGGTTACTCAGGAGCCACACTGAGGATTAGCTTCAACACCATAAAGTGCTAGCATAGTACATATCCTTAAAAAATGTACTATGGGGAAGAATGAGAACTTACAAAGGAGAACATTCACCGAAGTGCATGCAGACGATGACTGCTTGGATTGTTAGTCACCCTGTAATTCTAAAATAGTAGTATCCTCTTGTTGCTGATTGTCAGTGAGAAACCAGGTAAAATTCTTTGCTGGATTGTGTGGTTCATCCATGACTTGCTGAATGCATCTGTGTATAGCCAATTAATTCGCTAATGTTAGTGGTATTCTCAGTGACAACCTGAATGACTCTGTACATGAGCAGAGGTGGTGGATATTGACTTGGCAATGAGGTACCTATGAAGGTAAGCTATAGTGGTACTTGCAGCAATAGCTTTTCTTAGTAAATTGAAGCCTTTTGAAAACAATGGGCTGGATTTTCAGATAACTTAGGTCAAAGAATTCAGGTGGGCTTTTTTGAACTGCCTACCTCCATAGTGGTTTCCCATCAACATCCTGACCCTGAAATATTTTCAGTGAGAGGCTTGGGGCCGGCCAAGTGGCCAGCCAGTTCAAGCCAATTGATGTTAATGTTCCACAGTGACTGAGATTTTTACTGGGCAATGCAGGTGGCCCTTATTGGTCTGGACTAATCTCATCTTTCCCCTTGACAATCAGCAACAATCAGATGATCCTGCAATTTTATAGTTACAGGATAGTCAGCAGTCCAGTTATAATTTGAATGCCTGTGAATTAATATTGTCTTTAGTCAATCACGTTACCTACCACAATAGGAAAGGATTCCACTGTTACCTGCAGGCCAACACGATAGTCACAATGAATCATGGGTGGGATCCCTGGGTAGAATCCCCATCTCCCAGATCTGTAATGGCTGCCAAGCTATGGCATGAGGAATTGCCCCTCCAGAATCATGGTGAAGTAGCTGTGGCCTTTAAAAAAATATAAACAAACATATTTGACCTCTCTTTGTCCGTCTTCTGTTACACAGCTCCCAGCTCAGCTGGAGGAAGCTCCATTGATAGGAGCAAGCTCCCCATCCCTGAACAGTGAGCCCAGTCCCTGCCATTAATTGACCTGGCCTTTTAAAAATCCCAGTGGGTATGTCTGGAATGAGCTGAAGGTTTGGGACAGGAATCTAAACAGTAACCATTCCTGACCCAGAATTGAAATCCGAACTAATGTTGTTGCCACAATTGGAGATCTCCGTTGAGTTATGGGATAATATTCATCACTGGGACTGCCCAGGGTTTGTGAAGGGACAGACTGGAAGAATGGAATTAAGGCCACAGCAATGAACCATCTTATAGACAGATAGAGCAGTCTGGTCCTTCACTTTTTGTCCTCGTTCTCCAAAAAGCAAAGAATACATAGTTCAGTGGAAAACCCACGTAGTGATGATCTGCTAAAGGGAAACTCCTGTGCTCATTTCTCCACACCTCACAGTCTTGCATTTTCCTCTCAGTTACTCATAGAAGCCTCCTATTTTCAACTTCAATGATCAATATAACCACGGAAATTATACATGATGTAGTTTCCTGATGCCTTTCTTGTGTACTTAAAGGAAACCTCATGTCTCCCCAAAGAATCCTCCACCTATAAGAGGCCAGTGTCCCTTAAGGTTCCAGCTTTTCATCACCAAAAAATTGTTTGTTCTTCCATTAAATGTGGCCCATAAGCCTGAGCATGGGACCCTGGGGCAAGTCACTAAAGGCCAGGTCCAGCTACTCCAGAGATTTCAAATGATGCCATTATCTTCGGAAAACCCATGTGCCGTTTCTGAAATAGAGGAAAGACGATAACATGTCCGTAGTTACTGTCATGAAGGCAGATACTATATAGAAGATGCTCTGCAGCAACTCACCAAGGCAGCGTATTTCAAACGCACAACCTCTAACACTAAGAAGGACCTGCAAGTGTATCACCACCTACAAGTTTCCCTTCAAACCACACATCATTCTGACTTGGAACTAGATCGCTGTTCCTTCACTGTTGCAATGAAACTCCCTCCATAGCAGTACTATGGTGTACCTTGCACCAAATGGACTTCACCCTTCAAGAAGATAGTTGACCACCATATTCTTAAGGGCAATTAGGGATGAGCAACAAATGGTGGCCTTGCCAATGATGTCCACATTCCATGAAACAATAAAATAAAAATTATCAATATAACTGATAACAGCAAATAAATGGGGTTGCTGCCAAAAATGGGTTAAAAATAAACTTTAAACTCATGTCAGTCTCTTAAAATACTTCATTGTATTCTCTATATTATGCAGTAAACTTGGATACAGTTCGGTGGAAAACCCATACAGTGATGATCTGCCAAAGGGAAACTCCTGTGCTCATTTCTCCACACCTTACAGTCTTGCATTTTCCTTTCAGTTGCTCATTGGTGTCTCCCATTTTCAGCTTCAATGATCAATATAATTAGAGAAAGTATACAAAGAACAAACCAGCACGGGAAACAGGCCCTTCGGCCCAACAAGCCTGCGCCGCCACCCTGATGTTCCCACCTCTACCCGCGATCCCTGTCTAAATTTATAGATCCATGGATTAAAAAACCAAATTTGAGACAATTTAGGGAGAATTTGTTTTGCCAATTAGCCTAAGAGCACATCTTTGGGATGTGGGAGGAAACCGGAGCACCCGGAGAAAACCCACGCAAGCACGGGGAGAATGCGCAACTCCCACAGACACAGGCCCAAATCCATGTATCTGCACAGCACAGCGATAGTCACTGAGCTGTCGTGTTGCCCACCAAATGGTCCAGGTCAAGCGTACACTAATGACGTGAAGCACTAGGATACTCTCGAAAAAGATCAAAGAGCAGCCCTCTCACGACCCATCGCGTGTATGCCCCTCGTTAGACAACAAGGTGGACCAAAGCACCTGTAGGATAAAAACAAGTACATCAATATCATCATCTATTTACACACTTCCCAGTGACTCCCAAGGCTCATGATCCCTATTTTAAATCAGTTTTCTATACCCTTCATTCCCATTCTGTTCATGTGCCCATCTAAGTATTTCTTAAATAACTCCAGAGTACCTGCCTCCACCACTTTACTTGGCAGCGCATTCCATCCCCCACCACCCTCTGTGTGAAAAAACTCCCTCTAGCATCCAAATTATACCTTACCCCCTCACCCTAAGCCTGTGACCCCTCGTGCTATTTGAGTCCATCCTAGGAAAAAGCTTAACCCTGTTTATTCTATCTATACCCCTCATAATCTTGTACACCTCTATTAGATCTCCTCTAAGTCTACGTCTTTCTAAGGAAAACAGTCCCAATTTGCCTAACCTCTCCTCGTAACTCAGACCTTCCATACAAGGCAGCATCCTGGTAAACCTCCTCTGCACTCTCTCCAGAGTCTCCACGTCCTTCCAGTAGTAGGGCGACCAGAACTGGACGCAGTATTCCAAATGAGGTCTAACCAACGTTTTATACAACTGCAACATTAAAGGCCAGCTCTTGTACTCTATACCCCTTCCTATAAAGGCTAGCATACTATATGCTTTCTACACTACCTTCTCCACTTGCTCTGCCACCTTCAGAGATTTGTTCACCTGCACCCCCAGGTCGTCTGCGTTTCTATACTCTTAATAGGTCTACCCTTTATCATAAACCTCCCCCCTACATTCTTTCTCCCGAAATTCATCACTTCACATTTATCAGGATTGAATTCCATCTGCCATCTGTCTGCCCAAGCTACCAGCCTATCTATGTCCTGCTGCATCGCCTGACAATGCTCCTCACTATCCGCAAGTCCAGCCATCTTTGTGTTGTCTGCAAACTTGCTGATCACTCCACTTACTCCCTCTTCCAAGTCATTTATGTGAGGTGGTTTCCTCATGCCTTTGCATACTTAAAGGAAACCCGAGAAAGGGTTGGCAGAGGAAACAGTGAAAATAAAGCAAGAATTCTAGAAGTGCAAAATGATGGCACTTTTTGCACAGGCTCACCTAAAGATGCCACATACTTGCTGTGGCTGCTGTACGTGGTAGTGGACAATTGAGTGAAAGGTTGGAACATTCCAGTTGCTTTGGGATGGGGCCACCATAATAGCTGCTCCTACTTATCTTATGGAATCTACTGGTATTGTAGAACTGGATTTTACTTGGTCATTCATATACGCAGCTAGCATTGTAAAAATCACAATTTCTGGATACTTACTTAGGCTCCTGAGCCCTCCTCACAAATTAGAATCATAAACTTCCACAAAGCTATAGTGTGATCTACATGCCATGTTCTAGATCCAGCTGACATGGTACAATGCCAAGACCTAGGGAGTACAATGCTCAGGCTAATTTCGTTTGATTCTGATATACAAAGTCAGGCTAACAGTATGATGTCATGACAGATACGTATGATGCTAAGATTAATGTGATATGTTGTTGTAATGGATTGGTTAAGATGCTCTGTTGGAGAGTCGATGCCGTCTTGGTTGGCTAAATGACCTCTTTCAGCACTGTATTGATTCTATGATTCAATGGATACTATTGTTGTAAGTGACATGGTATTATACAAGGTTTGACAGGTTACTTACATTTAGCCTTTTAATTTAGGTGGAAAGTATGTGCCTCGTGCTGTCCTCATGGATCTGGAGCCTGGTACTATGGACTCTGTTCGCTCTGGCCCTTTTGGGCAGATTTTCAGACCAGATAACTTTGTGTTTGGTAAGTAAAATTTGTAAGGGTGGAAATGAACTTGTATTTATAAGCACTCTCGGCCACTGAAATATTGTTTAAACAAACATGGCAGCCATTGACAGTCTGTTTTGTTCAACATCACTGACACAAGAACATAAAAAAAAGGAAAGCAGTAGGCTATTCGACTCCCTAGCACGGTGGCACAGTGGTTAGCACTGCTGCCTCACAGCTCCAGGGACCTGGGTTCAATTCCCACTTGGGTCACTGTCTATAGAGTTTGCACATTCTCCCTGTGTCTGAGTGAGTTTCCGCTAGGTGCTCTGGTTTCCTTCCACAATCCAAAGATGTTCAGGTTAGGTGGATTGGCTATGCTAAATTGCCCCATAGTGTTAGGGGGACTAGCTAGGGTAAATGCATGGTGTTATGGGGAGAGGGATTGGGTGGGATTGTGGTCATTGCAGAGTTGATGGGCCGAATGGCTCTTTCTGCACTGTAGGGATTCTATGATTCTAGTTGCTCTGCCAGTCTACAAGATCATGGTTGATCCGCTGTGGTCTTAATCTCACTTTTTCATCTGTCCCCTTGACTCGCTTGTCAACGAAAATCCTGTCTAAGTTTTGAATGACCCAGCCTCCACTGGCTTAACAGAATAGATGGTGAGATGCTTTCACTAACGAAAGAGTCTTGAACAAGGAGCCGGTAATTTAAAACATATCTTTTCTCAGATGGTGGAGAATTTCTGAAATTTTTTTCTCCAAAGGGTAGTGGAGGCTGGATAATTAGAAGTTTTCAAAAATGGAGGTGACCAAATATGTGATAGATCGAGAAATAGAGGGCTATGGAGAAATGACACAGAAAAGGACTTGAGGTCAGTATAGATCAGCCATGATCATACTGAATGACAGGGCAGGCTTGAAGGGACTGGTGGTTTCTTCTCTATTTCATATGTTCTTGTGTTTGCTGCTCATTGAGGGAGAGAATTCCAATCACTAACAGCCCTCTGAGAGAAAATATTCCTCCTTATCTCCTGGATGGGATGGAATTGTGATCAGTGCAGACTAAATGAGAGACTTTTTATTTTAAAACTTTTCTGTAACTTCAGATTTTCCATGAGGGGTAACATCTTCCTAACATCTATCCTGTCAAACCTCCTTAGAATTTCTTTTTTATTCATTCATGAGACATGGGCATTGCTGGCTGGCCAGCATTTGTTGCCCATCCCTAGTTGCCTATGAGAGTTGAGAGTCAACCACATTGTTGTAGCTGTGGAGTCATGTGCAGGCCAAGCAGATTTCCTTCCTTAAAGGACATTAATGAACCAGATGGGTTTGTCCGACAATCGACAATGGTTTCATGGTCATCAGTAGATTCTTAATTCCAGATATTTTTTATTGAATTCAAATTCTACCATCTGCCATGGCGAGATTCGAACCCAGATCCCCAGGTCATTAACTGAGTTTCTGGATTAATAGCCTAGTGATAAAACCATAGGCCATCGCCTCTTCTTAAATGCTTCAATAAGATTATTTCAATCTTCTAAATTCCAATGAATATAGTGCAATCTTTCCTCATAAGACAACCCATTGATTCCAAGAATCAGCCTAGTGAACCTTCTGTGAACTGGCTTGGATGCAAGTATATCCCACTTTAAGTATCTAGGTGTGATGTCACCAGTGCAGTTGTAGCAAGACTTTACTACTTGTTTGTTCCATCCTCCTTGGAATAAATCCAACATTCTGTTTGCCTTTTTAATTACTTGCATACCTGCACGTTGACCTTTTGTGACTCATGTATAAAGACACTCAGTTCTTTCTATCGCGGAGCATTCTGCTGACTCTCCATTTAAGTAACACTTTGCCTTTCTATTCTTCCTGCTTTAGTAGACAATCTCACATTTTCTCACATTATACTCCATCTGTCATTTTTTTCCCTACTCACTGTAATGTTCTATGTTCTATGTACTCAATCTACCCATATCCCTTTTCAAATTTTTTGTATCCTCACAACTTGCTTTCCTACTTATCATTGTATCATCAGTAAATCTGGCTACGATCCACCTAGTCGCTTAGTCATCAATACAGATTGTGAATAAGTGATACCCCAGCACTGATTCTTGTGGCTTTCTACTAGTTACAGTTTGTCACCCTGCAAATGACCTATTTTCTCAACTTTCTGTTTCTTGTTAGTTAGCCAATCCTCCATCCATGCTAATATGGATGACCCGCGTGGCACAGTAGAACAGTGGTTAGCACTGCTGCTTTACAGCTCCAGGAACCTGGGTTCGATTCCCGGCTCGGGTCACTGTCTATGTGGAGTTTGCATGTTCTCCTTGTGTCTGCGTGGGTTTCGTTGGGTGCTCTGGTTTCCTCCCACAGTCCAAAGATGTGCAGGTTAGGTTGATTGGCCATGCTAAAATCACCCCTTAGTGTCCTAAGATGCTTAGGTTAGAGGGATTGGTGGGTAATAATAGGTAGGGATATGGGGATAGGACCTGGATGGGATTGTGATCAGTGCAGACTGAATGGGCCAAAGGGTCTCTTTTTGCACTGTAGGGTTCTATGATTCTAATATATTACTCCCATCACTGTTGACTTCTATCTTCTGTCATAACCTAACTAAACTAAAATAAACCTTTTGCCTTTACTCAGTCCATATCCCTCTTTTCCCTCCCTATTCATGTACGCATCCAGATACCTCTTGAATGTGGCTATTATGCCTGCTTCTACTAACTTCTCTAATAGTGCATTCCAGGCTCTCACCACTCTGCTTGAAAAGCTTTCCCCACACATCTCCCTTAAACTTTCCTTCTCCCATCTTGAAGCTGTGCCGCCTTGTAATTGACACTTCCAACCTGGGAAAAAGCCTTGACTTTTCATACAGTCTATACCTCACATAATTTTGTAGACTTCTATCCGATCTGCCCTCAGTCTCTGTCTTCTATAAAGTTTATTTAACCTCTTCTCATAGCCTAGGGCAAGGCAGCAGCCTGGTGAACCTTCTTTGCACTCTTGCTAAAGCTTCCAGGTCCTTTTGGTAGTGTGGTGACCAGAACTACATGCAATATTCCAGATTTGGCCTAACCACAGTTTTATATAGCTGCAACATGATTTCTAATTCTTCTATTCAATTCCCTAGCCAATGAAGACAAGTGTTGCCATTTTTAGGGAA
This sequence comes from Sphyrna mokarran, assembly GCA_024679065.1. Lineage (NCBI taxonomy): Eukaryota > Metazoa > Chordata > Chondrichthyes > Carcharhiniformes > Carcharhinidae > Sphyrna > Sphyrna mokarran. The sequence goes on from JAGIQG010000025.1 coordinate 43,243,855, forward strand.
CTGTGGACTTGCACACCCAGATCCTTCTGTATATTAATGTTCATAAGGGTTCTGCCATTTACAGTATAATACACTTAAATTTGCTCCACCAAGATGCATCACATTACATTTGGCCAGATTAAACTCCATCTGTCATTTCTGTGCTCAGGTTTCCAATCTGTCCATATCCTGTTGTATCCTCTGACAATCCCGGGCACTATCAGTAAATCCACCAATCTTTGTGTTATTTGCAAACTTACTAATCAGACCTTCTACATTTTCCTCCAGATCATTGATATATACCACAAACGACGGAGATTCCAGCACTGATCCCTGCCACTAGTTACAGATTTCCATTCTGAAATACATCCTTGCAGTGGTCCTATATCTTCTATAACCAGTTCTATATCCATCTAGCCAGCCCACCCCAAATCCCATGTGATTTTAGTTTTTGTACCAGTCTGCTATGTGAGACGTTGACAAATGCCTTACTAAAGTCCATATAAATTACATTCACAGCCCTTCCCTCAATTATCTTTGTACCTGTTCAAAAAATTCAATTAAGTTGGTGAGACATTACCTTCCCTTTTCAAAACCATACTGCCTGTCACTAACTAGTCCATTTTCCTCCAAATGTGCATATATCCTGTCCCTCAGTAACTTCTTCAAAAGCTTCCTCACCACTGATGTCAGCCTCATTGGTTTATAATTTCCTGGATTATCCCTGCTTCTTCCCTTAAACAAGAGAATAACATTAACTATTCTGTAGTCTTCTGGAACCATATCATCCATGGTTCCTGAATCCTGCCGTTTTTATCCTTTGTTGCTGGGGGACAAGTACTGATTAGGGACAGTCAGCATGGCTTTTTGAGTGGAAAATCATGCCTCACAAATTTTATTGAGTTTTTTGAAGGGGTAACCAAGAAGGTAGATGAGGGCAGTGTGGTTAATGTTGTCTACATGGACTTTAGCAAAGCCTTTGATAAGGTACCGCATTATTGCAATGGAGAAGGATAGGATCACACAGCAGGGCAAGGTTTATAATTGGGGTAGGGGTAATTATGATGCGATTAGGCAAGAATTAGGGAGTATAAGATGGGAACAGAAACTGTCAGGTATGGGCACAAGTGAAAAATGGAGCTTTTTCAAGGAACAAATACTGCGTGTCCTTGATAGATATGTCCCTGGCAGGCAAGGAGGAAATGGCTGAGTGAAGGAACCATGGTTCACAGAGTTTAAATGTCTTGTTAAGAGGTAAAAGGAAGCATATATAAGGATGAAAAAACAAGATTCAGTTGGGTCGCTTGAAGATTACAAGGTAGCTAGGAATGAGTTTAAAGAAAGGGCTTAGGAGAGTTAGGAGGGAGCATGAGAAGTCCTTGATGGGTTGGATAAAAGAAAACTCAAGGCTTTTTAATTCTTATATGAGAAATAAAAGAATGACCAGAGTGAGGTTAGGGCCAGTTAAGGATAGTAGTGGGAACTTATGCATGGAGTCAGAAGAGATAGGTGAGGCGTTGAATGAATACTTTTCTTCACTGTTCATTAAGGAGAAGGGCCATGTTTTTGAAGATGAGAGTGTGATACAGGCTGATAGGATGGAGGAGGTAGATGTTCTGAAGGAAGATGTGTTAGCAATTTTGAAAAACCTGAGGGTGGATAAGTCCCCTGGGCTAGATAGGATACATCCTAGGATAATTTGAGAAGCAAGGGATGAGATTGTGGAGCCTTTAGCTTTGATCTTTGGGTCCTCACTGTCCACGGGGATTATGCAGAGAACTGGAAAGTGGTGAATGTTGTATCTTCAAGAAAGGAAATAGGATTGATCCTGGGAATTATAGACCAGTTAGTCTTACTTCGGTGGTCAGTAAGTTAATGGAAAGAGTCCTGAGAGATAGGATTCATGACCATTTGAAAAGATGCAGTTTAATCTGGGATAGTCAGCACGGTTTCATGAGGGCTAAGTCCTGCCTCACAAATTTGATTGAATTCTTTGAGTAGGTAACCAAGTGTGTGGACGAAGGGAGAGCAGTTGATATCGTATACATGGATTTTAGTAAGGCGTTTGATAAGGTTCCCCATGGTAGGCTCGTGAAGAAGATAAGGAGTATGGGATAGAAGGGAATTTGACCGATTGGATAAGTAACTGGCTGTCTCATAGAAGACAGAGGTGGCGGGTCGGAGGGATGGGGTGGTGGTGGTGGTGCGCAGGCTGGAGGTGATGGAAGGAAAATTTTCATTCTGGAGGCCAGTTACCAAGAGTGTACCACAGGGATCAGTGCTGGGTCCTCTGCTATTTGTGATTTTTATCAATGACTTGGAAGAGGGGGGTGAAGGGTGGTTAATAAATTTGCTGATGACACCAAGATTGGTGGAGTAGTGGATGAGATGGAGGGCTGTTGTAGGCTGCAAAGAGACATTGATAGGATGCAGAGCTAGGCCGAAAAATGGCAGATGGAATTTAACCTCGTTAAGTGCAAGGTGATTCATTTTGGTTGGACAAACTTGAATACGGATTACAGGGTGAATGGCAGCGTTCTGAGGAATGTGGAGGAACAGAGAGAACTTATGGTTCATATCCACAGATCTCTGAAGGATGCCACTCAAGTGGATAGAGCCATGAAGAAGGCTTATATTGTATTAGCGTTTACTAACAGGGGGTTTGAGTTTAAGAGCTGGGTTATGCTTCAACTGTACAGGACCTTGGAGAGATCACATTTGGAATATTGTGTTCAGTTCTAGTCACCCCAGAATAAAAGAAGGATGTGGAAGCATTGGAGAGACTGCAGAGGAGATTTACCAGAATGCTGCCTGGTTTGGAGGGTAGGTCTTATGAGGAAAGGTTGAGGGAGCTGGGGCTTTTCTTTTTAAAGTGGAGGAGGATGAGAGGCAATTTAATAGAGGTTTATAAGATGATAAGGGGAATTGATAGACTAGACATCCAGAGACTATTTCCTCAGGTGGATGTAGCTAATAATTACATAAGCGGCCATAACTTTAAGGTTCATGGTGGGAGATATAGGAGGAATGTCTGAGGTAGATTCTTCACTCAGAGAGTGATTGGGGTGTGGAATACAGCGCCTGCTGTGATAATGGAGTTGGACACTTCAGGAACTTTCAAGCATTTATTGGATAGGCCATATCCAATAGGCACATGGAGCGCACCAGAATGATAAGGAGTGGGATAGCTTGATCTTGGGATTGGACATAACTCGGCACAACATTGAGGGCTGAAGGCCTGTACTGTCCTGTAATGTTCTATGTTTTATGTTCTATGGTAGCTTGTTGCATAAAGTTAAATCTTACAGGATCCAGGGTGAGGTATCTAAATGGATACAAAATTGGCTTTTTGACAGAAGCCAGAAGGTGGTTGTAGAGGATTGTTTTTCAAACTGGAGGCTTGTCTCAGGGATCAGCTGCTGGATACACTGTTATTTGTCATTTATATTAATGATTTGATGCAAATATAGGAGCATGGCTAATAAGTTTGCCGATGACACCAAGATTGATGGCATAATGGACACTGAAAAATGTTATCTCCAATTGTAACGGGATCTTGATCAGTTGGGTCAGTGGGCTGACAAATGGCAGATGGAGTTTAATTTAGACAAATGCAAGGTGATGCATTTTGGTAGATTGAACCAGGGCAGGACTTACTTAGTTAATGGTAGGACATTGGGACGAGTTACAGAACAAAGCGATCTAAACATACATGTTCACACCTCCTTGAAAGTAGAGTCATAGGTGAAAAGGTATTCGACATACTTAGTTTCATTGGTCAGACCATTGTAAACAGAAGTTGGAATGTCTTGTTGAAGTTATACAAGACATTGGAATTACTGTGTGCAATTCTGGTCACCTATTATAGGAATTATTAATCTAGAAAGAGTGCAGAAAAAATTTATAGGATGCTACCAGGACTTGATGGTTTGAATTATCAGGAGAGGCCGGATAGTCTGGGACTTTTTTCTCTGAAGCATAGGAGGCTGAAGGATGATCTTATAGAGGTCTGTAAAATAATGAGGGGCATAGACAGGGTAGATAGTCAATATCTTTTCCCAAAGGCAAGGGAGTCTAAACCTAGAGGGCATAAGTTTAAGGTGAAAGGAGAAAGATACAAAAGTGTCCAGAGGAGCAATTTTTTCAAACAGTGCGTGTTGAGTGTCTGGAACAAGCTGCCAGAGGTAGTAGTAGAGATGGGTATAATTTTGTCTTTTAGAAAGCATTTAGGTAGTTACATGGGTAAGATGGATATAGAGGGATATGGGCCAAATGCAGGCAATTGTGATTAGCTTAGGGGGTTTTAAAAAAAGGTAGCATGGACAAGTTGGGCCAAAGGGCCTGTTTCCATGCTGTAAACCTCTATGGACTCTATTTGTGACATAAGCTGATTTCCCACCACTGTCTGTCTTTACTAATCAGTCAGCTCAAAAATTGTTTTTCATTCATATAGTTATCTACTTGGGCGGGAGGTTGTGGATTGAGTGGTGAAGTGGGTTATTGGTTTATCACATTTAGGATTTGGAGATAAATTCAGTCCAGTCTCTACTGGAATGAAACCCCTCTAGTGGGTTCAAAGATTATCTTATAATACCTCACAGAAATTTAATTTGGAGAGGTACAGAATTATGACTTTGGAAATGGTAAAGTGATACACAGATGTTAATATTTTATTCTGCCACAAGGGGGAATTTTACTCTGCATCTATCCACTGTATACCTGACTTGGGAGCAGTTAATATTGACAATATGTTCCTTTTCCCAGCACTTAAATCTCTTATCATTATTCACACAAAAAGTCATATAATGCAGCTACATAAATGTATACCAGATTGTTGTGAGGTACGTTTAAGATCATTGCTGAAGGAGCAATAATGCCATCCATTATCAGGGACTTTACTCCTCTATACTTGTGCAATTCAAAAAACTTAGCCGTTGATTCTGTTGTAAATGCTGTTCAAGCAGTTTGTGCAGATAAGCACAAGCTTCAAAAACAGCTACGATTAATGCTGTTCTGGATTTCTGTTCCAAAGAACAAAATCCTGGATAATTGATATATTGCTGAAGAGTTGTAAGAATTTAAATTGTTGTTGTTTGTTGCAGGTCAGAGTGGTGCTGGTAACAACTGGGCCAAAGGGCATTACACTGAAGGAGCTGAATTGGTCGACTCTGTTCTGGATGTGGTGAGAAAGGAGGCTGAGAGTTGTGATTGTCTGCAGGGATTTCAGCTCACCCATTCACTGGGTGGTGGTACTGGTGCTGGCATGGGCACACTCCTCATCAGCAAGATCCGTGAAGAATACCCAGACAGAATCATGAACACATTTAGTATTGTACCATCACCTAAAGTGTCAGACACTGTAGTAGAACCTTACAATGCAACTTTGTCTGTCCATCAGCTTGTAGAGAACACTGATGAGACTTACTGTATTGATAATGAGGCTCTTTATGACATCTGCTTTCGTACTCTCAAACTGACAACACCAACCTATGGTGATCTGAACCATCTTGTGTCAGCTACCATGAGTGGTGTAACAACCTGTCTGCGTTTCCCAGGGCAGCTCAATGCTGACCTGCGTAAACTAGCAGTGAACATGGTTCCCTTCCCCCGACTGCACTTTTTTGTGCCGGGTTTTACTCCTCTAACTAGCCGTGGCAGTCAGCAGTACCGTGCCCTCACCGTACCTGAACTTACTCAGCAGATGTTTGATGCCAAGAACATGATGGCTGCCTGTGACCCTCGGCATGGCCGTTACTTGACCGTTGCTGCTGTTTTCCGAGGGCGCATGTCCATGAAAGAGGTGGATGAGCAGATGTTGAATGTACAGAACAAGAACAGCACTTATTTTGTTGAATGGATTCCCAATAATGTCAAGACAGCTGTCTGTGACATCCCACCAAGAGGCCTCAAGATGTCTGCCACCTTCATTGGCAACACAACAGCCATTCAGGAGCTGTTTAAACGCATCTCTGAGCAATTTACTGCCATGTTCCGGAGGAAAGCTTTCTTGCATTGGTACACTGGTGAGGGCATGGAAGAGACTGAGTTTACTGAGGCTGAGAGTAATATGAATGACCTGGTATCTGAGTACCAGCAATACCAGGATGCCACATCTGGAGAGGAAGCTGAAGAGGAAGAATTAGGTGGAGAAGAAAATTAAGCTATACATTGTGTATTATCTGCAAAGCTTCAGAAGTGCATGTCCTCATTTGCCATTCTGCACTTTGTTTTGATATCAAATGCTACTTTGTAAGGGAATAAATTTAAATAATTGCAATGCAGTTTTGTTGGAGTGTTGTTTTCAAATTTTGAATCCAACGTGTTTGTATTATTTAATGAGAGATCTTCAACACCAAAGAGATAGTGATCCATTGCTAAATTGATCTATAAAATGTACAGTAGCTAAGTGAAGATATCTTAATTATATGACAGTTGGTACGACGTAAAGAAAAAGACTTTTAATGAGATACGTGCAGATATAAAGTAATTAGAAAATTACTATTCTGTATCTTAATAAAAATCTTCCATTGATCTCCTGATCTCCAAAACCTTCCTTACTTCCTGCTGTCACACATTTCCATTATAAATTCCCAATATTGCTTTTGTTATGGAAATTGCCTATGTAAACTCATCACCTTGTAATTGCATAATATGGCCACTGGGTTACTTTTCCCATAGGCCCTGCTAAATGCTTTCTAAACATTTGCCGTGAACATTTCTGATCCACCTTTTTCCCTCAATAGCTGAAATTTCTATGTCCAAAGAAATGGTTATACTAAGTATATATTTTTAATGGCAGAATTTCTGATTAAAATGTATCCATTGAATTGTCTTTTGTGTCTTTTAATGCCTTCGTAAATTTTTTTACTTGATGTTCTCAAAGATTCCCAAAAATATAGGTTTATGGGAAGAAATCTGTTTGTGTATTGCTTCCTTCGAGTTAGTGGCCCACACTTGTCTGCCCCTGGGATTGGCAATGTCTGTGTAGGATGCCACACCATGCAAACAAGTTTCTTTTAAAGTTTTATCCAGATGCAAACTGAATTGGGTTGTGCAATCAAAGCGTGTACAATATGTCTATTTCTACAGGAAGCATTGGTCTTTTGCATACTGTTGGAATGTATTTTCATTTCTCACAGTTTGCAATCCATCCTTTACATTTTTTGAAAAAAATTGAAAGATAAATTTCAAAAACTGAATTTAAGTAAAGTTTACTTTGAGTATCAAAGCAGAGTGTGTGTGTGTGTGTGTGTGTGTGTGTGTGTGTGTGTGTGTGTGTGTGTGTGTGTGTGTGTGTGTGTGTGTGTGTGTGTGTGTGTGTGTGTGTGTGAGAGGAAAGTATGGTTATTCTGTGCAAGCTCAATTTGGGAGACGTACTAAAGGAAAGGCAGAAGTCAAAAAGCTGGAGCTTTCCTCAAACTAATGTTTAACCTTCAAAAAGAGTTACTTCTGAAGATATTTATTTAATTTATAATTTGCTGAAACTTAGGAAAGTTCATCATGGTGAGATGGGAAGGGTATAGAATTGGTTACAAATAAGTATTCCAAATACAAGTATTTTAAAAATTGGATTCTGCAGTCTATCTGAAGGAATTAGATAAAGGAAGAGAGGAGGATGAGGTTAAGGGTGCTGTCTCCCCTAATTACAGATCAGGAGAGTGCATGGTGCGTTAGGGGTGAATTGGGTGGCATGGTTAGAGCTGTTAGGTGGTTTTTTCAAAAGGAAAGAGGCAAGAGTAGGGACGGCAATAAAAGTGTTAGGAAGGGAAGTTAATAGGATAAAGAATGATAAAAGAGAGATGGTGGATGGATGATGCACAGAGCCACATTTTTCTCCAGTCCTACTCCAGATTCATCAGCTGGTGGCCCTCTTTTCTATCAAATCTCTCAGCCATCCATCAATATCAAACAAGCAAACAGGAAGTAAAAAAGGAGCCAGGAATAAAGTTTTATAGAGATTTGAAGAGAGATAAAGAGCAGAAGATGTGAGTGTGGAGCACAAGCACAAGGTAAGAGAAAATATATTTTGCTATTTATTATATGCAATGCCACATGAAATGAACGTCCCTACATTTACAGTGACATTTCAAAAGTACCTCATTGGCTATAAAGCACTTCAGGACATCTTAAAATTGTAAACTACAAATAGAAATACAAATTTTAATCATGTTTTTCCAGCATGAAAGTTTTGTATAACAATTTCATTTCAAGCCTGGATGTTGGAGCTTATGATAATGATGTTAGAATAGTATATAGTCTGAATTGTATCTCTGTAATACATCCAATTATCACGACCCAGTATCCTTGCATCACCTCTAAACTATGAATTCAGTTGGCACTGTAATTTCTTTTTTGCAATTCATTAAGTCCTGTTGATACACTTCAATGTTCCATTACAAATTCCTTAGTGTTCACATTTAGAATTAAACAGCCTTATATAGAACAAAGAACAAAACAGCATGGGAAACAAGCCCTTCGGCCCAACGAGCCCGTGCTGCCACCCCGATGTTCCCACCTCTACCCGTGATCCCTGTCTATGTTTATAGATTTATGGATTAAAAACCAAATTTGAGACAATTTAGGGAGAATTTGTTTTGCCAATTAGCCTAAGAGCACATCTTTGGGATGTGGGAGGAAATTGGAGCACCTGGAGAAAACCCACGCAAGCACAGGGAGAATGCGCAAACTCCCACAGAAACAGGCCCAAATCCATGTATCTGCACAGCACAGCGATAGTCACTGAGCTGTCGTCTTGCCCATCAAATGGTCCAAGTCAAGCGTACACTAACGACATGAAGCACTAGGATACTCTCGAAAAATCCAAGAGCAGCCCTCTCATGACCCATCGCTTGTATGCCCCTTGTTAGACAACAAGGCGGACCAAAGCACCTGTAGGATAAAAACAAGTCCATTAATATCATAAAGCCCTGTAATGGTAGCATCTGGCCACTGAGTGTGATAAAATTCTCCAGTACATTTTTCATAAAAATGTTTTGCTGCCTTTTTTGCTCACAAACTAAAATTTATGGTGTTTGAAATAGGGTTAACCAATTTTGTTAAAAATAAAAAAACTATGTCTTTTATTGCTTATTATTTCATTGAAGGGCATGATAGCAGTGTTAGCACTGCTGCTTCACTGGTCCAGGCACCTGGGTTCGATTCTGGACTTGCGTCATTTGCCTGTGTCGAGCCTGCATGTTCTCCTTGTGTCTGTGTGAGTTTCTCTGGGTGCTCCAGTTTCTTCTCACAATCTGAAAGATGTGCTGGTTAGGTGCATTGGCCAAGTTAAATTTGCCCTCAGTGTACCCAAACAGGTGGCAACTAAGGGATTTTTACAGTAACTTTATTGTAGTGTTAATGTAAGCCTACTTGTGATACAAATAAATAAACTTTTAAGTTTCATTACTTCTTCCAAAAGCATTAACTTACATTTGTTTTTTTTCTGATTATGCAATTTGATACTCAGCAACTGCAGCTTATATAATTCCCTCATGCAATTGTGCCAGCTTGACTAATGGAATATCTTTCTCTACATTATAGCAGTTTATGGTCAGTTGGTTTATAAATGAAATTGAAGAAAAACTATAGGACTATTTAAAAACTATTTCAAGTGAATTCTAAGTTTTAGAAGAAACATTTTTCGCACATGCAAGCGAATGATAAATAAATACAATGGTTCTCACTTCTGATTTGTAATTTGTGTATTTAGCTGAAGGACTCGTTCCTCTAATTTAAATTCATTTTTCAAAAACAAGTTGCATTTTGCAGCAATCGAGTTCTTATTCTCATTGACTGGGTTCTGTGTTACGTTGACACATGTGTCATACAATGGCAGTTAAAGAAAAGATAGGATTTACATTTCCCTAGAGCCTTTCATGACCTCAGGATGATACAAATCATTTTACAGCCAATGAAGTACTTTTCAAATTCATTCCCCATTGCAAGGTAGGAAACATAACAGGCAATTTGTGCACAATAAGCAGCTAGGAGATACACGACCAGTTAATTGGGTTTCTTTTTGAGGAACAAACATTGATGCTAAGAAAATTCATCGAAATTCACAAAATTGTCAAAATTATAAATTGCCTGACATTCTACTTGTATAGTTGTTACAAAATGTGTGTGTAGGATTCAATAATGGAATACCATAAAATCTCTACAATGCAAAAGAGGCCATTTGGCCCATTCATTCTGTAGTAATGATATGAAAGAGCATTCCACTCATGCCCTCCACTCCACCCTATCCCCATAACCCCACACATTTACCATGGCTAACCCACCTAACCTGTACATACTTGGACACTAAGGAGCAATTTAACATGGTGAATCCACAAAATCTGCGTATCTTTAGACTATGGGAGGAAACCAGAGTAGCCACAGGGAACCAACAGGGAGAATGTGCAAGAGGTGGCATGATGGCACAATGGTTAGCACTATAGCCTCAGGAATTTAGGCTTAATTCTGGCCTTGGGTCAATGTCTGTGAGGATTGTACACGTTCTCCCACGTCTGTATGGGTTTCCACCAGGTGCTCCTGTTTCCTCCCACAGTCCAAAGATGTGTGGGTTAGGTTGATTGGCCATGCTAAATTAACTCTAGATTCAGAGATTAGCAGGGTAAATATGAGGGGCTACAAGAATAGGGACTGGGTGAGAGTGTGGTCCAGTGCAGACTCAATGCCCAAATGATCTCCTTCTGCGTGGTAGGGATTCTATGAAGTCCACTCAGTTGGACACTCAAGGCTGGAATTGAACCCAGGTTAGTATTCTAATTGGATATTTATATCATTCATACACATGCTTCTCAAATCTCTTTGAAAATAGATATGGAATATTTATAGAATTGTTACAACACAGAATGAAACCATTTCATCAATTGGGTTCCTGCTGGCTCTGTAAAAGAGTCCAATGCCAACATCTCCAGATCATCTCTGTAAGAGCCCAGTATCACTCCTAGCCCCATCAATAGCCTTGCAATTCTCAGATGCTTTTGAAAGCTGTGTTTAAATCCACCGTCCTCTTGAGTCAGCACATTCAACAAGATAAGATCCATTTATCAATCATTAATCTGTTTTATGTTACTATTCCCACGAAACTCATTTCCAAATTCCATGGCCTGGGCGTTGACGCCTTCCTCTGTGACTGGATCCTGAACTTCCTAACTCACAGACCACAATCAGTAAGGATGGGCAACAACACTTCCTCCATGATCATCCTCAACACCAGTGCCCCATAAGGCTGTGTTCTCAGCCCCCTACTAAATTCCTTGTAGAGCTATGACTGTGTGGCGAAATTCCCCTCCAACTCAATTTTCATGTTTGCTGACGACATCACTGTAGTGGGTTGGATATCAAACAGTGACAAGGCAGAGTACAGGAATGAGATAAAGAATCTGGTGAACTGGTGTGGCAACAATAATCTCTCCCTCAATGTCAACAAAATGAGGGAGATTGTCATTGACTTAAGGAAGCAGAAAGGAGAACATGTCCCTGCCTATATCAAAGGGAACGAAGTAGAAAAGGTCAGAGCTTTAAGCTGTTTGGTGTCTAGATTACCAACAACCTGTCTTGGTCCCTCCATGCCGACACTATAGTTAAGAAAGCCCGCCAACAGTTCTATTTTCTCAGAAGACTAAGGAAATTTGGCATGTCAGCTACAGCTCTCACCAACTTTTACAGATGCACCATAGAAAGCATTCTTTCTGGTTGCATCACAGCTTGGTGTAGCTCCTGCTCTGCCTAAGACTGCAAGAATGGTAAAAGTTTGTGAATGTAGCCCAATCTATCACACAAACCAGCCTCCCATCCATTGACTCTGTCTACATTTCCCGCTGCCTCCACAAAGCAGCCAGCATAATTAAGGACCTCACGCACCTTGCACATTTTCTCTTCCACCTTCTTCCATCGGGAAAAAGATACAAAAGACACAAAGGAGTTTGGTTACAAGTTGTGTATCTCAGGGATCTGTTTTGGGCCCCCTGCTGTTTGTAATTTTTATAAATGATCTGGATGAGGGTATAGAAGGATGGATTAGTAAATTTGTGGATGACACCAAAGTCGGAGGAGTGGTAGATAGTGAAGAGGGGTGTTATAGTTTGCAGAGAGACTTGGACAAGTTGCAGAGCTGGGCCGAGAGGTGGCAAATGGAGTTCAATGTGGAAAAGTGTGAGGTAATTCACTTTGGCAGGAATAACAAATGTGTAGAGTATAGGGCTAATGGTAGGACTCTTAATAGTGTTGATGAACAGAGGGATCTAGGTGTATGTGTGCATAGATCCCTGAAAGTTGGCAATCAAGTCGATAAGGTTGTTAAGAAGGCATACGGAGTCTTGGCCTTTATTGGTAGGGGGATTGAATTTCGGAGCTGCAACATCATGTTGCAACATCATGTTGCAACTGTACAAAACTCTAGTGCGGCCGCACTTGGAGTATTGTGTGCAGTTCTGGTCCCCACATTATAAGAAAGATGTGGAGACAACTGGAGAGGGTACAGAGGAGGTTTACCAGAAGGCAGCTAAGAGGAGACCTTATTGAAACCTATAAGATGATTAGAGGTTTAGATAGGGTGGACAGTGATAGCCTTTTTCCTAGGATGGAGAAAGCTAGCACGAGGGGACATAGCTTTAAATTAAGGGGTGGTAGTTATAGGACGGATGTCAGAGGTAGGTTCTTTACCCAGAGGGTGGTAAGGATATGGAATGCCCTGCCTGCTGCAGTTGTAGATGCACCAAGTTTGGGGGCGTTTAAGAGGTCAGTAGATAAGTTTATGGATGAAAAGGGAATGGTTTAGGTTAGAGGGTCATTGCTTTTTCTTAATTGCAACATCGAGGGCCGAAGGGCCTGTTCTGCGCTGTATTGTTCTATGTTCTATGTAAAAGATCACATACTAACCAATTCAAGAACAGTTTTTTCCCTGCTGCTGTCAGATTTTTGAATTACTTACTTACCTTGCATTAAGTTGATATTTCTCTACATCCTAGCTATGACTGTAACACTATGTTCTGCACTTTGTGGGTTCCTTCTCTATGAACAGCATGCTTTGTCTGTGCAACACACAAGAAACAATACTTTTCACTATATGTTAATACACGCGACAATAATAAATCGAATCTAGTCATGCCGGGTAGACAAAGTTACAAGCAGAGATTAAGCTTTGTCATTATTTATGGATTGTTTAAAAACGGAAGTGTTATGGAGTTGCTGTGTATACACATCAGGGTGTAGTTGAATGTATCGTTGCTCTCTATTTTCCTGCCTGATTAGGTCTTTGAATAGCTTCAGGTATTTGATCCAAGAATTTGGCAGCACAGTCTAGCTGCTGACATCAATTCTGTCACCTCAAATCATATCTTCTTGGTGTCCCCCACCAGTCCCACCTCCCATTATGAGGGAATAATATCTGTGTTCTCAGGGCTGCTAACACAGTGCTCAAGAGAGCATGGTTGAAAACCGTGGCATGGCATGGTAGCACAGTGGTTAGCACTGCTACTTATCAGCTCCAGGGACCTGGGTTTGATTCCTGGCTCAGGTGACTGTCCATGCGGAGTTTGCACATTCCCCTCGTGTCTGTGTGGGTTTTCTCTGGGTGCTCCGGTTTCCTCATATAGTCCAAAAATGTGTGGATTAGGTTGATTGGCCATGCTAAAATTGTCCCTTCGTATCCAGGGATGTGTAGGTTAGAGGGATTAGTGGGTAAATGGATATGGGGTAAGGCCTGGAGGGAATTGTGGTCAGTAAAGACTTGATGGGCCAAATGGCCTCTTTCTGCACTGTGGGGTTTCTATGATTTTTATGAAAACTGCCTGCCTCAAACATTTGTGTCAAGTTGGTGGCACTCTACGTTCAAATCCCAGTCAGGTACGCAAGTATGAAAATTAAAACTCATAATTCACAGCAGTACTTAGGGAGCGATGCATTGGCAGTGCTGTATTCTGGATAAAATGTTTGTCCTCTGAGGTAGATATCCTGAGACACTATTTGGGGAATCATTCCTGATGGCCTGGCTAATATATATTCAGTTGGAAGTCTGACAATAGAACATAGAACATAGAACATTACAGCGCAGAAGAGGCCCTTCGGCCTTCGATGTTGCGCCGACCAATTAGGAACAAGCAGTGACCCTCTAAACTAAACCATTCCCCTTTCATCCATAAACTTATCTACTAACCTCTTAAACGCCACCAAACTTGGCGCATCTACAACTGATGCAGGCAAGGCATTCCATACCCTTACCACCCTCTGGGTAAAGAACCTACCTCTGACATCTGTCCTAAAACCACCACCCCTTAATTTAAAGCTATGTCCCCTCGTGCTAGCTTTCTCCATCCTAGGAAAAAGGCTATCACTGTCCACCCTATCTAAACCTCTAATCATCTTATATGTTTCAATAAGGTCTCCTCTTAGCCGCCTTCTTTCTAACGAAAACAACCTCAAATCCCTCAGCCTCTCTTCATAAGACCTGCCCTCCATACCAGGCAACATCCTGGTAAACCTCCTCTGTACCCTCTCCAATGCCTCCACATCTTTCTTATAATGCGGGGACCAGAACTGCACACAATACTCCAAGTGCGGCCGCACTAGAGTTTTGTACAGTTGCAACATGACGTTGCGGCTCCGAAATTCAATCCCCCTACCAATAAAAGCTAAGACTCCATATGCCTTCTTAACAACCTTATCGACTTGATTGCCAACTTTCAGGGATCTATGCACATATACACCAAGATCCCTCTGTTTATCAACACTATTAAGAGTCCTACCATTAGCCCTATACTCTACACATTTGTTATTCCTGCCAAAGTGAATTACCTCACACTTTTCCACATTAAACTCCATTTGCCACCTCTCGGCCCAGCTCTGCAACTCGTCCAAGTCTCTCTGCAAACTATAACACTCCTCTTCACTATCTACCACTCCTCCGACTTTGGTGTCATCCGCAAATTTACTAATCCATCCTTCAATACCCTCATCCAGATCATTTATAAAAATTACAAACAGCAGGGGCCCCAAAACAGATCCCTAAGCTACACCACTAGTAACCGAACTCCACGATGAATATCTCCCATCAACCACCACCCTCTGTCTTCTATCTGCTAGCCAGTTCCCAATCCAATTAGCTAAATCACCCTCCATCCCATACATCTGCATTTTCTGCAGAAGCCTTCCATGTGCCACCTTATCGAACGCCTTACTAAAGTCCATATATACCACATCAACTGCCTTACCCCCATCCACCTCTTTGGTCACTTTTTCAAAAAACTCAATAAGGTTAGTAAGGCATGACCTACCCTTCACAAAACCATTCTGACTATCCCCAATCAATTCATTTCTCTCTAAATAACTATAAATCCTATCCCTAATAATTCTCTCCAATACTTTGCCCACAACAGACGTAAGACTCACCGGCCTATAATTTCCCGGAAAGTCTCTCTTCCCCTTCTTGAACAACGGGGCCACATTCGCTATCCTCCAGTCTTCCAGCACTATACCCGTAACCAACGACGACCTGAAGATCAGAGCCAGATGCTCTGCAATCTCCTCTCTCGCCTCCCAGAGAATCCTAGGGTAAATCCCTTCTGGCCCAGGGGACTTATCTAACTTCAAACCCTCAAGAATATCTAGCACATCCTCCTTATCTACTTCAATACTTTCCAGTTTGCAACGCTGCATCCCAGTGTTCTCCACAACTACATTTATATCTCCCTGCGTGAATACCGAAGAGAAATATTTGTTCAGTGCCTCTCCAATCTCTTCAGGCTCCACGCACAACTTCCCACTGCTGTCCATAACTGGCCCTAACCTTGCCCTAACCAATCTTCTATTCTTAACATATCTAAAGAAAGCTCTCCTTGATCCTATCAGCCAAAGTCTTCTTGTGTCCCCTTTTATCCTCAACTCACTCTTTAGCTCACTCCTGGCTAATCTATAGCTATCCATTGCACTAACTGAGCCTTCAAGCCTCATCCTGACATAAGCCTCTTTTTTCCTTTTAACCAGCGAATTAACTTTTTTAGTACACCATGGTTCCCTTACTCGACCATTTCCTCCTTGCCTGACAGGGACATACTTATCAAGGACTCGCAGTAGCTGCTCCTTGAATAAGCTCCACATTTCAGATGTGCCCAGTCCCTGTAGTTTCCTAGTTGCACCCTAATTCCCTCCTTATGGCCTCATAATTACCATTCCCCCAGCTATAACTACTGCCCCCAGCTTCATGCCTATCCCTATCCATCATTAAGGTGAACGTAACCGGTCAACCACTGAGCACTGGTTAAAGAGATGCGTATTGTTTTCAGTGTGCTGTCTGGAGACAATACATATCTCTTTAACTTGTGCTCAGTGCTCCATCCACTCACATTGTTAGCCATTTTAAGACTTGAATAGCAGATTAGGTGTAAAGATTTGCATTCTAATCAGTAATCTGTAAACAGTCTGTGCTGTTATATGTGCTGTTTGAGACCAGAACACCTCATTCGCCTGACGAAGAGGTCAAAACACCTTGAAAGCTTGTGAGTTTACTATCAAATAAATCAGTTGGACTTAAACCTGGTGTTGTCAGACTTCCTATTGTGTTTACCCCAGTCTAATGCCGGCATCTCTATTCCATAATATATATTTCCCAGCCAACATCACACATTTTATGGTCATCAACATATTGCTGTTTATAGCAATGGGATAATGACCACACCAGCAATTCCTATATTACAACAGTGATGACAATTTTGAAAGTGCTTAATTGGCCTTGGGATGTCCTGAGGTGATGAAAGGTGCTATGGGAACACAAATTTTTATTGCTTGACTCCATTTTTTTTGTTTATATCCAATTCAATCCAAAGTTCACTTCAAAGCCTCAGCAAGTGAGACATTCCTGATCCAAGCTGACAAGACAGACTCACCACATTCTGTCTTAGGGTTGATCATGATGTAGAGATGCCGGCGTTGGACTGGGGTAAACTCAGTAAGAGGTCTGGCAACACCAATTTTAAATCCAACCGATTTATTTGATAGTAAATCTGCTAGCTTTCGGCGTTCGCCTGATGAAGGCACAAACGCCGAAAGCTAGCAGATTTACTATCAAATAAATTGGTTGGATTTAAAATTGGTATTGCCAGACCTCTTACTTAGGGTTGATCACCATGATCCACGCTGATTAGAGGAGGCATTGAAACCTCCAAGGCTTGATCTCATTTGTATCTTAGCCCAGATACTGCTTTAAAAAATTGCTTCCAATGAAGCCTCAGTGTAATCTCATGATTTCAACCAAGTGTAGCACATTGATACTACACTTGATTTTAGCCAAAATGCCGAGAAGCTGGTTCCAGCAGGATTGTTTTGTGAACATAGATGGAGATTTCTCACTCTGCTCCACAGGCGCTGTCCCTTTAAGAGTCGCGTGACCGCCCATTCCCTCCTCGCGCCTCACACCCACATCACCACGTGCTCCGTTGTGGACCCGCCCCCTCAGTCTGGAACGAACCAATCAAAAGTGAAAGTGGCAGTGGGCCAATGGGAGAAGAGATGAGCGGGCAGCGTTATTTGATTGACACCGCGCTGCACCAATAGAAAGTCAGTTGGATAGCGGCGCGGTGACGCAGTGCTATATAAGGCGCAGCGCAAACGTGCGGAGTCAGTTTTGCCGTTTGATTTTCTGCAGGTGTTGTCTTTAGTGAAGGCGCAGTTAGGAGGATGAGGGAGATCGTGCATCTTCAGGCAGGCCAGTGTGGTAATCAGATTGGAGCCAAGGTCTGTACCCCTAGTAACTTAGGCAGTGAGTGTGGGAATGGCGAAGCGGCCAGAGAGTCTCGGAGAGATTCTGGGTCGATGAGCTGGTAGTTAAGCGGAGAGGTGGTTTCAGTTGTTATTTCTGTTGAGGGGATGAAGAAGTGGGTGACGGTTATTGAAGATCGGGCCGGGTGAGGGCCAGCCTCGCGGCTCGGTGGACGGTTAAATTTCAGATCCGCCAATGGAAAGCACGGATTGGGACAGCGACCGTTGGGAAAGCGCGCGAGGGATAGCGTGCTGTGCGCATGTGAAATGCGGAGGCGGGGCCGAGGCTGCCGCGTGCGCATTGACATCACAATGCCGCGGCTTCCGCATTGTCACGATGTTGGACAAAGCTGTCCAGATGCTCAGTCACAACGGGGACAAAGAACCATAAGAGGCATTGTGGCAATAGGCAGGAAAAAGCCTTACAGCGGCCACCTAACCCATAGAACCCACACTGACAACAATCCCATCTGGGCCATATTCCTGTAATCCATCATAAAAATCATAGAACCCTACAGTGCAGAAAGAGGCGCTTTGGCCCATTGAGTCTGCACCAGACACAATCCCACCCAGACCCTACCCCTATATTCCCTACCTATTATACCCACTAATCTGCACATCCTTGGACACTAAGGGGTAATTTCTTAGCATAGTCAATCAACCTAACCTGTACATCTTTGGACTGAGAAGAAATTGGAGTACCCAGAGGAAACCCATGCAGACACAAGGAGAATATGCAAACTCCATACAGACGGTGACCTGAGCTGGGAACTGAACCCTGGAGCTGTGAAGCAGCAGTGCTAACTACTGTGCCATTTCAAACATATGTTAACACTACTAATGAACCTGCCACTGAAGACAATTTAGCATAGACAATCAGCTAACCCTTACATATTTGGACTGTGGGAGGAAACCCATGCAGATGTGGGGAATATGTGTGGACTTTGCCACAGTCATAAGGCTATAATGCTAACTGTGCTGAAAACAGCTATTGTATCTGAACCACAAGATAGAATACTGACATTTGCAGAAAGGAGGTTACTTGGCTTATCCAATCTGATGCAAATCTCCAGGAGAACATCTAACCCATCTCCAACACTATTCCCATAACTCTGCATGTTCATCAAGCCTAATACATCTAACTTGCATTTACGTAGAACAATACAGCACAAACAGGCCCTTCAGCCCACGAGTTGCGCCGATCACATCTACCAATCCACAGACCTATCTATAACCCCCTATCCTATTCGTTTCCATATACTCATCCAGAAGTCTCTTAAAAGACCCCAGTGAGTTTGCCTCAACAACCTCCGATGGCAGTCGGTTCCATTCGCTCACCACCCTCTGAGTGAAAAACCTACCACTGACATCTCCTTTGTACTTGCTTCCCTGCACCTTGAATCTGTGTCCTCTCGTAGTGACCATTTCAGCTCGGGGAAATAGTCTCTGAGAGTCCACCCTATCTAATCCTCTCAACATTTTATAAACCTCTATCAGGTCGCCTCTCAACTTATGTTGCTCCAGTGAGAAGAGCCCCAGCTCCCTCAACCTATCTTCATAAGGCCTGCCTCCCAATCCAGGCAGCATCCTTGTAAATCTCCTCTGAACTCTCTCAATAGCCTCTACATCCTTCCTATAATGAGGCGAAAATTTCTTAGCATAGTCAATCAACTATCGACTATGATATTTCTTTGAATTAATGTAGAAAACCCACACTAACATGGAGAGATTGTGCAATATCCATTATATTGTAGGCACCCAAAGGCCTACAATCCAGTTTCTTAACACTGAGGCAATAGTGCTAATCACTGTGGTGCCTTATTAGGCCAAAAAGTTTGGCCGAAGCAGTTGGCTTTAAATTATCAGAGGAGGATGGAAGATGAGTCAACTTCTTGATTAAACAGGATGACATTGCTTATAATACCTTGGGTGACTCAGCAATAGATCTATGCCAAGTTATTTTATCTAGATACTTGTTAGGATCACTCAGCAATTTAAGATCATAGTTAAGAGACAGTGTAATTAAAATTACACACGTCATAATTGTTTCTACATGAATTTCCTATCTATTGACTACCAAGTATTCCATATTTGACTTGAACAGATCAAACAACTGTTACACACTAGGTGATATTCTGGTGTGCTGGAGAGATTATGTTATGGATAATGGTCTGCAATTAAATGGTAAGCAATTTCAGGATACGTGCAAAATGGAATATTGATCACACCCTAGATCTAGTGATCTAGCTGAATGATCCACATGATGATATCCCCAGTTCTCAATGTAGGTGGACCATCTACCATCATCGATGTAGATGATGGTAGATGGACCATCATCTGATAGATGATGGCGCATCTATCAGTTGTAGATGCGCCAAGATTGGTGGCATTTAAGAGGTTAGTAGATAAGTTTATGGATGAAAAGGGAATGGTTTAGGTTAGAGGGTCATTGCTTTTTCTTAATTGGTCGGTGCAACATCAAAGGCCGAAAGGCCTGTTCCGCGCTGTAATGTTCTATGTTCTAAACAGTATCTCCACATTGCATTGCTGTATTTGAAAACATGTTTTAGTCAAATATTCTATTACCAGCAGAGCTTATATTTGGCAGACTAGTGCATTCTATTCCCCAAATGACTTAAAAACTAAAAAGATGACCAACACAAACAATAAAAACATCAATACAGAATTGCCAAATTCACAGTTGGGACAGCAGATCTGAATCCAAAATACCACAGAAGGTCGGTGGTAGCCAACTGAGTTAAAAAGGACTTCTTTAGAATCTAGGTCCAGTGAAGTCATTGAACACTAGCTGTAACCAAGGACAAATCAGATTAATTCTAACCCCTCAACCATCATAAGATCCTATTGCAGCTAGGAAAAGCTTTCAAATGAAACCAGGAACAACAGCCAAGAATAACAATCTCAGAGATTGCCGATAACAATTAAAGACATCTCTGGATAATGTTTCGTGACAAGATCTAGTGTACCAGCAGATTATCTCTGCTTTTGACTCAGCTCCATCAATTATAATTGGTTATGTATAGGTTAATAAACATGAACAACAGGTATTGTAAATAGTTGTGCTTTTTTGGAAGATGGAAAATATCTTTACAAAGGAAAGGGAATGTTTTAATATGACTTGAAGAGTTTGCAGCATAACATCATTAGTGAGGAAATGTGTGAGGCAAATTGGTTTTAGTTACCTTTTTGCTTTCAGCAGACAACATGCAAAATTGTGCAACTCTCATTAAGTTTTATAATCCATGCTTATCTATTCATGTGCTTAGTTTGAATAAATTAACCGATGATGTGTTTACCCAATCCTTTTAATATAAAAATCACAACAAAAGAGAGTGTA
Organism: Sphyrna mokarran; assembly: GCA_024679065.1. Lineage (NCBI taxonomy): Eukaryota > Metazoa > Chordata > Chondrichthyes > Carcharhiniformes > Carcharhinidae > Sphyrna > Sphyrna mokarran. Next base: position 43,264,952 of record JAGIQG010000025.1, read on the forward strand.
AATAATCAAGCTTATTAATGAGTTGAGTTGGTCTGAGAAATGTATGGAAGTGGAAATAAATATCATTCAAAGAGATGCAGGTTTATTTGGAAGGCCAGTTTGGAATTGTACATCACCCAGGTTGTGAATATTATTGCTTAGATTTGAATCTGTGACTGAAGGGTATAGTATTAGCAGGGGCTAAAGATTATGGATGGAAATTTCCATTCTGTTGGCTAAATGTCATTTAAGCGGAGAGTAGCTCACTGGTGTTAAGAATAAGATTTCATGCTGTATTTTTTTAGGCACTACTTTTAAATAAACTTTTCACATGTTTCACTCTGCTTGTGGTAGAGTGACTGATTCACTCACTCCATATCCCTTGAGCTCATCAATCAGGTGATACTTCATTTAAATACAATCCCAGCACATATTTCAAGTCAATTCAGAAGGATGGCTATGAAGCAGGCAGCACCAAAGTTTTCAGAGGGAGCACTGGCCAGATTGGTGGATGACAGCAGCAAGCAAAGCCACTAACTCCGTGTGGGAGGCAGTGGCAGCGCAGGTATGCGCTAGCACACTATATAGGACTGGCATCCAGTGCAGGAAGAAGATGAACAACCTCTTCCATGTAGCCAGAGTATGTTACTCTTATTTGTCACTACTCATGCATCCATCATACTTTCACTGAGACCTCATTACCATTCACGGTACCCCACTCCCAGTTACCAACTATACATATCAGGCATTAACATCTAACAAACATTCAATAGAAAGGAGGGAGCACTGGTGCACAAGAGTGATACCTGAACTCAAAATCATCACTATTTGAGGAACGAGCGCTAGGGCTTACAGAGGAGGAACAGGACCACACCTGTACTGAGAACAATGTAGATGCAAGATAAAATTGGGAACCTTCAATAAAGAACAAAACAGCATGGGAAAGGCCCTTCAGCCCAACGAGCCCGCGCCGCCACCCCTGAATGCTATCTTCCATGTGAAGGAGTTCGTTAAGAGTGCTCCTCTGTCCTTCCTGTGAGAATGTTAGATTGGTTGACTCATGCAAACTGAACATAGTAATGCCAGTGTCATCCTGGTAATGAGATGCTCACCCCAACTCCATGGCCAAGTCACCACCCTTCCCCTTCATTTGGGGAAGCCTGGTATTAGCAATAAGATCACAACAGCTGAAGCCTTGAGACCCATTCCACTGGCACCAGTTACGTTCTCATCAGCATCCTAATTACAGAGGAGCCTGCATCAGCAGAGATGGGTAGGTTTGCCTATCATTGTCCTGATGTTGCACTGATCAGTTGGAGTTCTCAGCCAGACAGGAATCGAGACATTTGCAATAGATCTTAGAGGAAGCGGTACTCATCCTCCTGCATTGTATGGTCTATGGGCAATCTTACACTGCAGTATCAGGACTGAGGTTACTCTGCCACCACACAAAGAAGAGATAGCCCCCCCACCCCCTCAAATGATGGGACCCAAGTGTCTACCCTAATTCTGATCACTAAACCAAGAAGCTGCCAAAGTATCCCAAGGCCTCAGCCTCATTTGGGCACTTGCCATTGCCCAATGGCCTTGCTGTTTTCATTTGGGATTTTCCTTGCTATATTCCTCATGAGAGATTTCCTCGCCTCCTTGCAGCACCAGGTTATAGAGGGTGTAACAGATCAGTGATGTGCAAAACTCTCTGGGGAGTTATATGGAGTGGCTCCACAATCTCTAGGATGGCAGTTTGTTTTACCAAAGTACAAGTTGCAGCGTGAACCTATTATAACGGATCTCTGCTACACTCAAGTCTCTACCCAAGGTGTCGTCACCCAGATAAGGAATATCCCTTATCCCCAAGGAGCTTCCTTGTAGCTGTTTCCTGTATCTGAGCGGCCAAGAAGTAGCTGTTGTGAATATTCCCTGGGACTCCAGCATATACACCTGTAGAACGCACTTGACGTGGTCGCACTTGAACTGGACGTTAAGGGAATGGAAGCCCTTATGGTTCGTGCACTAGATGCCATGGGGAATGGAGAGCCGTGTGTGTAGTCAACGGCTTTCTGCATTTGGGGTAATCCAGATATGTGGATGAACCCCAAGACTCTGGCATCCTTGCTAGCCTGGTCCGAGTCACAACTAATGTAGTTATGTGCTCTTGCGAAGAGCAGATCCATAACCATCTCAATACACTTGTGTGGAGGCCTGGTGGATGTCACAAAAATCACCAGTGGACCCATTTGCGCAGAAATTTTGGATGGCTGTAAATTTCAGTTTTAGAGGCAATGGGTGACCCCCAAGACCATGTGGCGCTAATTTCATAACCAGGCAACGGTGAATGATCATGTCCCTGGACATCGCAGTGTTCTGCAATGGTTCCCACCCATCTCCAGGTAAATCATCTGCCATCAGTACACTCGCCCAGTAATGCCGCTTCCAAGCGGCAACTATGTAGTCCAACCTCTGGCAGCTGAACAGGCCTTTTGTTCTCAGGGTTCTGCTCCTGCCTCCATAATGCTGGCATAATTGTCCCTGACCCACAGTTAGTAGGGTCATCAACTTTACAAGTCCTATGATTGTAACTTTGCAGTAACTTAAAGGGAAGAAAGGGAATTAGTGGCCACTGAGGATTGCTGTCTATAACCTGACTCGTTGCTCATTCAGCCTTGAACACCCCACCAATGTTGAGTAACTACGATCACCCTTTCAGTGAGCTTCACTTGTTTACTATCAATCACGTTAGCCAAAACCCTGACACAACCCTCTCCCAACTATCCACTTGCATAGCCTCATTAGCTCATAGGCTCTCAAAGGGCAAAATCAAAAGGCCCATGGGTTAACTGTATGACCCTGTGCATGTGTCTTGGGGGTGGGATGGTACTGCAAGTAAACCATTGCAGAAGCACATTTTGTTGTTGAGTGGCTTGCAGAGCTCTCCAACTTTTGATCCTTGGATGTCAAACATAAGCTAACCTCATCTCAGCAAATGCTGTGGACAAGCCATGTGGTGATCAGCACTACTACCTCAGCGCCAGGGAGCCTGGTTTGATTCTGCCTTAGGTACTCAAACAGGTGCCAGAGTGTGGTGACTAGGAGTTTTCGCAGTAACTTAATGGCAGTGTTAATCTAAGCCTACTTGTGACAATAATAAACTTCTAAGCCTTTGTTTTCAGGAATGGTGGGGCTCAAAATGAAATGGGTTAGCTCCTGATTACTAATCCTATATAACAAGTATGTAAATATGTATAATTGTTTCATTCATCAAAGCTAAGGAATGTTAATAGTTCCTGTGGCCTAATGGTATAAGTCACTGAACTGATTATCTATAAATCTAAATCAGTGCTCTGGGCCCCTGCTTTAAATCCCACCATGGTAGATGGTTTCAATTAAAAAAAAGGTCCAGTGACAAACATGGCTAAGCTCAAATTATTGCTTGTTGCCTAGACACACCTTGTCTCTCTATCAAGGAGACTTTTCCCTTAACATTGGGGATCAGAGGATGTTGCATGGGGACAGTCCCATGAGGGCATAGAATGTATTAGTTCACATTTCCCAAGATGCTTCCTCTTGTCAGCTTTGTGGAATCCATGACCATGCATGTATAGGTTGTTTTAGACTGCACTCTTAGCTATTTAACACATTTTTTGGACTTCAGCCCCACACTCCTGATCTATGGGCGCCTGGTGCAAAGGGGGAACATGGAAGGATGAGAAGTGCCTTTTGACCTTGTTCCTGGTCAGGGTTAAATTTGCCATCAGATTCAGGCAGTGGGTGGCCCAGGAGGCCACTTGACCCAGTAGTCTGTCTTCTGTGCGTGCTGAACACCGCAGGGACTGAGATGCTTTATCAACACTCTTAATTACATTTTAGTTTAATGTTTTTGTTTGTAATTGAATAAGTGCTAAACAGTCCTAGGATGATAAGACAATTTAACAGGCGGATTTTACAGCTGAATGATAAAGACCATGAAGAAACTAAGGCAGGTTACTACATCAGTCACACTAATGTTCATAACTTTGGTTAGATTGGTTTCAATGTTGTGGAAAGAATGGAAGCTTGATTACAAGATTCAAAGAATTTTATCTGAAAATACTCCTTTGTTCTTACCTCGTCGAGTTCCTGGGCACGAAACAGGCTGGCACCAATGCTGTTACAAAATCATGGAATGGTACAGTGCAAAAGGAAGTCACTTGACCCCAGTGCCTTGAAGAAGCTGTCCCACTAAAACCATGCCTTGCCCTTTGGTTACAGGTATGCTGCAGTTGCTTCTTGGAAGACATTGATTTATTTTCACCATTTTATTGCCCAAGTCATAAATTCTATAAAATGTTATTAGTTTCTCATAATTTTCTCTTACCAAACCTTTCACAATTCTTACATCTACTAAATCACCATTTAATTGAAATCTTGCATCCCTGGTATCTTTCTAGTAAATCAATATACCAACCAGAAAAAGAAAAGACTACTTTATCAACACTTTGCTAAGAATATCATTTAACCTCAACAAGTAGGAGAGGATCATAAAATACATATCAGCTAATTACTTCATCTAATTTGAGTAACCCCAAATTTGTTCTGATAAATTGATAACTTGTCATTTGCTGTGATTGAATAAGCAAGATTGGTGGAAGAACCCTTTTACTCTGACATTTTGTGGTCCCCAAGTGATCTGGTGCATTTCAGCTCAGAATATTAATGGGTTTCTGCAAAGAGAAGAGCAATGTTAGTACATGAGGTCATTAACAAAGAACATTATCTTTCATTTAACTGTTCAGACATCGTCAAAAGTATTTCAAATTCAATCTCCAGTGTTGTAGTGACGAGGAGGGGGTACTGTACTTGTGTCATAAAGTATTGAATAACATTACTTTTAATCTTTTGGGGAACAGACTCCAAAGTGCTGGATGGCCTGTTACTGTTTGTTTATTCTTGTGACTTGTTGAACATATTAACAATACAACTTTTTTTATAGTTCTGGGAAGTCATCAGTGATGAGCATGGCATTGATCCCACAGGAGCCTACCATGGTGACAGTGATCTTCAGCTAGAAAGGATTAATGTCTATTACAATGAGGCTACAGGTATTAATTGATTTAAGATATTGATTATATTTTTGTTTACATTATGAGCATTGCAATTAGGACTTGCATTTATTATTTTAAACAGGTGGAAAGTATGTACCCCGGGCTATTCTCATGGATTTGGAGCCTGGTACTATGGATTCTGTTCGCTCTGGGCCTTTTGGACAGATTTTCAGACCAGATAACTTTGTATTTGGTAAGTCGAGTATCTAAAACTGGTTGGCACGAATTGTTTTAGTGCAATTCATTTTGAGAAGTTATTTATTCAGATGCTATTCTGTGGTTCTTGATGGGGGGTCGTAATTAACAGAGTTTATGGAAACCACTGATGGCAAAATATCTTTGCCATCAAGATTGCTTTGTACTAATTCCTGAAGGAAATGCCACCATGATCAAATCTTTGAAAATGACATGGCCCTATAATGAAATTTAAATTTTGATGTTTTGTTTTTCCCACCTAACCAAATATTTGTGAAGGTTGCAACAAAACTTCTTTATTTTGATTTCATTTGAAACTCTGGAATTAACTGGTATTTTCCCAAAAATGTGCATCATAATCTTTTTCCTATGCAACTTTGATTCCTCCCTTCTTAGTTTTGCATCTGAGAAAGTTTTTGTGCTTTTTTTTAGTTTTGTATTTAGTTCTAATTAAAGAGATCTGTTTATTACAGTAATGTCAATTTATCAAGGATGTATTTCAAATAACTAATCCATTGTCGCAATGACCTAAAACTAGTGGAATTTAAACATATGGGGGTGGATTCTCTGGGCCTACTAGCTCTGATAACAAATTGCGATGGCCTGGAGTACCGGGCGTAGGTGCAAAAAAGAGTTTTGTGCAGTCGCAGTGCTCTTACCCAGCCCTGATTGGTTTCCTGATACATGTTCAGATTCACCAACTTAAATATAATTCCACTATTCACCCACCTCCCCAGCGAGATCTGTGGTGGATGGGTTTTAGAACATAGAACATTACAGCACAGAACAGGCCCTTCGGCCTTCGATGTTGTGCCGACCAGAATAAAAAGCAATGCCCCTCCAAACTAAACCATTCCCTTCTCTTCCATATACTTATCAATTAACCTCTTAAACGCCACCAAACTTGGCGCATCTACAACAGCTGCAGGCAGGGCATTCCACTCCCTAATCACTCTTTGAGTAAAGAACCTACCTCTGATATCCGTCCTATAACTCATACCCCTTAATTTAAAGCTGTGTCCCCTCGTGCTAGCTTTCTCCATCCTAGGAAAAAGGCTATCACTGTCCACCCTATCTAAACCTCTAATCATCTTATATGCTTCAATAAGATCCCCTCTTAGCCGCCTCCTTTCTAACGAAAACAACCTCAAATCCTTCAACATCTCTTCATAGGACCTGCCCTCCATACCAGGCAACATCCTGGTAAACCTCCTCTGTACCCTCTCCAATGCCTCCACATCTTTCTTATAATGTGGGGACCAGAACTGCACACAATACTCCAAGTGCGGCCGCACTAGAGTTTTGTACAGTTGCAACATGATGCTGCGGCTCCTAAATTCAATCCCCCTACCAATAAAAGCTAAGACTCCATATGCCTTCTTAACAACTTTATCCACTTGACTGCCTACTTTCTGGGATCTATTGACACATACACCAAGATCCTTCTGTTCCTCAACACTATTAAGAGCCCTACCATTAGCCCTATACTCTACACATTTATTGTTCCTGCCAAAGTGCATTACCTCACACTTTTCCACATTAAACTCCATTTGCCACCTCTCGGCCCAGCTCTGCAACTTGTCCAAGTCACTCTGTAAACTAAAACACCCCTCTTCACTATCTACCACACCACCAACTTTAGTATCATCTGCAAATTTACTGATCCATCCCTCAATACCCTCATCCAGATCATTTATAAAAATTACAAACAGCAGGGGCCCCAAAACAGACCCCTGAGGCACACCACTCGTCACTGAACTCCACGATGAATATCTCCCATCAACCACCACCCTCTGTCTTCTATCTGCTAGCCAATTCCTAACCCAATTAGCTAAAATCACCCTCTATCCCATACATCTGCATTTTCTGCAGAAGTCTTCCATGGGCCACCTTATCAAACGCCTTACTAAAGTCCATATATGCTACATCAACCGCCTTACCCCCATCCACCTCTCTGGTCACTTTCTCAAAAAACTCAATGAGGTTAGTAAGGCATGACCTACCCTTCACGAAACCATGCTGACTATCCCCCAATCAATTCATTTCTCTCTAAATAACTATAAATCCTATCCCTAATAATTCTCTCCAATACCTTGCCCACAACAGAAGTAAGACTCACTGGCCTATAATTCCCTGGAAGGTCTCTCTTCCCCTTCTTAAACAATGGGACCACATTCGCTATCCTCCAGTCCTCCGGAACCACACCCGTAACCAACGAGGACCTGAAGATCAGAGCCAGAGGCTCTGCAATCTCCTCTCTTGCCTCCCAGAGAATCCTAGGGTAAATCCCGTCCGGCCCAGGGGACTTATCCAACTTCAAACCCTCGAGAATTTCTAACACATCCTCCCTATCTACTACAATACTTCCCAATTTGCAACCCTGTACCTCAGTGTTCTCCATAGCTACATTTCCAGCACTCTGCGTGAATACCGAAGAGAAATATTTATTCAGTGCCTCACCAATCTCTTCAGGCTCCACGCACAACTTCCCACTGCTGTCTATGACTGGCCCTAATCTTGCCCTAACCAATCTTCTATTCTTAACATATCGAAAGAAAGCTTTAGGATTCTCCTTAATCCTATCAGCCAACATCTTCTCGTGTCCCCTCTTAGCTCTCCTCAATTCACTTTTTACCTCCTTCCTGGCTAATCTATAGCTATCCATTGCACTATCTGAGCCTTCAAGCCTCATCCTGAGGTAAGCCTCCTTTTTCTTCTTAACCAGCAAATCAACTTTTTTCGTACACCAAGGCTCTCTTACTCGACCATTCTCCCTGCCTGACAGGGACATACTTATCAAGGACTCGCAGCGCTGCTCCTTGAATAAGCTCCACATTCCCGATGTTCCCAGTCCCTGTAGCTTCCTAGTCCAATCTATGCACCCTAATTCTCTCCTGATGGCCTCATAATTACCCTTCCCCCAGCTATAACTACTGCCCCCAGCCTCACGCCTATCCCTGTCCATCACTAAGGTGAACGTAACCGAATTGTGGTACAGATCCTCACAAGCAAGGACCTGCATGTTGGACCTGAGGGTTGAGGAAGCACCACCAACCCTATAGTACCGAGACCATCCATTTCCCCCAGAACTCCCCCACTTCCTAACTGCCTGCCCTGGAGATGTTCCAGCCTGCACAGCTGTGCACTCAGCCGCACCGTACATTATGAGCATTCCTCTCCATTCCAATCATACTCTTTGTGTAACAAATTCAAAGCAGTGCCTTGAAAATGACTTCACTTTGCAGCTCAATGGATTTCTTTCATCCTGCAGCCACCTGTGTTTGTTTTGAATTCCCTTCGTGGTTAAATGAAGTACTCCATTGAATCTGATAAGATTGACAGAATCTCAACTTCATTGATAGTCAGTGGTTTAATTTCCTCTTTGCAAGAAAGGAAGTGAACTTGAATTTGCATAGCTGATGGGCAAAATGCAGATATTGATCACAGAGCTGCCTGAAATCATCTTGCCAAGATGATCTTCAGGTGTACTAGGGCTAGAAGAGGCAATCCAGCCATCCCGGCAGAGAATGACAGAGTCAACCCTTTCCCTGAGCCCAAGCACACCCAACCCCCAGGATCTTGAGGGACCCTTCCCCTGCAGCCTGGCATCAGCAGAGGGACAAATGACCACTCAGCCTACCTTCTTGAGCCCCCTTGAGACCCAGAGCATATCGGTGCTCAGGGCAGTGCATAGTTAGCACAGCCAAGGCGTGTGGATTGAAGTAGGGCAGAGAGAGGGAGTCAGGTCTGGTCGCCCTCATGCCTACGTGGGGGATGAACTCTTATTTGTAGGTAGGTGGGGGAAGATACCCCCTGTTTATTGTGGGTTTAGTGCTGCTCTCCTGGTCAGTGGGGAGCCACCATTTCATTTTTTGGGGCGGGAAGGGGTCCTGTGTCAGTACAGCAGAGCTTGCCAGCTAGTGGCTCAAAATAGGTCGGGAAATCCTACCCGAAAGATGCTTCTGTATTATCGCTGGCATGGGCACTTGGCCATGATTCTCCCAAATTGGGATGATATAAGGAGATCAATTTTGAGCTTTGGGATGTCTCACTGTGCAAGAGATTATTTTAGTGTGTTGATGTGCTCCTTTCCAGACAATTTATTTTGCTTTTTTTTGCAGGACAAAGTGGTGCTGGTAACAACTGGGCCAAAGGGCATTATACCGATGGGGCTGAATTAATTGACTCTGTTCTGGATGTGGTGAGGAAGGAAGCTGAGGGATGTGATTGCCTTCAGGGTTTTCAGCTCACCCATTCACTGGGTGGAGGTACTGGCTCTGGCATGGGCACTCTCCTTATTAGTAAAATCCGTGAAGAATACCCTGACAGAATCATGAATACTTTCAGTGTTGTGCCTTCACCAAAAGTGTCAGACACCGTAGTAGAACCCTACAATGCAACTCTGTCTGTCCATCAGCTTGTGGAGAACACTGATGAGACCTTCTGTATTGATAATGAAGCACTGTATGATATCTGTTTCCATACTCTTAAACTGACAACTCCCACTTATGGTGATTTAAATCACCTAATGTCAGCCACTATGAGTGGTGTAACAACCTGTCTGCGTTTCCCAGGGCAGCTCAATGCTGACCTGCGTAAACTAGCAGTAAACATGGTCCCCTTCCCTCGTCTGCATTTCTTTATGACTGGCTTTGCTCCTCTAACTAGCCGTGGCAGTCAGCAGTACCGTGCCCTCACCGTACCTGAACTTACCCAACAGATGTTTGATGCAAAGAACATGATGGCTGCCTGTGACCCTCGCCATGGCCGTTACTTGACTGTTGCCGCCATTTTCCGAGGGCGCATGTCCATGAAAGAGGTGGATGAGCAGATGTTGAACGTACAGAACAAAAACAGCACTTATTTTGTTGAATGGATTCCCAATAATGTTAAGACAGCTGTGTGTGACATCCCACCCAGGGGCCTTAAGATGTCTGCCACCTTCATTGGCAACAGCACTGCTATCCAGGAATTGTTTAAACGTATCTCTGAGCAATTTACTGCCATGTTCCGGAGGAAAGCTTTCTTGCATTGGTACACTGGTGAGGGCATGGATGAGATGGAGTTCACAGAGGCAGAGAGTAATATGAATGACCTGGTATCTGAGTACCAGCAATATCAAGATGCAACGGTTGGAGATGAAGGTGAATTTGAGGAGGAGGGTGAGGAAGAGGCTGCATAAATAGAATTGTATATTTTGAACTTCTAAAACATGTTTTCTTTGTTATATTAAGACCTGTTTCTGAAGTTTGTCTTTTTTCCTGTTCTGTAGTTTTGTGTTTTCTGATATTAACTGCTGATTTTGATTTAAATAAAGATTGTTGATAGTAATTTAGATTGTTCTTCCCTCCATGTTTTCAATTTAGATCATGCAAACATATAAAGGTCTTTGAACTTCAGTATATTGTAAAAGATTAAATGATACAGCCAAAACTAGTCCAATTACTATGTTTAAATTCTGGTTGGACTACAGATTACACTTAATTGATCCATAGCAATGAATGCCCTAGTGTTTTGAGTTCACACTATCAAAATGCAACACCCACTTTCAGGGAGCTATAGACTTGATCCTGATGGAGTGAAGGGAGGGCAATTGGGGACCCCAGGATTTCAGTTGGTGCCCCTGGGCATGGGCATATTGGCAATGCCATCCTGGGCACTGAGGCAAAGTGTCACTGTCTATTGGGGGCAGTACCAAGGGAGCAGGGCCTACATGAGATGATTGTTGTAGGAGGGGAGGTTCTGCTGCCATTCTGGCATTAGGATCAATGGGGGCAGGAGGGAGGCCTGCAATTTGGAGAGGGGTCAGGGTGGTCTGCGTGGGGGGTATGGGGGTCTGCATGATGATGGTATCTGCACTGTGAGGGAGGGCTGGCAATTGGGCCTGCCTGGGTGAGGGGCTTAAATCTAGACTGGGAATAGCTGAGGTGGTCCACAATTGGGTGTAAGGATAGGGGCTTGCAGCACTACACATGCACAGAGGCCTGCTAGTTTCAGCCTCCTTGGTGGGAATAGCCGCCGCCACAATCACCCCCTCTCTGAAGCCCACTGATCTTTACATTGAAATCTAATGATATTCACGCTGGTGGCCTCTGCATTGCAGCACACGTGGGAGTTTCTAGTGTGAACTGCCACTGAGAAAAGCAGTGTGAATTATTATTCTCTCAAATTCAACAACAGATTTTACCATTGTGCTTGTTTTTGGGTTTTTGTGGTTGTAAAATGAGGCATAAAGCGATTAGCACAATTGGCACTGCTTTTCGCAACCAGTACCATTTTACGACGATAGAATTTCCAGCATAGTCAGCTTCTCAGCGGAAATGGGCAAGAGGCAGGTTAATTTATTGAAATGTAATTGAGTTTTTTGAAGGGGGCAACCAAAAAGGTAGATGAAGGCAGTGCGGTTGATGTTGTCTTTGACAAGGTACTGCATGGTAGGTTGTTGCATAAAGTTAAATCTCATGGGATCTAGGGTGAGATGTTTAAATGGATACAGAAGCCAGAGGATGGTTGTAGAGAATTGTTCTTTTCAAACTGCAGGCCTGTGACTAGCGGTGTGCCTTAGGGATCAGTGCTGGGCCCACTGTTGTTTGTCATTTATATTAATGATTTGGATGCAAATATAGGGGGCATGGTTAGTAAGTTTGCTGGTAACACTAAGATTGGTAGCATAGTGGAGGAAAGTTATCTCCATATACAGCGAGATCTTGGTCAATTGGGCCAGTGGGCTGACAAATGGCCAATGGAGTTTAATTTAGACAAATGCAAGATAATGTGAGGATTGAACCAGGGCAGTATTTACTCAGTTAATGGTAGGATGTTGGGGAGAATTACAGAACAAAGGGATATAGGGATACATGTTCATGGCTGCTTGAAAGTGGAGTCATAGGTGGACAGAGTGGTGAAGAAGGTATTTGACATGCTTGGTTTCATTGGTCAGAATATTAAATACAGGAGTTGGGACATCTTGTTGAAGTTGTACAAGACATTGGTAAGGCCACATTTGGAATACTGTGTACAGTTCTGGTCAGCTTATTATAGCAAGGATATTATTAAACTAGAAAGAGTGCAGAAAAGATTTACTAGGGTGCTACCAGCATTTGATGGATTGAGTTATCAGGAAAGGCTGAATAGACTGGGACTTTTTTCTCTGGAGCGTAGGAGGCGGTGATCTTATAAAGGTCTATATAATAATGATGGGCATAGATCAGCTAGGTGGTCAATATCTTTTCCTAAAGATAGGGGAGTCTAAAATTAGAGGGCATAGGTTTAAGGTGAGAGTGAGAGATACAAAAGTGTCCAGAGGTGTAATTTTTTTCACACAAAGGGTAGTGAGTGTCTGAAACAAGCTGCTAGAGGTAGTAGTAACGGCAGGTACAATTTTAGCTTTTAAAAAGCATTTAGATGATAACATGGGTACAATGGGTATAGAGAGATATGGGCCAAATGCAGGCAATTGCATTTAAAAAATAATAAGGGTGGCATGGACAAGTTGGGCCAAAGAGCTTGTTTCCATGCTATAAATCTCTATGACTGTAATTGATGCAAAGAAGCTTTTCAATGTTAGTGAGCCCAGAGGTGAATCGTGCAAGCTCGCCTGCCTTTATGACCTCACTGGGAAAGTTATTGTCAACAAGGAAAACATATACCGCTCAGGAACAAGGAGCAGTTGATTTGGCCTCGCCAGTGGAACTGGAGTCATTGAGGTCTCTGAGGAGACCAAGAGCTGTGGGGGGAGTGCCCCTTGGGCCGTGCCAGACTGGCAGTGCCACTCTGGGACACTGGACAATGCCCACCAGCCAATGCCAGGGAGTAATGCCAATGAGGGAGGCATCCTGATGCCACTCTGCTGGGAGCAGTGGTGGAGGGAAGGACCAAAGGGCCTGTTTCCCGTACTGTTTTGTTCTTTGTTCTTTGATCGGTTTGGTGAGGAGGGGGTTGGAAGAGAAAGGGGGCCCACTGCCATTCATCTGCGGTTGGTGCAGTAGCTTGCAATCAGTGAGGGAGAGAGGCTGTGGTCAGTCTGGGTACCAGAGAGTTGGTGAAGGCTGAATCTACAGCTATAGTTCCCCCAAGTTCTGGGAGATTGAGCTATTTCAGGCTGCCTGCAGTAGCAGGGATGTGACGGCTCTCTGGCAGATCCCTGCTACTACATATGTGCAGCGTCAGAGATCTGCACATGCGCACTACCTCTCTTTGCAGACTTTTGGCTGCATTAAGCGTCACGCACAGGCTTCTGCAGTGAGCAAGAGACTTGCACAGAATTTTGCAGCCTGAGTTCATATGGCGGGGGTGGGGGGGGGGCCTTAAAAACACAACCAAAAAACTGATCTGGAACTCTCCCAGTTCCATGCCCACCTGGCACATAGACTAAAAATGGTAAAAAATAACATCCTTAGAATTTTTTGGTGAGCGTTGTGGCCCTTATGATCTTGTGGTTTAAGATTGCTCTTGGAATAGTAGGGTTAGTGATCTTCCCAAGAATAAGTTCGACGTTCATTTTTTAAAATTTATAAATGACTTGGACATTGCAATTCAATAAAACTTCAACATTTGCTTACAAACTTGGAGGAGCGACTGACAGGATAATAACCAACAACAGCATTGGTGCATAAATAGATTAGCTCAGAGATGGGTAAACCTTTTGGTTGTGGGGTCACAGTTAACTACAGAAATTACATAGAGGACCCTATTTAAAAGAGAAAGTACCAAGTGCAATCCAATCTGATGTACCTATTTTACAGACCATGTTCCTTTCTCTCAAGACACAAAACCCTAAAACAATGCAGCTTTCACTTTCTACACCTTTGCTGCATTCTAGTAGGAACAGAAGACTCTTTTGCAACTAGTGCAAAAAGAACTCACTGAGATGGTGATTTGGCAGAAAAATGCTGCATAAACTCAGCAAGTCCAGCAGCATCTGTGGAGAGAGGAAAGTTAACATTTTGGGTCCATATGGCCCTTCTACAGAGCAGAAATGGGGTAGAAATGTAATGAATTATACAGCTGGGGGGTGGAGGAGTTGGAGCAGAATAGAAGGACAGGGGTGGGCTAGAGCAAAGGAGAGATTGAAAGTTGTCAAGGACATAAAACAAAGCGATGGGTTAACGGTCCCATTAAGGACTGGAGAGTGTTAATAATGGAAAAAGGTAAGGTAGCAAAGTGTGTTCATAAGAAAACAAAGGTCAGTGTTCAATGGGAGTAAAATTGAACAGGTGATGTGGTGAGGTTGTGTTGGGTAAGCCCAAAAATCTAAAAGAGGGGGGTCAAGATAAAGCGGAAAGTTCAGTCAAAAGTTGAACACAAACGTTGAGTCCAAAAGATTCTAACATGTCTAATCTGAAGACGAAGTGTTTTCCACTTTGCACACTTCAGTCCTTAATGGCACCATTAACACACTCCTTTGTGTTATGCCCATAACAAGTTTATCAATCTCTCGTTGCTCCGACTATTCCCTGTCCTATTCTGTCTCACCTCTGCCCACCTCTGACAATATAATTAGTTATATTTCTATCCCACTTCAGTTCTATAGAAGGATCATAGGGACTCAAAATGTTAACTCTGTTTCCGGAGATGACCTGCTGAATTTATCTAGCATGTTCTGTTTTTATTTCAGATTTCTAACAGCCATAATATTTTGCTTTTATCGAAAAGACAGCAGTTATGGTGGTAATGTTGCTGAACTATTAAAACAAGGTCTGGACTAATGTTCTGGTGACATAGGTTCAAATCCCATTATGGTATTCAATGGTTCAACCTGCAAACGTTAGTCTCAGTAATGGTGAACCAGGACAACTATCATCAATTATTGTAAAAACTCATCTGTAAACCTGCTATCATTCCTGACCTTGCATGTGAGACTAAGGCTATGTGTTGATTCTTTGAGCATAAGAGTCAGGATGTTATGTTGCAGTTTATAAAATTTTGATTAGGCCACACTTGAGTATTGCATTCAATTATGGCCGCCACATTCCAGGAAGGATGTGGAGGCTTTGGAGGGAATACAGAAGAGGTTTACCAGGATATTGCCTGGATTAGAGGGTGTGAGCTATTAGTAGAGGCTGGACAAACTAATTTGTTTACTCTGCATCAGTGGAAGCTGAGGGGAGACCTGATCAAAATATATATATTACCAGAGACAGGGTTGACAGAATCTTTTTCCCAGTGTTGAAATGCCTAATACTAGGGGCATGCACTGAAGGTAAGAGGGGGAAAGTTCAAAGAAGATGTGAGAGCTAAGTTTTTTACACAGTGTCTGGAACATGTCTAGAAAGATTGTGATGCAGGCAGCGTGTTATCCATTTTAGATAAGCACATGAGTATGCAAGGAATAGAGGAAATAGACCAAGGGCAGACAGAAGAGATTTAGTCTAATTTGGCATCATTTTCAGCACAACATTGTGGGCCAAAAGGCTTGTTCCTGTGTTGTATTATTCTATGTTCTTCATTGCGCTCTGAAATTGCCAAGCAAGACACTCAGGGATGTGCAGCAAACACTGACGTTGCTGGAAATGCCCTCATTCCATGAAAGAAAAAAGAAAATGCGCGTTTCAAAATGCTAATTAAATTTCTGATGGTTTTCAAAATATCACTTAATCACATGAAAAACAAGTTTGATGTTCTGATCTAATCAGATATTCACTTTTACGGCAATTTAACTATTTGTCAAGAAGGATATTTAATGGCTTGAATTTTGGAAAATAGTAACGAATGAATGTAATACTGCTTCAGTATTTATGATGTATAGATGCCGGTGTTGGATTGGGGTGGGCACAGTACGAATTCTCACAACACCAGGTTAAAGTCCAACAGGTTTATTTGGTAGCACGAGCTTTCGGAGCATTGCTTCCTCATCAGGTAAGTGGAGAGTTGGATTCACAAACACAGCATATATAGACAAAGACACAATTGTAAGATAATGGTTAGAAAGTGAGTCTTTTCAGGTATTCAAGTCATTACAGGTATAGATAGTGCAAGTGGAGTGAGAGATAATCACAGGTTAAAGACTTGTGAATTGTCTCAAGCCATGACAATTAATAAGATTTTGCAAGTCCAGGCCAAATAGTGGGGGTTACAGATAGTGTGACATAAATCTAAGATCCTGGTTGATATCGTCCTCACTGGTGCAGAATTTGACTATCACATTCCCCTCAGTGAATCTCTGTTGTTGTGTGTCTTGAAGGCTGCCTTGGAAAACGCTTACCTGAAGATTGGAGGCTGAATGCCCTTAACTACTGAAGTGTTCCCCAACAAGAAGAGAACATTCCTGCCTGGCGATTGTCATGTGATGTTCATGACAAAATGGGATACAAGGACAGGTAGCTAGATGGATAAGCATCTGGCTTGGTAATAGGAGACAGAGAGTAATAGCGGAACGGTTTTTCTGTAGCTGGAGGTCGGTCACTAGTGATGTGCCGCAGGGCTCGGTACAGGGACCTCTTCTATTTGTAATATATATAAATGACTTGGAAGAGGGAGTAAGTGGAGTGATCGGCAAGTTTGCAGACGATACAAAGATGGCTGGACTTGCGGATAGTGAGGAACATTGTCAGGCGATGCAGCAGGACATAGGCTGGTAGCTTGGGCAGACAGATGGCAGATGGAATTCAATCCTGATAAATGTGAGGTGATGCATTTTGGGAGAAAGAATGTAGGGGGGAGGTATATGATAAAAGGTAGACCTATTAAGAGTATAGAAACGCAGAAGGACCTGGGGGTGCAGGTGAACAAGTCTCTGAAGGTGGCAGAGCAAGTGAAGAAGGTTGTGAAGAAAGCATATAGTATGCTAGCCTTTATAGGAAGGAGTATAGAGTACAAGAGCTGGCCTTTAATGTTGCAGTTGTATAAAATGCTGGTTAGACCTCATTTGGAATACTGTGTCCAGTTCTGGTCGCCTTACTACGGGAAGGACGTGGACACTCTGGAGAGAGTGCAGAGGAGGTTTACCAGGATGCTGCCTGGTATGGAAGGTCTGAGTTATGAGGAGAGATTAGGCAAATTGGGACTGTTTTCCTTAGAAAGACGTAGACTTAGAAGAGATCTGATAGAGGTGTACAAGATTTTGAAGGGGATTGATAGAGTAAACAGGGTTAAGCTTTTTCCTAGGATGGACTCAAATAGCACGAGGGGTCATGGGCTTAGGGTGAGAGGGGTAAGGTATAATTTGGATGCTAGAGGGAGTTTTTTCACACAGGGTGGTGGGGGTATGGAATGCGCTGCCAAGTAAAGTGGTGGAGGCAGGTACTCTGGAGTTATTTAAGAAATACTTAGATGGGCACATGAACAGAATGGGAATGGAGGGGTATAGAAAACTGATTTAAAATAGGGATCATGAGCATTGGGAAGTGTGTAAATACATGATGATATCGATGTACTTGTTTTTATCCTACAGGTGCTTTGGTCCACCTTGTTGTCTAACGTGGGGCATACACGCGATGGGTCGTGAGAGGACTGCACTTGGACCTTTTTCGAGAGTATCCTACTGCTTCACATCGTTAGTGTATGCTTGACCTGGACCATCTGATGGGCAACACGACAGCGCAGTGACTATCGCTGTGCTGTGCAGATACATGGATTGGGCCTGTGTCTGTGGGAGTTTGTGCATTCTCCCCGTGCTTGCGTGGGTTTTCTCCGGGAGCTCCGATTTCCTCGCACATCCCAAAGATGTGCTCTTAGGCTAATTGGCAAAACAAATTCTCCCTAAGTTGTCTCAAATTTGGTTTTTAATCCATAGATCTATAAACATGGACAGGGATCGCGTGTAGAAGTGGGAACATCGAGGTGGCGGTGCGGGCCCGTTGGGCCAAAGGGCCTGTTTCCCGTGCTGTTTTGTTCTTTGTTCTTTGTTCTTTGTCTCAGGACATCCTTTCCTGCAGGATGTGAGGTAAATAATGTTGGTTGAGTCGCAAGAGTATCTATTGTGTAGCTGGTGGACAGTGTTCTCACATGAGATGATGGCATCTGTGTCCATGATCCTGCATGTCTTGCAAAGGTTGCTGTGGCAGGGTTGTTTGGTGTTGTGGTCACTGTTCTCCTGAATGCTAGGTAGCTTGTTCCGAAGAATGGTCTATTTGAGGTTCTATGATTGAAGGTACATAGAGAAGTGTGGGGACGGCCTTGGTGAGATGTTCATTCAATGGTGAATGGCAATTCAAGGTGGTGGGAAGGTAATCGGATGGGCATCAAATGCTGTCCTAATCAGCAATGTCCACATTGCATGAAAGAATAAAACAATCTGTATTGTAAAGAGGAAATTACAAATGTAGATTTCAGATGTTTGAGGAAGAGAAGTAATTCGGACTTCATTTTGCATTCCGATGACCTATATTTTAAAATAATACTTTTATTTATAAAATAACAATGTGCAGTTTTACTGCAAAGAGCTAGAATTAGTTGAAGCAGTAGGATGAAACACTAAGAAAGAGATGATAATGCCTCTATTGGGAAAGTGGTGCAATTATAGTGCAACAGAGGGTGGTGGGGGTATGGAATGTGCTGCCAAGTAAAGTGGTGGAGGTAGGTACTCTGGAGTTATTTAAGAAATACTTAGATGGGCACATGAACAGAATGGGAATGGAGGGGTATAGAAAACTGATTTAAAATAGGGATCGTGAGCCTTGGGAGTCCCATGGGTTTTGTCCGGGTGCTCTGGTTTCCTCCCACATCCCAAAGATATGCTCTTAGGCTAATTGGCAAAACAAATTCTCCCTAAATTGTCTCAAATTTGGTTTTTAATCCATAGATCTATAAACATGGACAGGGATCGCGTGTAGAAGTGGGAACATCGAGGTGGCGGCACGGGCTTGTTGGGCCAAAGGGCCTGTTTCCCGTGCTGTTTTGTTCTTTGTTCTTTGTTGATTTTAATTAAGTGCCGGGCTATAAAAACTGATAATAAAAAGTATAACCATTCTATTTTCTGACATGAAATCTGAGATCTTTTCAGAATGCCTCATAGCTCTGTAGATGAAATCAGAGATCTCCCTTTCGACCAAAAAAAATTGTCTTGTCTTAATTGTATGTTTGTATTTTCTGAATATTTTAATGTTTTTGATT
This sequence comes from Sphyrna mokarran, assembly GCA_024679065.1. Classification (NCBI taxonomy): domain Eukaryota; kingdom Metazoa; phylum Chordata; class Chondrichthyes; order Carcharhiniformes; family Carcharhinidae; genus Sphyrna; species Sphyrna mokarran. The sequence goes on from JAGIQG010000025.1 coordinate 43,284,259, forward strand.
TTAACATTTCAATGTTTTAATAAAAACTAGTTTAGTTGAAGAATTTCATTGAACGGAATAAGCTTTTTTGATTTTGTGAAATGAAATGTTCAATGAAAAATCTTTAAATTAATCAAAGAACAAAGAACAAAACAGCATGGGAAACAGGCCCTTTGGCCCAACAAGCCCGCACCACCACCCTGATGTTCCCACCTCTACCCGCAATCCCTGTCCATGTTTACAGATCTAATCAGCCCACCTAGGAGAATTCCCACAACAATTTGTCTGAGTGCACAGTAATATAAAATATATTAATATAATACTCATTCTGAAATTCATCAAAGGGCCACACAGTTCCAGATAATTGTAAAATGTAAATGTGCCAGTTTCTTTGATGTCTTCTCAAAGGCCATACTCAGATAACTGAGGATGAAGCATTGGTTTGTGGTTTGGAGTAGGCTGTTGATCCATTGTTCTGTTGTTACTTCAACTATCCTACTATAAGAAAGTGGGGCAGAGATCTGTTAAAGGACATGTTAAAGCTGGACTCAATACTTCTAATAACTCCATTTTGAGTTGCCAGGCATCACAATCAAGGAGCATCTTCTTAGTTTATCTACTTTGTTGTTTGTCAATTCTTCACAGTTTTTACAACATCAGTTACTTCCATTTAACATCATTACATGGAGCTGTACTACTGTGGACTTCATCAATGACCAACTATTTGCTTCCTGCTTAGGACGGTTGCTTACAGGAATTTTGTAGCTGTAAGGACATCACTTCAGATTTCTGAATTCTGAAAACTACATGGTATTACCGTTCCATTTCACAACAGCCATTCAATATCTAACCAGGTGATTTCAGTATGAACGAGATTGGTATTTCTTGATACTGAATCTTGTAATCATTTCTTGGATGTAAGTGTCACTCAGAAGAACAGTTACTAACCATTCTGAGTCGCTTTTGAGACGTATGATAGGACTTGAATTGTTGCAGTCTGGGTGATGAAGGTGTCACCCCACCCCCCCCGCCCCCCCATCTCCCCTCCCCTCCATCCTCCATCTCCCCTCCCCTCTATCCCCCCATCTCCCCTCGCCTCTATTTCCCCCCATTCCCTCCCCTCCTTCCCCTCCCTCCCACCCCCCCTTCACCTTTCCCTCCACACCTTCCATTCCCCAAACACTGTTAGACTGTGAAATTTAGGATTTTGCAATGTATGTGCGCTACATGAAAATTTTGATTTGATTTATTATTGTCACATGTATTAACATACAATGAAAAGTATTGTTTCTTGGGCATTATACAGACAAAACATACCATTCATAGAGAAAGAAATCACAGAGTGCAGAATGTAGTGTTACAGTCATAGCTAGGGTGTAGAGAAAGATCCACTTAATGTGAGATAACTCCATTTAAAAGTCTGACAGCACCAGGAAAGAAGCTGCTCTTAAGCTGTGACGTCAGATTTTTGTATCTTTTTCCTCATGGAAGAAGGTGGAAGAGAGAATGTCCAGGGTGCTTTGCTGAGGCAGTGGGAAGTGTAGACAGAATCAACGGATGGGAGGCTGGTTTGTGTTATTGATTTGGCTATGTTCACGACCTTTTGTAGTTCCTTGTGATTTTAGGCAGATTTTCCTGCTCCCATCTACCCGTGCAGAATCTGGTACAGATCCCAGTATTCTTGTGAGGCACTACTACAGGCTGTCCATCACTACACTTAGTCTCAAAATGGGACAATTCTGCCTATTGCCTGGAATTTACTTGGCATCAACATTACTTGCCTCTTCCATCCCAAAACCTGGATGTTGTTTAATTCTTGCTGAAAAGACTGTTTCTTCAAATTAATAGTGAATAGTCAAATGAAAAGATATCACAAAGAGAGCTTGAAAGTTGAAGCCAAAATCTAAGAAATAAGATCTCTAGAGTATTATTTGGATTATTCCTTATTCCATGCACTATAGGAAATAGTGCTTATTTAGAACCATATTGGAAAAAGGTATCAAAGGAAATGAAAGAATGACTGAATTGAAAAAGAACCCTAATGAAATGGGAAAAAATAGTGTGATCAATATAAGGGGAAATAAAAAAACTCTCAAGCAGATAGGCAAATGGATAGTTTTATTCATTTTTGGTCTATGGGTATTGCTGGCAAGGCCAGCAGTTACTGATTATTGTTGACCAAGAACCTCTTAAGCTATGGTAAAGATACCTCTATAGTATTAACTGGAGTTACAGTGTTTTGACTCAGAAGTTTTACAGAGTATTGTTAGGAATATCTGAACAGAAATAGGCCATTTCACACTCCCGAATCTTGTTCCCTTTGATGAAACCATTAGTGATGTGATCTAACTTAATATTCCTGCCTGTTCCTTATACTACTTCATGTTATTGGATCAAATATAGCCTATCAATCACAGATCTAAAATTTTTAATTGACCAAGGATCAATTGCTATTTGCAGAAATTAGTTCCAAACACTATTATGCAGAATTGTTTCTTAATTTCACTTCTGAAAGATCTGCCTTGAATGTTTATATTATGTTCCATAGACCTTGTTTCCCTGATCAATGAAAATTGATTCCATTTACATTTGTTCCCTTTAATATCTTGAAAATTTACTATAACTTTCCCAGAGCTACTAAATTCAGGGTGTACAATTCCAGTTTAATAAAAACAGGAGATGCTCCAATTTTCACCAATTTCACGTTGTGCTTATAACAGCCTGTCTCTGATTTATTCATCCCAGTATTACTGGATCTCAGCAATCACGGGGCTGTTCTTTTTAAATAATTACCCAGCACTTATTCCGAGTCCAAATAGGGAGCTGGAAGCCAGGAAGTCAGCCCTACTTCTGATGAGCCCTCACCAAGGTGCTGGATGGGATGAAACAGAGGTGCGAAATTCTCTAGGTCATGTGGGTTAGCCTGGGCTTTCAAAATCTCACTTACTGTCCTGGCTGGAGACAATACACATCTCTTTAACCTTAACCCTCTCTCCATTCACATTGTCTGTACCTTTAAGACTTGATTACCTGTAAAGATTCACATTCCAACCACTATTTTGCAAATTGAGTTTGTATCTTTATGTGCCCTGTTTGTGAATAGAGTTCCCACTTAACTGATGAAGGAGCAGTGCTCTGAAAGCTAGTGCTGCTAAATAAGCCTGTTGGACTTTAACCTGTGTGAGACTTCTTACAGGGGAGGTCCCAGAGGATTGGAGAATAGTCAATGTTGTTCCCTTGTTTAAGAAGGATAGCAAGAATAATCCGGGTAATTACAGACTGGTGAGCCTTACATCAGTGGTAGGGAAATTATTGGAGAGGATTCTTCGAGACAGGATTTACTCCCGCTTGGAATTGAGTGGACGTATTAGTGAGAGGCAATGTGGTTTTGTGAAGGGGAGGTTGTGTCTCACAAACTTTATCAAGTTTTTCGAGGAAGTGAGGAAGATGATTGATGAGGGTAGGGCAGTGGATGTTGTCTACATGGACTTCAGTAAGGCCTTTGACAAGATTACTCATGGCAGACTGGTGCAGAAGGTGAAGTTGCATGTGATCAGAGGTGAGCTAGCAAAGTGGATATAAAACTGGCTCAGTCAAAGAAGACAGAGGGTAGCAGTGGAAGGGTGTGTTTCTGAATGGAGGGCTGTGACAAGTGGTTCCCTCAGGGATCAGTAAACATAGAACATAGAACAATACAGCACAAACAGGCCCTTCGGCCCACGAGTTGCGCCGATCACATCTACCAATCCACAGACCTATCTATAACCCCCTATCCTATTCTTTTCCATATACTCATCCAGAAGTCTCTTAAAAGACCCCAGTGAGTTTGCCTCAACAACCTCCGACGGCAGTCGGTTCCATTCACTCACCACCCTCTGAGTGAAAAACCTACCCCTGACATCTCCTTTGTATTTGCTTCCCTGCACCTTAAATCTGTGTCCTCTCGTAGTGACCATTTCAGCTCGGGGAAATAGTCTCTAAGAGTCCACCCTATCTATTCCTCTCAACGTTTTATAAACCAGTGTTGGGACCTTTAATGTTTATAATAAATATAAAGGATTTGGAGGAAAATGTAATGGTTTGATTAGTAAGTTTGCAGACGACACAAAAGTTGGTGGATTTGCAGATAGCAATAAGAAGCATCAGAGGATACAGCAGGATTTAGATCAGTTGGAGAGATGGCAGATGGAGTTTAATCTGAACAAATGTGAGGTGATGTGTTTTGGAAGGTTTAATACAGATAGAAAATATACAGTAAATGGCAGAACCCTTAAGAGTATTGATAGGCAAAGGAATCTGGGTATATAGGTACACAGGTCACTGAAAGTGGCAATGCAGGTGAAGAAGGTAGTCAAGAAGGCATACATCATGTTTGCCTTCATTGGCTGGGGTATTTGAGTTTAAAAATTGGCAAGTCATGTTGCAGTTTTATAGAACCTTAGTTAGGCCGCACTTGGAATATCGTGTTCATAGAACATAGAACATAGAACATAGAACAATACAGCACAGAACAGGCCCTTCGGCCTTCGATGTTGTGCCGACCAAAATAAAAAGCAATGCCCCTCCAAACTAAACCATTCCCTTCTCTTCCATATACTTATCAATTAACCTCTTAAACGCCACAAACTTGGCGCATCTACAACAGCTGCAGGCAGGGCATTCCACTCCCTAATCACTCTTTGAGTAAAGAACCTACCTCTGATATCCGTCCTATAACTCATACCCCTTAATTTAAAGCTGTGTCCCCTCGACCAATTCTGGTCGCCAGACTACCTGAAAAATGGTTTTGGAGAGAGTATGGAAAAGATGTACCAGGATGTTGCCTGTTATGGAGAACATTAGCAATGAGGAGAGGTTAGAGAAACTTGGTTTGTTCTCGCTGGAATGACGGAGATTGAGGAGCGACTTAGTAGAAATCTACAAATTGTGAGAGGCATGGACAGAGTGGATAGTCAGAAGCTTTTTCCAAAGGTGGAAGAGTCAATTAACAGGGGGCACAGATTTAGGATGAAAGCGGAAAGGTTTAAAGGAGATATATGAAGCAGATTTTTTTACATAGAGAGTATTGGGTGTCTGGAATTGGGCAGATAGATGGCAAATGGAATTTAATCCGGATAAATGCGAAGTGATGCATTTTGGCTGGAAAAATGTAGCAGGGAGTTATAGGATAAAAGGTAAAACTATCTGGAGTATAGAGACGCAGAGAGACCTGGGGGTGCAGGTTCACAAGTCTCTGAAGGTGTCAGTACAGGTGGAGAATGTGATAAAGAAAGCGTATGGTATGTTAGCCTTCATAGGAAGAGGTATAGAATACAAGAGTAGGAGTCTAATGTTGCAAGTGTATAGAACGTTGATTAGGCCTCACTTGGAGTACTGCGTCCAGTTCTGGTCGCCGTACTACCGGAAGGATGTGGAGGCCCTGGAGAGAGTGCAGAGGAGATTTACCAGGATGCTGCCTGGTATGGAAGGGCTGTCTTACAAGGAAAGATTGAACGCACTGGGGTTGTTTTCCCTTGAAAGATGTCGGCTGAGAGGGGATCTATTAGAGGTATATAAGATTATGAGGGTATAGATAGAGTAAATGGTGGTAAGCTTTTTCCACCATTAGAAATGGATAGAACGAGGGGTCAAGGGCTCAGGGTGAGGGGGGCTATGTATAAGACGAATATTAGAGGCCAGTTTTTCACACAAATGGTAGTGGGGGTGTGGAATGCACTGCCGAGTAAGGTGGTGGGAGCAGGCACGCTAGGGTTGTTTAAGGGTCTCTTGGACAGACACATGAGCAGTCTGCAGATAGAGGGATATAGGAGGACTGTTTAAATATCCTATTTGTTTCCACAGGATGTTCGGTCCACCTTGTTGACCAACAAGGTGCATGCATGCGGCAGGTCATGCGAGAGCTGCTCTTGGATGTTGCTTCAGGAGTGGCCTAGTGCTTCATGTCGTTAGTGTATGCTTAAACTGGACCATCCGATGGGCAACATGACAGCTCAGAGACTATCGCTGTTGCTGTGCAGACACATGGATTTGGGCCTGTGTCTGCGGGAGTTTGCGCGTTCTCCCCGTGGTTGCGTGGGTTTTCTCCGGGTGCTCCGGGTTCCTCCCACATCCCAAAAATGTGCTCTTAGGCTGATTGGGTAACAAATTGTCCCTATATTGGTCTCTATATGTCATTAAGACGTTAGGACGGCAGCTCGGGCTCGTTGGGCCGAAGGGCCTGTTTCCGGTGCTGTGTTGTTCTTTGTTTTTGGAACTCACCAGGGGAGTTAGTGGAAGTGGATACAGTGATGACATCTCGACAAATACACGAATAGGATGGGAATAAAGGGATATGATCACCAGAATAGTAGGTGGTTTTAGTTAAGTCAGGCAGCATGACCTGTTCCTGTGTTGTAATTTTCTTTGTTCTTTGTTCTATACAGTATACCATCATATAATCCCATTGCTTTGTGGGTTCAGGAAGGTCAGGAGTACTCCTCCATATCTCAAATAGAAAGTTTAGGCCTCCCATTTCTTGGGTTTTCACAACTTCCCTTTCAGGCAATCTCTTGCTAGTGAGTCGGTATTTGAAATTTTCAATACGCATCTTTAGATTGTCTTCATTTAGAAGCTTTTCATTATCATGAGTATAACATCAGCAGGTTAAGCTTAGTCTAGCAATTTATAATTGTTAAGTGGAATATGGATATTAATCTCTGTGCCAATATATCCAAAGCAGAAGACTTTATAAATCCTGATATTGACCTGACATCCTGTTCCCTTTCCAACAGAGCTATCATCCAGGTTAGGATTGGAGGCTGACACAGCTTATACAGATGAGGTTTGTCAGTTAAAATCTTGATGAGTTTTCCCTGTCCTCATGACTCATGCCTTGTGTTAAAATTAAAGTAGTGGAATTATCTCAGTAAAGAATCTGATTCTTGTGTAAAGCCTGTGCTTTGGCACCATTTGGGTTCTTGCCTGCTGAACTTCACAGGACAAGAAGCAATGTTGTTCAGAACCATGCTTTATTTATCACATTCCAGTCTATCTTAACAATGCCTTTTCTTTCTTCTTTGATATTTTCATGTGTTTACTAAGCTTCTGTTACAAATGCTATGACATACCAATAAAATCCTCAGATAACGTGACTTTGGAAACCAAATTACAGACAGTGGATTTGTCTATGAGCAATTCTAGAATTCTTGCCAAATGTTGATCCGATATCAAAGTTAGACCCTATAAAACACAAGAATTGAACATGTGAGATTCAGAATAACAGTTCTCATTACGTTGGCAGGCAAACGATTGAGCCCCTAAAGTTCAAAGGTAGGAATGTACCACTAAATCACTACATCCCACAGGATAACAGTATAACTGTATCTCAGGATGCTGTGGGAGGCTAGGGAGGAAATTGCGGGTCCCCTAGCCAAGATATTTAAATCATTAGCAACCATAGGTGAGGTGCTGGAAGATTGGAGGGTGGCAAATATTGTGCCGTTGTTTAAAAAGGGCTGAAGGGAAAAACCTGGGAAGTACAGGGACCAGTGAGCCTCACATCTATAGTGAGTAAGTTATCAGAAGGTATTCTGAGAGACAGGCTATACAGGCATTTAGAGACACAAGGATTGAGTAGGGACAATCAGCACGGCTTTGTGAGTGGAAAATCATGTCTTATAAATTTGAAGTTTTTTGAAGGGGTAACCAAGAAGGTAGATGAGGGCAGTGCAGTTGATGTTGTCTACATGTACTTTAGCAAAGTCTTTGACAAGATACTGCATGGTAGGTTGTTGCATAAAATTAAATCTCACAGGGTCCAGAATGAGGTATCTAAATGGATACAAAATTGGCTCCTAAAGAGAAGACGGAAGGGAGGGTGGTTGTAGACGGTTGTTTTTCAAACTAGAGGCCTGTGACCAGTGGTGTGCCTCAGGGATTGGTGCTGGATCCACTGTTAGTTGTCATTTATATTAATGATGTAGATGCAAATTTAAAGGCATGGTTAGTAAGTTTGTAGATGACACCAAGATGTCATCTTGTTCAAGAAGGGGAATAGAGACTTTCCTGGGAATTATAGACCGGTGAGTCTTACTTCTGTTGTGGGCAAAGTATTGGAGAGAATTATTAGGGATAGGGTTTATAGTTATTTAGAGAGAAACAAATTGATTGGGGATAATCAGCATGGTTTTGTGAAGGGTAGGTCGTGCCTTACTAACCTTATTGAGTTTTTTGAAAAGGTGACCAAAGAGGTGGATGGGGGTAAGGCAGTTGATGTGGTATATATGGACTTTAGTAAAGCGTTCGATAAGGTGCCCCATGGAAGGCTTCTGCAGAAAATGCAGATGTATGGGATTGAGGGTGATTTAGCTAATTGGATTAGGAATTGGCCAGCTGATAGAAGACAGAGGGTGGTGGTTGATGGAAATTTTTCATCATGGAGTTCGGTTACAAGTGGTGTACCTCAGGGATCTGTTTTGGGGCCCCTGATGTTTGTAATTTTTATAAATGATCTGGATGAGGGTATTGAAGGATGGATTAGTAAATTTGCGGATGACACCAAAGTCGGAGAGTGGTAGATAGTGAAGAGGGGTGTTATAGTTTGCAGAGAGACTTGGACAAGTTGCAGAGCTGGGCCGAGAGGTGACAAATGGAGTTTAATGTGGAAAAGTGTGAGGTAATGCACTATGGCAGGAATAATAAATGTGTAGGGTATAGGGCTAATGGTAGGATTCTTAATAGTGTTGATGAACAGAGGGATCTTGGTGTATATGTGCATAGATCCCTGAAAGTAGGCAGTCAAGTCGATAAGGTTGTAAGAAGGCATATGGAGTCTTAGCTTTTATTGGTAGGGGGATTGAATTTCGGAGCCGCAACGTCATGTTGCAACTGTACAAAACTCTAGTGCGGCTGCACTTGGAGTATTGTGTGCAGTTCTGGTCCCCGCATGATAAGAAAGATGTGGAGGCTTTGGAGAGGGTACAGAGGAGGTTTACCAGGATGTTGCCTGGTATGGAGGGCAGGTCTTATGAAGAGAGGCTGAGGGATTTGAGGTTGTTTTCGTTGGAAAGAAGGCGACTAAGAGGAGACCTTATTGAAACATATAAGATGATTAGAGGTTTAGATAGGGTGGGCAGTGATAGCCTTTTTCCTCGGATGGAGAAAGCTAGCACGAGGGGACACAGCTTTAAATTAAGGGGTGATAGTTATAGGACGGATATCAGAAGTAGGTTCTTTACCCAAAGGGTGGTTCGGGAGTGGAATGCCCTGCCTGCAGCAGTTGTAGATGCGCCAAGTTTGCTGGCGTTTAAGAGGTTAGTTGATAAGTATATGGAAGAGAAGGGAATGGTTTAGTTTGGAGGGGCATTGCTTTTTATTTGGGTCGGCACAACATCGAAGGCCGAAGGGCCTGTTCTGTGCTGTATTGTTCTATGTTCTATAAGTTTATGGATGAAAAGGGAATGGTTTAGTTTGGAGGGTCATTGCTTTTCCTTAATTGGTCGGCGCAACATCGAAGGCCGAAGGGCCTGTTCTGCGCTGTAATGTTCTATGTTCTATGTTCTAAGATTGGTGGCATAGTGGACAGTGAAGAAAGTAATCTCGGATTGCAACAGGATCATGATCAATTGGGCCAGTGGGCTGACGAATGGCAGATGGAGTTTAATTTAGATAAATGTGAAGTGATGCATTTTGGTACATTGAAACAGGGCAGAACTTACTCAATTAATAGTAAGGCATTGGGACAGTTATAGATAAAGAGACCTAGGGGTACAAGTTCATAGCTCCTTGAAAGTGGAGTTCAGGTGGATAGAGTGGTGAGGAACCATTCAACATAGAACATAGAACATAGAATATTACAGCACAGAACAGGCCCTTCGGCCTTCGATGTTGCGCCGACCAATATAAAAAGCAATGCCCTCCAAACTAAACCATTCCCTTCTCTTCCATATACTTATCAACTAACCTCTTAAACGCCACCAAACTTGGCGCATCTACAACTGCTGCAGGCAGGGCATTCCACTCCCGAACCACCCTTTGGTAAAGAACCTACCTCTGATATCCGTCCTATAACTATCACCCCTTAATTTAAAGCTGTGTCCCCTCGTGCTAGCTTTCTCCATCCTAGGAAAAAGGCTATCACTGTCCACCCTATCTAAACCTCTAATCATCTATATGTTTCGATTAGGTCCCCTCTTAGCCGCCTCCTTTCTAACGAAAACAACCTCAAATCCCTCAGCCTCTCTTCATAAGACCTGCCCTCATACCAGGCAACATCCTGGTAAACCTCCTCTGTACCCTCTCCAATGCCTCCACATCTTTCTTATAATGTGGGGACGAGAACTGCACACAATACTCCAAGTGCGGCCGCACTAGAGTTTGTACAGTTGCAACATGACGTTGCGGCTCCGAAATTCAATCCCCCTACCAATAAAAACTAAGACTCCATATGCCTTCTTAACAACCTTATCGACTTGACTGCCTACTTTCAGGGATCTATGCACAAATACACCAAGATCCCTCTGTTCATCAACACTATTAAGAATCATACCATTAGCCCTATACTCTACACATTTATTATTCCTGCCAAAGTGCATTACCTCACACTTTTCCACATTAAACTCCATTTGCCACCTCTCGGCCAGCTCTGCAACTTGTCCAAGTCTCTCTGCAAACTATAACACCCCTCTTCACTATCTACCACTCCTCTGACTTTGGTGTCATCCGCAAATTTACTAATCAATCCTTCAATACCCTCATCCAGATCATTTATAAAAATTACAAACAGCAGGGGCCCCAAAACAGACCCCTGAGGTACACCAATTGTCACCGAACTCCAAGATGAATATCTCCCATCAACCACCACCCTCTGTCTTCTACCTGCTAGCCAATTCTTAACCCAATTAGCTAAATTACCCTCTATGCCATACATCTGCATTTTCTGCAGAAGTCTTCCATGGGCCACCTTATCAAACGCCTTACTAAAGTCCATATATACAACATCAACCGCCTTACCCCCATCCACCTCTTTGGTCACTTTTTCAAAAAACTCAATAAGGTTAGTAAGGCACGACATACCCTTCACAAAACCATGCTGACTATCCCCAATCAATTCATTTCTCTCTAAATAACTATAAATCCTATCCCTAATAATTCTCTCCAATACTTTGCCCACAACAGAAGTAAGACTCACTGGCCTATAATTCCCTGGAAGGTCTCTCTTCCCCTTCTTGAACAAGGGGACCACATTCGCTATCCTCCAGTCCTCCGGAACCACACCCGTAACCAACGACGACCTGAAGATCAGAGCCAGAGGCTCTGCAATCTCCTCTCTTGCCTCCCAGAGAATCCTAGGGTAAATCCCGTCCGGCCCAGGGGGACTTATCCAACTTCAAACCCTCGAGAATATCTAGCACATCCTCCCTATCTACTTCGATACCTTCCAGTTTGCTACCCTGTACATCAGTGTTCTCCATAACTACATTTACATCACCCTGCGTGAATACCGAAGAGAAATATTTATTCAGTACCTCTCCAATCTCTTCAGGCTCCACGCACAACTTCCCACTGCTGTCTATGACTGGCCCTAATCTTGCCCTAACCACTCTTCTATTCTTAACATATCTAAAGAAAGCTTTAGGATTCTCCCTAATCCTATCAGCCAAAGTCTTCTCATGTCCTCTCTTCGCTCTCCTCAATTCACTCTTTAGCTCCCTCCTGGCTAATCTATAGCTATCCTTCGCACTAACCGAGCCTTCAATCCTCATGTTTGGTTTTATTGGTCAGAATATTAAATGTAGGAGTTGGGACGTTTTGTTGAAATTGTATAAGACATTGATAAGGCCACACTTAGAATACTTTGTACAGTTCTGGTTATTTTATTACAGGAAGGATATATTAAACTAGAAAGAGTGCAGAAAAGATTTGCTCGGATGCTACTGGGACTTGGTGGTTTGAGTTATAAGGAGAGGCTGAATAGTTTGGGACTTTTTTTCCCTGAAGTGAAGGAGTTTTAAGGGTGATCTTATAGAGGTCAATAAAACAATGAGGGGCACAGATCGGCTAGATAGTCAATACCTTTTCCCAAAGGTAGAGCAGCCTAAAACTAAAGGGCACAGATTTAAGATTCAATTTTTCCACTTAGGGGGTGGGACTTTCCACATAGCTGCCAAAGGTAATGGAAAAGATGAGTATGATTTTCTCTTTTAAAAAGCATTTAAACTGTTACATGAGTAAGGTGGATGTAGAGGGATATGGACCAAATGCAGACAATTGGAATTAGCTTAGGGGTTTAAAAAAAAGGTAGTATGGACAAATTGGGCTGAAGGGCTATTTCCATGCTGTAACTCTCTATGACTCCATGCTGAGTGTGTGCCCAGACAATGAAGAAACTTATTGTTGTATACTATTTGTACATCACAGTTTGAATAGTAATTGCTGGTCTAACATTCCCCAGTGGCAGATGTTAGGCTAACTGGTCCATAGTTTCCTGCTTTCTGTTTCCCTCCTTTCTTGAATAGTGATATTATATTTGTATTCTCACTGATATGAATCCTCTTGTAACCATAGTGACATTCTTTGGTGAATAGCAAACAGGCTGAATGAACTTCAGTGATCCTCATTCACAAATTGAGCACCAAAATTAGCCGGTATTTCTAATTGATGTCATGACAGCGCCAGTTTGAAATGCACACAAGGATCACCTTTGTAAGCACCCTTCCTTGCCTGAGGTACAATGCAGTGGAAGGATCTGGAAGCTCAACTTACTTTGCTCAAAAGGCTTTCAAACTGTCAATGAGAGTTTTGCACTGTAAAGTTTTGTATGTGTTTTTAGTTAACTGGAAAACAAAACAGCTGTCCCAAATAGACTGGGTTTGAGTATCAAGGGATGGTCTAGTTAAGATGTTCGAGGTGATTAAAGGATTTGATAGGTTAGAAGGAAGAACCTATTCCTTTCAGAACAAAGGAAGTGTAAAATTAAAGTCAAGGTGGTTTAGGGATGATACAGAAAAAAATTCTTTACACAATGTGGATATGTGAGTTTGGTGATAAATCAGTTCAAGTGGTGAGATGTCTGACCCGTTTTGGTCCAGTGTATCAGGGTTTGTGCAATGTTTGTACAATCATAAAGATTACATACCTGGCACATGACCACCATATTTAGGAACCATTGGTGTGCTGAGATAAAGTCTATTTTCTGGCTTCGGCAACTCCTCTGGACAACCTTTCAGATTGTTTCTCACAATATACTGAAAAGAAAATATTCACAATCAAGGTTCATCCTGTCTGAGATTTCAAACTGAGAACAGGGAAGTATGGCACTGCGTGAGCTCATTGTAACTGTCAGCAGTATTTAATATGATTCACACAATACAGGAGAAAGGACTATCTGTGAGGGGATCGCAGCTGCATGAAATATTTAAACAGAATTCTTCTCACACTAATAGGATCCCAATGTAATTTATACCTGAGCTGTCATTGCCATTTTAGAGGAACTGGTCTCTATAACTACAAATCCTTCCACAGTGGACAAGCTGCTGAGGGAGTATGTGAGACTGCTGAGGGAGTGCAGGTTATATAGGATAATTATAGGTGCAAATCCCCCACAGTCACCTTAACCCTCTGTGCTTGTCCTAATACAGCATCCAGATTACATTAAAGCAACTGATACAGAGTGACATGAGTCATGTTGAGATTGAAAAGGGGAGGTGTTGGGGTTCTTGAGAAACATGAAGAAAGTAAGGAGTGTGGGATGGAGGGAAATTTGGTTGATTGGATAAGTAACTGGCTGTCTCAGAGAAGAGGGTGGTGATAGAAGGAAAATTTTCAGACTGGAGACCAGTTACCAGTGGTGTACCACAGGGGTCAGTGCTGGGTCCTCTGCTATTTGTGATTTTTATTAATGACTTAATAATGAAGAAGGGGCTGAAGAATGGGTTAGTAAACTTGCTGATGACACCAAGATTGGTGGAGTAGTGGATGAGGTGGAGGGCTCTTGCAGGCTGCAAAGAGACATTGATAGGATGCAGAGCTGGGCTGAAAAGTGGCAGATGGAGTTTAACCCTGATAAATGTGAGATGATTCATTTTGGTAGGTCAAACTTGAATGCGGATTACAGGGTCAACGGCAGAGTTCTGAGGAATGTGGAGGAACAGAGAGATCTTGGGGTTCATATCCACAGATCTCTGAAGGTTACCACTCAAGTGGATAGAGCCATGAAGAAGGCTTATAGCGTGTTAGCATCTATTAACAGAGGGTTTGAGTTTAAGAGCCGTGGGGTTATGCTGCAACTATACAGGACCTTGGTGAGACCACATTTGGAATATTGTGTTCAGTTCTGGTCACCTCATTATAAGAAGGATGTGGAAGCATTGGAGAGAGTGCAGAAGAGATTTACCAGGATGCTGCCTGGTTTGGAGGGTAGGTCTTATGAGGAAAGGTTGAGAGAGCTAGGACTTTTCTCTTTGGAGTGGAGGATTACTGAGAGAGGCAAGGGAGGAAATTGTTGGGGCCTTGAGAGAAATTTTTGTATTCTCACTGGCTACAGGGGAGGTCCCAGAGGATTGGAGAATAGCTAATGTTGTTCCTTTGTTTAAGAAGGGTAGCAAGAACAATCCAGGTAATTACAGACCGGTGAGTCTTATCTCAGTGGTAGGGAAATTATTGGAGATGATTTTTCAAGACAGGATTTATTCCCACTTGGAAATAAGTGGACGTATTAATGAGAGGCAACATGGTTTTGTGAAGGGTAGGTCATTTCTCACTAACTTGATCGAGTTTTTTGAGGAAGTGAGGAAGATGATTGATGAGGGTAGGGCAGTGGATGTTGTCTGTGTGGATTTCAGTAAGGCCTTTGACAAGATTCCTCATGGCAGACTGGTGCAGAAGGTGAAGTTGCATGGGATCAGAGGTGAGCTGGCAAGGTGGATATAAAACTGGCCTGGTCAAAGAAGACAGAGAGTAGCAGTGGAAGGGTGTGTTTCTGAATGGAGGGCTGTGACAAGTGATGTTCCTCAAGGATCAGTGTTGGGAGCTTTGTCCTTTATAACATACATAAATAATTTGGAGGAAAACGTAACTGGTTTGTGGATGACATAAAGGTTGGTGGATTTGTGGATAGCGATGAGGACATCAGAGGATACAGTAGGATATTTATCAGTTGGAGACTTGGGTGGAGAGATGGAGATGGAGTTTAATCCAGACAAATGTGAGTAATGCATTTTGGAAGGTAGAATATAGATAGGAAATATACAGTAAATGGCAGAACCCTTAAGAGTATTGCTAGGCAAAGGAATCTGGGTATACAAGTCACTGACAGTGTCAATGCAGATGGAGAAGGTAGTCAAGAAGGCATATGGCATGCTTGCCTTCATTGGTCAAAGTGCTGAGTTTAAAATTTGGCAATTCATGTTACAGCTTTATAGAACCTTAGTTAGGCCATACTTGGAATATAGTGTTCAATTCTGGTCGCCACAATACTAAAAGGAAGTAGAGGCTTTGGAGAGGGTACAGAAAAGATTAACCAGGATGTTGCCTGGTATGGAGGGCATTAGCTATGAGGAAAGATTTGTTCTCAGTGGAGCGACGGAGGTTGAGGGGCGACCTGATAGGAGTCTACAAGATTATGAGAGGCATGGACAGAGTAGATAGTCAGAAGCTTTTTCCAGGATGGAAGAATCAATTACTAGAGGGGGACACAGGTTTAAGGTTCAAGAGGCAAGGTTTAAAGGAGATGTACGGGGCAGATTTTTTACATAGAGAGGTGGTGTGTGCCTGGAACTTGTTTCCAGGGAAGGTAGTGGAAGCGGATACAGTAGTGACTTTTACGGGTCTTCTTGACACGTACATGAAACAGGATGGGAATAGAGGGATACGGTCCCTGGAAGGGTAGGGAGTTTTAATTAAGTTGGGCAGCGTGGTCGGTTCAGGTTTGAAAAGCCTCTTCCTGTGCTGCAATTTTCTTTATTCTTTGACTGAGGCAAATCAATGTAATATATCTAGTGTATTGGTTAAAGAGATAGCTTTTCACTTTTGCGTGCTAGTTTGTTTTTCGTTTGTAGTCTGCACCACTAAGAACCAGCAATGCAAAGAAGGGATGTGTAAGTTCCTACCAGCACACAGTCTCTCCTTCGGGAAGTTCTCAGATGTGCCTCCTGTGGCCACAAAGAGAAGCTAGATTTTCTGTGTCCCCTGGGTTAAACCTGCAGAGGACCCGGGGAGGTTTGGCCGGCAGATATGTAGTTCGCAGGTCCACTAACAGGAGGAACAGTCTTAGACCCTGTGAACCACGAAACCCACAACAGTGGGCTAATAACTGCACTGCCTTGTGGGTGCCTCAGGGTGTCGAAGACGAAGGGAGTAAAACCCTGACAAAAAGCTGGGCAGCCTAATGTGGATAAAGTAAACTCATTCGTCTTTCTGGCCATTCCGTAACCAGGCCGGTGCTACACATGGTGCTCTGCGTTTCTTTGGACCATACTGATGGGTTTGAGAGGGTTTGGAAAGCTCAGGGACTCCACAGAGAGGACACTCCGGTTTTTTTAAAGTTTATTTACGGGATGTAGTCACTGCTGGCTACACCAGCATTTATTGCCCAATGTATCCAAGTTGAGTTAAGATAGTGTGGAGCAACAGCAACCTAAGATAGAACACCAAACTGGGAGTCTAGCAAGCCTGTGTCCTCACTGTCCTCCTCTGCAATGTTAAGACCTGAACAATGGATTGAACATATCTTTTGACAGAGCAAGATGACCAACTCAGAGGTCCTGGAGAATGATAATTCCATCAGCGTAAACTCATTATTAAACCAACAACTCCTGAGCTGGCTCAATCAACATTCATTGACTTAGAGATGGCCCTTTATCCAAAAGATTTCTGTACAGTGAGCTGGCAGGACACCTACAAGAGAGATGAAGGTGGCAGACATTGACTGAAAGATATTCCTGGTGGATGTGAGCTCTGGAAGCTGATAGGAAAAGGCAAACAGAAGCCAAAAAAAACTCAGCATGCCGAGAGGCGAACCCGGAGAAAACAGAGGCGAAGAGATTGTGCATCTCAGCCCACTGCCTTCCTCTGCAGCAAATGATTGCAATGCCAGAATGAGGGGGATGCCTAACAAAGAGTTGACGATCACAGTACAGGACATCATTTTTCGAGATCGTCATAGAACCCTACAGTGCAGAAAGAGGCTCTTCGGCCCATCAAGTCTGCACCGAACACAATCCCACCCAGGACCTACCCCCATATCCCTACATATTATACCCACTAATCCCTCTAACCTACACAGCCCTGGACACTAAGGGGCAATTTCTTAGCATGGCCAATCGACATAACCTGCACATCTTTGGACTATGGGAGGAAACCGGAGCACCTGGAGGAAACCTACATGGACATGAGGAGAATGTGCAAACTCCATACAGACAGTGACCCGAGCCGGGAATCTTATCCAGGACCCTGGAGCTGTGAGGCAGCAGTGCTAACCACTGTGCTACCGTGCCACCCTGAGATGCCACCCTTAAAAGGACAAAGCGTAGGACATCAGTTAACAGTTAGGCTGCAGAGAAGCTGGACAGTTTGCCTTACTTTGTTTCTGGATCACCACCTCCTGCCCCAGAGACTAGTTGGCCAGACTACCAAGGATTGAATGAGTCTGGAGCCTGCCTCGGGGCTGGAGTAGGAGTGCTTTGCTGTGGATTTTTGGTGGGGCAATCACTCCAGCCCAGCATCTTTGATAAGAAGGCGCAAACATACCGACTTTCTCACTATGCTCTGTTCAGATCCCTTCCAAGAATCAACTGATCTTCTCTGGTAAATGGCTCTCCTGGATGTTATTTATTCCCACACTGAGTGGATGGATATGTGGATAAGAACATAGAACATAGAACATTACAGCGCAGAACAGGCCCTTCAGCCTTCGATGTTGCGCCGACCAATTAAGAAAAAGCAATGACCCTCTAACCTAAACCATTCCCTTCTCTTCCATAAACTTATCTACTAACCTCTTAAATGCCACCAAACTTGGCGCATCTACAACTGCAGCAGGCAGGGCATTCCATACCCTTACCACCCTCTGGGTAAAGAACCTACTTCTGACATCCGTCCTATAACTACACCCCTTAATTTAAAGCTATGTCCCCTCGTGCTAGCTTTCTCCATCCTAGGAAAAAGGCTATTACTGTCC
This sequence comes from Sphyrna mokarran, assembly GCA_024679065.1. Classification (NCBI taxonomy): domain Eukaryota; kingdom Metazoa; phylum Chordata; class Chondrichthyes; order Carcharhiniformes; family Carcharhinidae; genus Sphyrna; species Sphyrna mokarran. The sequence continues at coordinate 43,302,392 of JAGIQG010000025.1, forward strand.
ACCCTATCTAAACTTCTGACCATCTTATATGTTTCAATAAGGTCTCCTCTTAGTCGCCTTCTTTCTAATGAAAACAACCTCAAATCCCTCAGCCTCTCTTCATAAGACCTGCCCTCCATACAGCAACATCCTGGTAAACCTCCTCTGTACCCTCTCCAATGCCTCCACATCTTTCTTATAATGTGGGGACCAGAACTGTACACAATACTCTAAGTGCGGCCACACTAGAATTTTGTACAGTTGCAACATGACGTTGCGGCTCCTAAATTCAATCCCCCTACCAATAAAAGCTAAGATTCCGTATGCCTTCTTAACAACCTTATCGACTTGATTGCCAACTTTCAGGGATCTATGCACATATACACCAAGATCCCTCTGTTCTTCAACACTATTAAGAGTCCTACCATTAGCCCTATACTCTACACATTTGTTATTCCTGCCAAAGTGAATTACCTCACACTTTTCCGCATTAAACTCCATTTGCCACCTCTCGGCCCAGCTCTGCAACTTGTCCAAGTCTCTCTGCAAACTATAACACCCCTCTTCACTATCTACCACTCCTCTGACTTTGGTGTTATCCGCAAATTTACTAATCCATCCTTCAATACCCTCATCCAGATCATTTATAAAAATTACAAACAGCAGAGGCCCCAAAACAGATCCCTGAGGTACTCCACTTGTAACTGAACCCCACGATCAATAATTTCCATCAACCACCACCCTGTGTCTTCTAACAGCTAGCCAATTCCTAATCCAATTAGCTAAATCACCCTCAATCCCATACATCTGCATTTTCTGCAGAAGCCTTCCATGGGCCACCTTAGTGAACGCCTTACTAAAGTCCATATATACCACATCAACTGCCTTACCCCCATTCACCTCTTTGGTCACTTTTTCAAAAAACTCAATAAGGTTAGTAAGGCACAACCTACCTTTCACAAAACCATGCTGACTATCCCCAATCAATTCGTTTCTGTCTAAATAACTATAAATCCTATCCCTAATAATTCTTTCCAATACTTTGCCCACAACAGAAGTAAGACTCACCGGTCTATAATTCCCAGGAAAGTCTCTATTCCCCTTCTTGAACAATGGGACCACATTCGCTATCCTCCAGTCTTCCAGCACTATACCTGTAACCAACGACGACCTGAAGATCAGAGCCAGAGGGTCTGCAATCGCCTCTCTCGCTTCCCAGAGAATCCTAGGGTAAATCCCGTCTGGCCCAGGGGACTTATCTAACTTCAAACCCTCAAGAATATCTAGCACATCCTCCTTATCTGTTAGAACTGTTAGAGATTCTGTCTTGGACACTGATACCTCTCCCCAAAGCTTAAAGCACATTAGGAGGTGAGGAACTGAAGATGTATAATTTGAATCACTACATCAAAATGTTCCTTCTCCAGCGAGTGTGCCTCAATGTTCCCGATTGGCGGTTTCTCAAACTCTTTGCTATGACACTGTCACTAACACTGTTTGAAAAGTGGATTGAAACTCAGACTACTAAGGTAGATATAATTGGATGAATTGAGATGATATTTAAGCATCAGAAAGGAAATTTTCACTGCTATCCGTCAGTTGCCTGGGTAAACAATATATTAGTGCTTCAGGGATTAACTTACAAAGGCTATTAGAGAGAAAGGTTTGAAATGAGGAGACCTGGTCTCAGAAGCATTGGACAGTGACACTGTGAGAGAGAGTATTGGAGGGATACCAGTACCTGTTTGCGTTGAAACTTGTCCATGGCAGTCTTCACCTGGTCTTGGTAGGGATGCCCAAACTCGTAACTCATTCGTGGAATAAATCCAGTGTAACCTATACCAGCGATGAATAAAAGAGAAGATTATTAATCTGTTCAGAGAGTGCTGAACAGATTTATCTCCCTGTCTCAACAAAGGACTCTGTCACCAAACTCAGGATTTACAGCAACTCAATAGTAAAGGCTTGTAAACAGTCAGGGTTTCATGTGATGGAACCCGCGTGGTAATATTGGTGTTGCCTGTGCTAACCTTGCCACGGTTTGTAGAATCAGCAAGGGGACGCCTTATTTTCATCAGGGTGTGGGTGGAAATATAGTGTCTGCCTGCCCAACATAAACACCTAGTGCCCAGCCCCACTGATGGTGGATGACTTAGAATCTGCCTCCCTTTCCTGAAATATTTTGGGACTGATTTTCCATCTGGGGCCAAGAAACTGACAGTAAGGCCATTTCCTGGTCACAGGGAGTGTAGAGTGCAGTGGGGGTGGGGGAGGAGGTGGGGGGGGGGGGGTGCGGAGTGAGATTTGGGGTGGTGCATTGTGGTTCCCGATTTTCACAGAGGTGTCCATTGGTTGGGATGGGCAGATTGGCCACGAGGATGGAAAGGGAGTTGGGATTGGGTGTGGTCAGGCCTCATTCAAACACATGGCGGCAACTTTCATTTTAGTGAAACAATTGAAGCTTCACTGATGGGAGAGGATGGGTGTTCTAGGCAGGGCTGTCCCTCATCCTGGAGTGAGGGAGAGGACAGGAGTTCCCTTTCCAGAGGCTGACAGGGAAAGGCCATCGCAATGATCTGATTCATTGCGATTCATCGGCGAGGTGAATAGGAAAGCTAGATGCTTATGAACAGTCACTGGGTTCTCGAGCTGAGGAGCCTGGGGCCCACATGGGAGGAACGTGGGTCCAGGATACTTTCCGAGCCCTTAACAAGGGTGCTGAGAATCTGCCTCCTGCAACATCTCTTGTCAGTGAGTAGATGGCATTTCCTAAAGACAGGGAGTTTGGGAGTGGAGGTGGGGGAATGGGGGGTTGAGGGGACTGAGAGTGGGGGGTCATCCACCATCAGTGGGACTGGGCACTAAGTGTTCATATTGGGCAGGCGGAGACTGTAATTCCACCCACACCTTGACATAAATAAGGCGTCCCTTTGCTGATTCCACAAACCCTGGTAGGGTTAGCACAGACAACACCAATGAGCACTCTCCATCATGCCAAGAACTCCTCCTTGTGTTTTGTCCAAGAAAGCAGATCCTACCCCCAGAGAAAGGAGGGAGGCTCCAGATCCACTCCAGCCAGACTGAACCCCGTCCCCCTCCCATGAGAAATGCACAGGGCCACAGAGATAGGGAAGAGGAGAGGGTCTGGGTGGGGTGCTCTTTTGGACAGTCAGTACATATTTAATGGGCCACATGGTCTCTTTCTGCATTGTAGGAATTTGATGCTTAGAACATAGAACATTACAGTGCAGTACAGGCCCTTCGGCCCTCAATGTTGTACTAACCTGTGAAACCAATCTAAAACCCATCTAACCTACACTATTCCAATATCATCCATATGTTTATCCAATGACCATTTAAATGCCCTTCATGTTGGTGAATCCACTACTGTTGCACAAAATATTCACAGTATTGGACATAGCCAATGGATTCTGGTCCTTACCCTTAGATCCTGAATCCCAAGACAACTTTGCCTTTACAGTGGGAGATAAACTGTACACTTGGATTCACCTACTGCAGGGATTCCACAACAGTCCCGCTATCTTCCATCGAGTAATGAGTGATATCCAGAGGGTAGCCCAAACCCAACAATATGTAGATAACATCCTAATAGTTTAAGAGGGGTCAGAAAAGTGCTGGGATTATTCAACTATAACTGGAGTTTCATCCCAGATTTGCAAAACTAACAGAACCCTGACAGAGATTAGTCAAAGGTCGCGGCATTTGTTGTATCACTTTCTTTTGCTCTATTGGAATTTCTTTAAGTCCTTGGAATATAAGGTATCCAAGGTACGGGATCTGTGTTTTCCCAATTTGTGCCTTTTTGGGGCTCACATTTAACCCTGCGGTTTTTAATTCATTCAGTACTAAATATAAGGCTTCTCGATGTCCCGACTTGGACTCCGAAGCTATTAGGATGTCATCTACGTATTGTAGGATTGCGCTACCCTCTGGCAGTTCTACCCTGTTCAGGATGTCACTCATTACTCGATGGATGATAACGGAGCTGTTGTGCAAAGCTTTAGATCCCGTTGATTGGGGACCCAAGCAGGAAGAGGCTTACAACTAAAAACAGAATTAATATCTGCCCTTGGACTAGGATTACCTGATTCCAATAAGGACTTCCATATCCATTGTAGCAATGAGGGAGGGTTCTATTCCGCAGTGGGTAACACAGGACCATGGCGACAGGAAGAGACCCATAGGATATTATTCCCCAGAAGAAGGGTCTTCCTGTCTCTCTCGCTTCTCCCGGGAGTTTTTGAGATTCCGCTCTTTGTGTGGGTGCGTGGGGACCTTTGTCCTCACTTCCCAGTCCCGTTGGTCAATGCACATGGGCCTGACCAACATTAAAAATCTAAACCATACCCGAGCGGCTCTTTCCCAACTGTGCAGGAGGCCCAAGGTTCATCTTCAAAATGCCAACTGAGGACAAAAGTCTTGAAGCATTTTGAATAATTTTTTCACAACACACTCGAGCTGTCTTCACTGCACTGTGTGCCACACATCCTGGTTGCAAACCCTGCCCTAAATCATTATATTGAAAGTGGACAGTGCACACGGCAATGGGTTTGTCTAAACATTCACATGAAACTCATTTGTCAGTAGTTTTAACACAAATGTTACTGGTTCATTTGTTCCAGGAACAGGTTTTGGTTATATCCTAGTCGTGGAACATACAACATAGAACACTACAGCACAAACAGGCCCTTCAGCCCACAAGTTGTACCGATCATATCTCTATCTTTGTTTTTTGAAAAAGTGACCAAAGAGGTGGATGGGGGTAAGGCAGTTGATGTGATATATATGGACTTTAGTAAGGCGTTCGATAAGGTTCTCCATGGAAGGCTTCTGCAGAAAATGCAGATGTATGGGATTGAAGGTGATTTAGCTAATTGGATTAGGAATTGGCTAGCTGATAGAAGACAGAGGGTGGTGGTTGATGGAAATTATTCATCATGGAGTTCGGTTACAAGTGGTATACCTCAGGGGTCTGTTTTGGGGCCCCTGCTGTTTGTAATTTTTATAAATGATCTGGATGAGGGTATAGAAGGATGGATTAGTAAATTTGCAGATGACACTAAAGTCGGTGGAGTGGTAGATAGTGAAGAGGTAGATAGTGAAGAGGGGTGTTATAGTTTGCAGAGAGACTTGGACAAGTTGCAGAGCTGGGCCGAGAGGTGGCAAATGGAGTTTAATGTGGAAAAGTGTGAGGTAATCCACTTTGGCAGGAATAACAAATGTGTAGAGTATAGGGCTAATGGTAGGACTCTTAATAGTGTTGATGAACAGAGGGATCTTGATGTATGTGTGCATAGATCCCTGAAAGTTGGCAATCAAGTCGATAAGGTTGTTAACAAGGCATACGGAGTCTTAGCTTTTATTGGTAGGGGGATTGAATTTCGGAGCTGCAACGTCGTGTTGCAACTGTACAAAACTCTAGTGCGGCCACACTTGGAGTATTGTGTACAGTTCTGGTCCCCGCATTATAAGAAAGATGTGGAGGCATTGGAGAGGGTACAGAGGAGGTTTATCAGGATGTTGCCTGGTATGGAAGGCAGGTCTTATGAAGAGAGGCTGAGGGATTTGAGGTTGTTTTCGTTAGAAAGAAGGCGGCTAAGAGGAGACCTTATTGAAAAATATAAGATGATTAGAGGTTTAGATAGGGTGGACAGTGATAGCCTTTTTCCTAGGATGGAGAAAGCTAGCACGAGGGGACATAGCTTTAAATTGAGGGGTGGTAGTTATAGGACGAATGTCAGAGGTAGGTTCTTTACCCAGAGGGTGGTAAGGGTATGGAATGCCCTGCCTGCTGCAGTTGTAGATGCGCCAAGTTTGGAGTCGTTTAAGAGGTCCGTGGATAGGTTTATGGATGAAAAGGCAATGGTTTAGGTTAGAGGGTCATTGCTTTTTCTTAATTGGTCGGTGCAACATTGAGGGCCGAAGGGCCTGTTCTGTGCTGCAATGTTCTATGTTCTATACCTACCGGGTCATAGAACTATCTGTAACTCCCAATCTCATTAAATCCCATGTACTCATCGAGAAGTCTCTAAAAGACCCTAGCGTGTTTGCCTCCGACGGCAGCCAATTCCATTCATTCACCACCCTCTGAGTGAAAAACGTACCTCTAATATCTCCTGTGTACTTGCCTCCCAGCACCTTAAACCTGTGCCCTCTCGTAGTGACCATTTCAGCCCTGGGAAATAGCCTCCGAGAGTCCACCCTATCTATTCCTCTCAACATCTTATAAACCTCTATCAGATCGCCTCTCAACCTTCGTCTCTCCAGGGAAAAGAGATCTAGCTCCCTCACCCTATCTTCATAAGGCCTGCCTCCCAATCCAGGCAACATCCTTGTAAATCTCCTCTGCACCCTCTCAGTAGCTTCCACATCCTTCCTATAGTGAGGCGACCAGAACTGCACACAGTACTTCAAGTGGGAGTACGGTGTCACCTCTTGCCTTGTCACCTCTCAGTCTGAATTCCTTTTCTAGCTCTCACATACCTGAAACTCCTCTCCTCTGGAGTTCGGGAGGCTGGGTGGTAAACTCGTGCTTGTGTTTGTAGAGGTGAGTCCAGCTGATTGGATCCACGTCTGCAGCCAGAGGTTTCAGGGGTCTGTTCTCACCAATTGCTACTAGCTGAGGAAGTGAATGTCACAGCTTTAATATCTTACCCATACTCCCAGTGTGGGATTAAATATTCAGTCTCTCAACGTGAAAAACATTAAGTGTTATTCTGTGCTGTTCTCTCTCTCCATTCATTCCTAAGCGTTGATACAATCCCAGCTGATGTTACTGTCGGACAGTCAGGTCCCCAAATAGAATCCAGGCTAGAGAAAACTTAACTTTTATTTTTAGCTGCACCTTAAAGTTCCCAGTATTTTGCTTCATGGTATGGTAACATAGTAGTTAGCACTGCTGCCTCACAGCTCCAGGGTCCTGGGCTCGATTCCCAGCTCGGGTCACTGTCTGTGTGGAGTCTGCACATTCTCCTCGTGTCTGTGTGGGTTTCCTCCGGGTACTCCGGATTCCTCCCACAGTCCAAAGATGTGGGAGTTAGGTTGATTGACTATGCTAAGAAATTGCCCCTTAATGTCAACAAATAAAGAACAACACAGCGCAGAAAACAGGCCCTTCGGCCCAACAAACCCGTGCTGCCGTTTTATCATCGTGAGTGCCCTCTTCTACCGATGACTTTTATTTACACCTATTGAACTCCACAATAAAGGGATTATAACCAGATTGAGGGACGCATAATTTAGGGACAATTTGTTAACACCAATCAGCCTAAGAGTACGTTTCTGGGGTGTGGGAGGAAACCGGAGCATCTGGAGAAAACCCATGCAAGCACAGGGAGAATGTGCAAACTCCCACAGACACAGGCCCAAATCTGCACAGCAAACAGTGTCCTGGGATGTGCAGGTTAGAGGGATTAGTGGGTATAATACGGAGGTAGGGGCTGGGTGGGATTGTGTTCGGTACAGACTCGATGGGCCAAAGGGCCTCTTTCTGCACTGTAGGGTTCTATGATTCTATGATCCACCCCTTAGCCTCAATCTGGGAAGAGTACCCATCTGCAGTGATGTGCCAATTTTCCAAGTTTGCCAGTTAATCCAGCCTTGAAGATAATTGTGCACTGTAGACCTTCACTCGCTGAGATGTGGGTTGTGTCTGCCTGAGTTAATTTGATGCTCCCCGATAATGAGAGGGGCCTGAATGCCATCAGCCTGGGTCAAAATAGAACCCAAGTCCATTCTTATCACTCATACTAAATAACAATGCTATTGGGAAATGTCAGTGTCTATGCTGCTCTTACACAATGTACATATGCAGCTGCTAATGAAAACGTTCTGTTCCCCTCAGTGTCCTACAGGTCATACCTTTCTCCTCCCATCCACATATGTAATGAGCACAGGCTCTTTAAGCTTCTGTACATAGTCCATTTGGCGTCTTCGCAGACCGAGCCCAGACTCCAGACTCTCCTTGTAGTAATTTCCACCGTAGTTGAATAGCTTTTGAGGGATATAGCCTGGTGAATAAAGATGGTGAGATGAGAGGAGGGTGAAAATAAGCAGTCTAGCCCGGCCCTCGAGTTAAGGAACATGAGCCTTCATCTCAAGTGGCAGGAGTACAAAGAAATGGGTGTTTTGTTACCGTTACAGAAAGCTTTGTTTCAACACCACGAGTTCAGTTCAGGGCTCCACATCTCAGGAAAGATTGTGTTACTCTTGGTGCGGGTGCAGTCTAATACTGGAGGAACTTTAAAGGGTTAAATTATAGGGACAGTTTGCACAGATCAAGCTTGGAACCTCTCAAATGTAGGAAACTAATAGGTGATTTAGTTTCCCATGCTGTGTTGTTCTTCGTGATAAGATTAAAGAGTTTAAGACGAGAGGACACAGGTTTAAGGTGCTGGGGGGCAAGTACAGAGGAGATAGAACATAGAACATTACAGCGCAGAACAGGCCCTTCGGCCTTCGATGTTGCGCCGACCAATTAGGAACAAGCAGTGACCCTCTAACCTAAACCATTCCCCTTTCATCCATAAACTTATATACTAACCTCTTAAACGCCACCAAACTTGGCGCATCTACAACTGACGCAGGCAAGGCATTCCATACCCTTACCACCCTCTGGGTAAAGAACATACCTCTGACATCTGTCCTAAAACCACCACCCCTTAATTTAAAGCTATGTCCCCTCATGCTAGCTTTCTCCATCCTAGGAAAAAAGGCTATCACTGTCCACCCTATCTAAACCTCTAATCATCTTATATGTTTCAATAAGGTCTCCTCTTAGCCGCCTTCTTGCTAATGAAAACAACCTCAAATCCCTCAGCCTCTCTTCATAAGACCTGCCCTCCATACTAGGCAACATCCTGGTAAACCTCCTCTGTAATGTTAAAAGTAAGTTTTTCACTCAGAGGGTGGTGAGTGAATGGAATCGGTTGCCGTCAATGGTGATAGAGGCGAAGTCGTTGGGGTCTTTTAAGAGACTTCTGGATGAGTACATGGGATTTAATGGAATTGGGAGTTACAGATCGTTCTATGGCCTGGTAAGTATAGATATGATCGGCACAACTTGTGGGTCGAAGGGCCTGTTTGTGCTGTAGTGTTGCAAATATTAAGGAACAGCCATGAATGGGGATTAAATCAGGTTTTAGATGCAGAGGCCAAGGGTGGAGGAAGGTTTTCCTTAGGGGTTTACTATTTTCTCTAATGTTACTATCACACTGAAAGCTACCTTGTAAAAGAACCCATTCAGAATTCCTGTGCAGTGTAATTACTAACAGTTTGGGAGCTGGTAACTGGTCCATCTTTCCACTCTGGGAGGAGAGAATGGAACTGAGCACCTGATATTTCACTTTAAGATCAAAAGCATGTGTTAGACAAGAATATAAAGACTAATTTGCAGATACGGAGGACTGAACTCTTTCATCTCCCTGGGATAAAATGATGAAGATGGGGAACGAAATGTCTGTTGTCTTCCTGCCACCATATAATTTCTCCAATGATAGAGATGCTGGCCACCCTCCCACTTAGAGACCAATTGAACCACATAAAGACTTCTATCCGTTGCAGTGGAAGGGCCCCCTGCTGCATTGGAAGGATTGCCAGGTAAACTCACAGAGGAGATGTTAGATATAAGTTTTTCACTCAGAGGGTGGTGAGTGAATGGAATCAGTTGCCGTCAGTGGTGGTAGAGGCGAACTTGCTGCGGTCTTTTAAGAGACTTCTGGATGAGTACATGGGATTTAATGGAATTGGGAGTTACAGATAGTTCTATGGCCTGGTAGGTATAGATATGATCAGCACAACTTGTGGGCCGAAGGGCCTGTTTGTGCTGTAGTGTTCTATGTTCTATGTTCCCTGTAGTTGGGCACGGTCCAGCAATGTGGACCCTCCTTTTCCTGTAGCCGGGCTCCTGCCCTTTCGCTCCATCCCATTGCTGGGATGACCCAGACCCCTCAGGCTCTGCAAACCTTCCAAAATCATCCTGCAGTTCCAGCACTGATCACTGCTTCCAATGGCACTGCTGAGAATGCTCAAGTGTCTTCCCTCTGATTGGGCAGCAGCTCCTGGGGGAGGGGTCCATCTTTGAGATTACTGATTGGCCTGAATCAGCCAAATATGAGACCTGAGCTTTTGTAGCTGGTCAGATTGGTACAGTCCCAGCTTCCAGGCCTGTCATTCGAACTCTGCCACAAAAACAAAACTGTGACCAAAATCCATGAAGGAACAGAGCGAGCATGCTGGTAAGATTGTGCCCTCAGTGCGCTAACGGGTGGTAATGGGGAAGTGCTTCTCGCCGGGTGCACAGGTGGATTCCTGTGCCGAGGGGTCTGTTTTTTCCAGCTCATTTTTCAGAGCATGAGGGGGTGCAGATACCAAACAAAAAGATACAGCTACGGGAAGGGTGTCAGATCCTGTTGCTGCTAGTGACAGTTATATTAAACCCCTCCGGAGTGAACCACTCCTAGTGAAGATAGGTGGTGGAGGAGGGTACAGGGAGAGACTAGCGGGCCAGGAGAATTCACTCATAGAATCACAGAAACCCTACAGTGCAGAAAGAGGCCCTTCAGCCCGCACTGAACACAGTCCCACCCTGGCCCTACTGCCATATCCCCTATATATTATACCCGCTAATCTCTCTAATCCATGAATCCTAGTACATGAAGGGGCAATTTTAGCACAGCCAATCAACCTAACTCGCACATCTTTGGATTGTGGGAGGAAACCCATGCAGACACAAGGAGAATGTGCAAACTCTACACAGACACAGTGACCCGAGACGGGAATTGAACCCAGGACCCTGGAGCTGTGAAGCAGCAGTGCTAACCACTGTGCCACCCAGTCCTGGGCCTGGTAATGGTATTTAAACAGGATTTAAATTTTTTTTACAGGTCTGTGCTGAATTCTGGTATGGAGCTGATGGTATTGGAAATCCACTGTCAGAGACTCGGAGAGTTTGACAACACCAATTTTAAATCCAACCGATTTATTTGATAGTAAATCCACGAGCTTTCAGCCTTTGTGGCCTTTGTCAGGCGAATGAGGTGTTCTGGTCTCCAAAAGCACACATATCAGCACAGACAGTTTACAGATTACTGATTAGAATGCGAATCCTTACACCTAACCTGTTATTCAAGTCTTAAAGTGGCTAACAGCAGAGGTTAGAGGGATGTGTATTGTCTCCAGACAGCACAGCAAGTAAGGTTTTTTGCTAACCCAGGCAAGTCATGGGGGTTACAGATAGTGTGACATGAAGCCAAGATCCCTGTTAAGACCGTCCTCATGTGTGCGGAACTTGGCTATCAGTCTCTGCTCAGCAACTCTGCGCTGTCATGTGTCACGAAGGCCCCCTTGAAGAACATTTACCCGCAGGTCGGAGGCGAATGCCCATGACTGCTGAAGTGTTCGCCCACAGGAAGGGAACTGTTTTGCCTGGTGATTGTTGAGCGATGCTCATTCATCCGCTGTCGTAGTGCCTGCATGGTCTCCCCAATGTACCATGCTTCGGGACATCCTTTCTTGCAATGTATTAGGTAGACAACGTTGGCCGAGTTGCAAGAGTATGTACCGTGCACCTGGTGAATGGTATTCCTGTCTTAACAGGGATCTTGGCTTCATGTCACATTATCTGTAACCCCCATGACTTGCCTGGGTTAGCAAAAAACCTCACTTACTGTGCTGTCTGGAGACAATACACATCTCTCTAACCTCTGCTGTTAGCTACTTTAAGACTTGAATGGCAGGTTAGGTGTAAGGATTCGCATTCTAATCAGCAATCTGTAAACTGTCTGTGCTGATATGTGTGCTATTGGAGACCAGAACACCTCATTCGCCTGACGAAGGCCACAAAAGCCGAAAGCTCGCAGATTTACTATCAAATAAATCGGTTGGATTTAAAATTGGTGTTGTCAAACTTTACTGAGTTTACCCCAGTCCAACGCCAGCATCTCTACATCAGAGACTTGGAGCCCAAGGCACACAATGGGGAGAATGGAAACGAGCTTTGCTGGAGTTTCCCAGCACACTGCCACAAAAATAGCATTGCCCCCAGAATTGCTGGAAAATCCCAGCAGGTCTGGCAGCATCAATGGAGATAGAAATAGAATTAACATTTCATAGAATCCTTACAATGCAGAAGAAAGCTATTTGGCCCATTGAGTTTGCAGTAACAACAATCCAACCCAGACTCTATCCCCATATTTACCCTGCTAATCCCCCCCCCCACTCCACCGACACTAAAGGGTAATACCAATCAATACAACCTACACGCCTTCAGAGTGTGAGAGGAAACTGGAGCACCCGGAGGAAACTCCACACAGACTGTCACCCAGGCTGGGAATCGAACCCAGGACCCTGGCACTTAGTACTAACCACTTGCCACCGCGCAACTCCACATGCCTTTGCTTCAGAGCTAGAGAAGAAGAAATGTGATGGATTTTATACAGTTTAAGAGGGACTGAAGCAAAAGAGAAGGTCAGTGATAGATGGAAGTTGAGGAGAGATTTGAGAAAGCTGGACATGCGACAAAGGGGGTGTTATCCATGCTGTTAGAGAATGAAGAAAATGCTGATTTAAAGCTTGTGGCCTCATCAAAGTATTTACTGATCGTCCTCCGGATTACCACCTCCCCCTTATCCAACTTCTATTAGAAACAGAAAAACTACAGCACAATACAGGCCCTTTGGCCCACAAAGTTGTGCCGAACACATCCCTACCTTAGAGATTACTAGGCTTACCTATAACCCTCTATATTACTAAGTCCCATGTCCTCATCCAGAAATCTCTTAAAAGACTCTATTGAATCCACCTCCACCACCACTGACAGCAGCCGATTCCACTCACCCACCACCCTCTGGGTGAAAATCTTATCCCTGACACCTCTGTACCTGCTCCCCAGCACCTTAAACCTGTGTCCTCTCGTAGCGACCATTTCAGTCCAGGGAAATAGCCTCTGAGAATCCAATCGATCAATACTTCTCAACATATTATGCACCTCTATCAGGTCACCTCTCATCCTTTGTCTGTCCAAGGAGAAAAGACTGAGCTCCCTCAGCCTATCTTCGTAAGGCATGCCGTCCAATCCAGGCAATATCCTTGTAAATCTCCTCTGTACACTCTCAATACCTTCCACATCCTTCCTATAGTGAGGCGACCAGAACTCCTGTAATGGGGCGGCACGGTAGCACAATGGTTAGCTCTGCTGCTTCACAGCTCCAGGGTCCTGGGTTCGATTCCCTGCTTGGGCCACTGTCTGTGTGGAATTTGCACATTCTCCTTATGTGTGTGTGTGTGTGTGTGGGTTTGTTCCGGGTGCTCTGGTTTCCTCTCACAGTCCAAAGATGTGTGGGTTAGGTTGATTGGCCATGCTAAGAAATTGCCCCTTAGTGTTCAGGGATGTGTAGGTTAGAGGGATTAGTGGGTATAATATGTAGGGATATGGGGGTAGGGCCTGGGTGGGATTGTGTTTGGTACAGGCTGGATGAGCTGAAGGGTCTCATTCTGTGCTGTAGGATTTGATGATTCTATGAGAACTGAGCACAGTATTCCAAGTGGGGTCTGACCAGGGTCCTATATAGCTGCGACATTATCTCTCAACTCCTAAATTCAATTCCTCAATTGATGAAGGCCAGTATACCATATGCCTTCTTAACCACAGCTGCTTTGAATGTCCTATGAACTTGGACCCCAAGATCCTTCTGATCTTCCAACTGCCAAGAGTCCTACCTTTAATGTTATATTCTGCCATCCTATTTGACCTGCAAAAATGAAACCACTTCACACTTATCTGGGTTGAAGTCCATCTGCCACTTCTCCACCCAGTCTTGCATCCTATCTATGTCTAGTTGCAACTTCTGACATCCCTTCATGCTATCCACAACACTTCCAACCCATGTATCATCAGCAAACTTACCAACCCACTCCTCCACTTCCTTATCCAGGTCATTTATAAAACTCACAAAGAGGAAGGGTCCCAGAACAGATCCCTGAGGCACATCACTGGTGACTGACCTCCATGCAGAATATGACCCATCTATAACCATTCTTTGTCCTCTGTGGGCAAGCCAGTTCCGGATCCACAAAGTAATGTCTCCTTGGATCCCATGTCTCCTCACCTTCTCAATAAGCTTATATGAGGCGCCTTATCAAATGCCTTGCTGAAGTCCATATATACTACATCTACTGCTCTTCCTTCATCAATGTGTTTAGTCACATCTTCAAAAAATTCAGTCAGGCTCGTTAGGTTTAATCAGCCCTTGACAAAGCCAAGGTGACTATTCTTAATTATATTATGTCTCTCCAAATGTTTTTAAACCCTGCCTCTCAGGATCTTCTCCATTAATTTACCAACCACTGAGGTTAGACTCGCTGGTCTATAATTTCTAGGGCTATCTCTACTCCCTTTCATGAATAAAGGAACAACATCTGCAATTCTCTGGAACCTCTCCTGTCTCCATTGATGATACAAAGATCATCACCAGAGGCTCAGCAATCTCCTCTCTTATCTCCCACGGTAACCTGGGGTACATCCCATCCGGTCCCGGCGATTTATCTAACTTGATGCTTTTCAAAAGCTGCAACACATCCTCTTTCTTAACATCTACACGCTCAAGCTTTTCAGTCTGCTGCAAGCTTGCACTAGAACCACCGAGATTCTTTTCCATTGTGAATATTGAGGTAAAGCATTCATTAAGTGTCTCTGCTATTTCTTCCAGCTCCATACAAACTTTCCCACCATCACACTTGATAGCTCTATTCTTTCACATCTTATCCTCTTGTTCACATGTTTATAGAATGCCTTGGGGTTTTCCTTATCCTGCCTGCCAAGGCCTTCTCAAGACCCCTTCTGGCTCTCCTAATTTCCTTCTTAAGAATTGGATTAAGTTGGCCTTCACATTTTAGAACTTTTAACTGCTCCTGCCTCTCTCTCAGCCACTCTGGGGTACCCCCTAGAGACCTGTTTTCATGTCCTGTAACCCCATTGTAACAGCAGCAATTTGTGTTGATGATTGACACCAAGATGGAAATGCCTGGCATTGTCAGGAAGATGGTCAGTCCAGGGGTCCTGCTGGTGATACCAGCCTGGGGAACATTACAGAGATCCGCGCGCTGCTGGGTGTGACTTACCAGTATAACCCGGAACAAGTTTCTGTGGGTGGATCTGGTCTGACACATCAGGGGGACAGTAATCCTTGTGTTCAGGAAGATAGCCATCTGGAGGCTTAGTGACTGGCAACAGGAGGGAATGGTCAGCTCTCGCAATCTTAGGATCCTTCAGGATGTCATGGGTAGTCCTCCCGTAAGTCTTGCCAAAACGGAATGGGATTGTCTGGGAGTATCCTGTGTATCTATACGAGAGATTAAAAAAAAAAGGACAACATTTCAGAGTGGATCATTGTCACCAGGCAGCCATTGTAGAAACCCAACCCCAGGGACACTGGACAGTTTGTAAAGTGGAGTGTTATCCTTCTCTGAACCCTACTCCCTCCATGTCCATTGCCCACCCTTACTCCCATCCTCCCCGCACTTTGCTGTTTGTGTATTCCTGAGCACAGACTGACATTTATCGGCTGTTATTTGCTGCTAGCTCTCCATGTGGAGATCGGGAACGTGGCAAAGCAGCAGAATCCTTGGAGTTCAGTTCAAACCGTTCACTATTACATCTCAGCATGCATTCAACAACAACTTGCATTCATGTAGCAGCTTTAATATTGTAAAAACACCCTAAATATAAACCTACCTTCTCCTGCCATCGATGAATTGTTTGGGAAGTAACAGAATGGGGAAAAGAAGAAACAGAAACATCTCGAGCTCTGACTCCAACACATCCTAATAATTTTAGTGTGTAGCCACGGGTACAATAATATGTACACAGCAAGATTCCCAAAATAAACGGCACTGTGATAATGATCAGATAATCATAGAACATAGAACATAGAACACTACAGCACAGAACAGGCCCTTCGGCCTTCGATGTTGCGCCGACCAATATAAAAAGCAATGCCCCTCCAAACTAAACCATTCCCTTCTCTTCCATATACTTATCAACTAACCTCTTAAACGCCACCAAACTTGGCGCATCTACAACTGCTGCAGGCAGGGCATTCCACTCCCGAACCACCCTTTGGGTAAAGAACCTACCTATGATATCCGTCCTATAACTATCACCCCTTAATTTAAAGCTGTGTCCCCTCGTGCTAGCTTTCTCCATCCTAGGAAAAAGGCTATCACTGTCCACCCTATCTAAACTCTAATCATCTTATATGCTTCAATAAGATCCCCTCTTAGCCGCCTCCTTTCTAACGAAAACAACCTCAAATCCTTCAACCTCTCCTCATAGGACCTGCCCTCCATACAAGGCAACATCCTGGTAAACCTCCTCTGTACCCTCTCCAATGCCTCCACATCTTTCTTATAATGTGGGGACCAGAACTGCACACAATACTCCAACTGCGGCCGCACTAGAGTTTTGTACAGTTGCAACATGACGTTGCGGCTCCGAAATTCAATCCCCTACCAATAAAAGCTAAGACTCCATATGCCTTCTTAACAACCTTCTCGACTTGACTGCCTACTTTCAGGGATCTATGCACATACACACCAAGATCCCTCTGTTCATCAAGATACTAAGAATCCTACCATTAGCCCTATACTCTACACATTTATTATTTCTGCCATAGTGCATTACCTCACACTTTTCCACATTAAACTCCATTTGACACCTCTCGGCCCAGCTCTGCAACTTGTCTAAGTCCCTCTGCAAACTATAACACCCCTCTTCACTATCTACCACTCCACCGACTTTAGTGTCATCTGCAAATTTACTAATCCATCCTTCAATACCCTCATCCAGATCATTTATAAAAATTAAAAACAGCAGGGGCCCCAAAACAGACCCCTGAGGTACACCACTCGTCACCGAACTCCAAGATGAATATCTCCCATCAACCACCACCCTCTGTCTTCTATCTGCTAGCCAATTCCTAACCCAATTAGCTAAATTACCTTCTATCCCATACATCTGCATTTTCTGCAGAAAACTTCCACGGGCCACCTTATCAAACGCCTTACTAAAGTCCATATATACCACATCAACCGCCTTACCCCCATCCACCTCTTTAGTCACTTTTTCAAAAAACTCAATGAGGTTAGTAAGGCACTACCTACCCTTCACAAAACCATGCTGACTATCTCCAATCAATTCATTACTCTCTAAATAACTATAAATCCTATCCCTAATTATTCTCTCCAACACTTTGCCCACCACAGAAGTAAGACTCACTGGCCTATAATTCCCTGGAAGGTCTCTCTTCCCCCTCTTGAACAACGGGACCACATTCGCTATCCTCCAGTCCTCCGGAACCACACCTGTAACCAATGACGACCTGAAGATCAGAGCCAGAGGCTCTGCAATCGCCTCTCTTGCCTCCCAGAGAATCCTAGGGTAAATCCCGTCCGGCACAGGGGACTTATCCAACTTCAAACCCTCGAGAATATCTAGCACATCCTCCCTATCTACTTCAATACTTTCCAGTTTGGTACCCTGTACCTCAGTGTTCTCCATAACTACATTTACATCACCCTGCGTGAATACCGAAGAGAAATATTTATTCAGTGCCTCTCCAATCTCTTCAGGCTCCACGCACAACTTCCCACTGCTGTCTAGAACTGGCCCTAATCTTGCCCTAACCAATCTTCTGTTCTTAACATATCTAAAGAAAGCTTTAGGATTCTCCTTAATCCTATCAGCCAAAGTCTTCTCATGTCCTCTCTTAGCTCTCCTCAATTCACTCTTTAGCTCCCTCCTGGCTAATCTATAGCTATCCATTGCACTAACCGAGCCTTCAAGCCTCATCCTGACATAAGCCTCCTTTTTCCTTTTAACCAGCAAATCAACTTTATTTGTACACCAAGGTTCTCTTACTCGACCATTTCCTCCTCGCCTGACAGGGACATACTTATCAAGGACTCGCAGCAGCTGCTCCTTGAATAAGCTCCACATTCCAGATGTTCCCAGTCCCTGTAGTTTCCTAATCCAATCTATGCTCCCTAATTCTCTCCTGATGGCCTCATAATTACCCTTCCCCCAGCTATAACTACTGCCCCCAGCTTCATGCAAGCTTGGGGCTTGCATCAATAATCACATTGATTAAGGGATAACTATTGCCCAGGACTCCCCTCTACTCCTTGACAATTGCAACAGATTGGATCTTTTACATCTACCTGAGCAGGCAGTTCAGGAGGAGGCACCTCCTACAGCGCAATATCCCTTCACTATGAGTGTTGGGCAATGAGCCTTGACTTTCCTGCTCAGATCCTGGACATGGACTCTAACCTTTCCTTTTACATCCACAGGTGATGTTGGTCCGCCTTGTTGTCATACACTTGATGGGTCATGCGAGGGCTGCTCTTGGATGTTGCTGCAAGAGTTGCCTAGTGCTTCACGTCGTTAGTGTACGCTTGACCTGGACCATTTGATGGGCAACACGACAGCTCAGTGACTATCACTGTGCTGTGCAGATACATGGATTTGGATCGGTGTCTGTGGAAGTTTGCACATTCTCCCCGTGCTTACGTGAGTTTTTTCCAGGTGCTCCGGTTTCCTCCCACACCCCAAAAACTTGCTTTTAGGCTGATTGGTGTTAATAAATTGTCCCTAAATTGGATCTCCCTTAATCTGGTATACATATAATCCTCTAAATTCCACTCTCTTTATTGTGAAGTTCCACTAGAGGTAGACAAAAACGTTGATGATCGATGAAAGACTTGAATGAGGCACTCACTAAAATGGGCGGCGCGGGCTTGTAGGGCCGAAGAGCCTGTTTCCTGTGTTGTTCTTTGTTCTAACACACAGCTGTGTGACTCAGGGGCAAGGCTGCTACCAACTGAAGGGCAGTTGAGAATAAGTAGCTGCTTTCTCTTACTCTTGATTCAAACAAGAACCCTGACCCTAATGTGTGCAGGAAGGCTAATGGAAGACTGCTCAAGGTGCACACTTCCTCACCAGACTCAGCACAGGGGGTGCCACAACAGTCAGAAGAGAGTGGCCGTAGGAACTTTCAACATGTCCTCTCAAACCCATGAGGGCCCCATGGCATCATGTCAAATATGGGCAAGGAAACCTCCTGCTGGTCATTATTCTTCTTCAGCTGATGAATTGGTACTTTTCCACGCAGAACACCACTTAGAGGAAGCACTGAGGGCAAACAGGGCTTAGAGTGTACTCTAGGTGGGCAACATCAATATCCATCACCAAAAATAACCTGATTTCACCACTACTGACCGAGTCCTGCAAGATTGGCTTTGGAGCAAGTTGAATGAACTGATTTGACCTCAATCGAACCAATTTGTATCATTGGTGCATTTGTCTAGGATGGTATGGGTAATATTGATCACTTCATTGACTTTGTGGAGTTCCCATCTTTACACTGACCATCGTGTTATTTGGGTCTATCCCTGTGGTCGATAATCTCAGGACAGATCTGGCTGTATCCACCAGGTGCCGTGGACCAACAGCAGCAGAAGATTATATTCCACCACTTTGTGAAACCTCACAACCCATCAAACCACTCACTCCACCATCAGGACTTGTTCAATAAGGATTGCAGGAGAGAGTGCCAGGAGCAACACATCTAAAAATGAGATGCTCGCCTGGTGAAACCAACACTGCAGCACACACGCATGTTCAGCAGTGGAAAGAACATGCTTCAGAGTATGTTCAAATTCTACAATCCTCCTGCATCCAGTGGTGAATGGGTGATAGACAGTTAAATAATCGGAAGCCAAGACTCTGCAACTATCTCCGCGCTCAATGAAGGGGGAGCCTAACTCTCAAGTGAAGTGTTTGCAATGATCTTCAGCCAGAAGTACTGAATAGATTCTACGCCTGAGCTTCCCAACATCCAATCTTTCAACCAATTGTACACCTTGACTTGTCCGCTTAAACTGGACCAGCTGACGGGCAACACAACAGCTCAGTGACTATCGCTGTTTGCTGTGCAGATATACGGATCTGGGCCGGTGTCTACGGAAGTTTGCACATTCTCCCCGTGCCTGTGTGGGTTTTCTCCGGGTGCTCCGATTTCCTCCCACATCCCAAAAATGTGCTCTTAGACTGTAACTAATTGTCCCTAAATTAATCTTCCCTCAATCTTCCCCAATAGGTGTAGACAAAGGTTATAGGTAGAGGAGGACACTCATAATGTTAAAATGGCGGCGCGGGCTCGTTGGGCCAAAGGGCCTGTTTCCCGTGTTGTGTTGTTCTTTATATCCCTGCTGTAATATTAAAGATTAGTGCTTCACTACCATGAACCCTGCTGATATTCCAGCAATAGTACTGAGGACTTGTGCTCCAGAAGTATCCCTGGCCAAGCTATTCCAGTACAACTACAACACTGGCACCTACCCGGCATAATGTAAAAATTATCCAGGGATAGCCTAGCCACAAAAATCAGGACAAATCCAATCTGGCTAATTATCACTCTACACTCAGGCAGTCATGGGAGATTTATTGATAGTGTTATCAAGTAGCATTTACTCAGCTAGTCCCTACTCGCTAATACAAAAACAAAACAGACAGAAAATGCTGGACTGTGTTGTAATGTTCTATGTTCTAATTAACATTCCAAGTTACATAGAACATAGAACACTACAGCACAAATAGGCCCTTCGGCCCACAAGTTGTGCCGATCATATCCATATCTATTAGGCCATAGAACTATCTGTAACTCCCAATCCCATTAAATCCCATGTACTCATCCAGAAGTGTTTTAAAAGACCCCAGTGAGTTTGCCTCTACCACCACCGACAGCAGCCGATTCCATTCACTCACCACCCTCTGAGTGAAAAACTTACCTCTAACATCTCCTCTGTACTTGCCTCCCTGCACCTTAAACCTGTGTCCTCTTGTAGCGACCATTTCAGCCCTGGGAAATAGCCTCCGAGAATCCACCCTATCTATACCATTTATAACATTTTATAAACCTCTATCAGGTCGCCTCTCAACCTTTGTCTCTCCAGGGAGAAAAGACCTAGCTCTCTCAACGTATCTTCATAAGACCTGCCTCCCAATCCAGGCAACATCCTTGTAAATCTCCTCTGCACCTTGTCAATAGCTTCCACATCCTTCCTATAGTGAGGGGACAACAGAAGTTGTTCCACGGAAGAAGCTAAACCAAAGGGCAATGGACAGGAAGCCAGAGGAGACATTCAAAGTAATGAGAAACTGGGTGAAAGAGTTGAGTTTTAAGAAGCAAAGGATCTAAAGACAGAATTCCAGAGTTAAGGGCCTGAAATGCAGGGCTACCAATGGTGGGAAAAAAGGAGATGCATAAGAGGCTAGAGTCAAAGGAAAACACCATTTAGAAAATGGGGCAAAGCAAGGTTTAAATACAAATATGAACATTTTAAATGGGAGGCTGGGAGTGAGGGAGCCAATATTGAGGATAAGATCACTCGGTGGGCGAATGAAGAGGAGACAGGCAGCAGATTCGTGGATGAGCTGAAGGTGCGAAAGGGGAGGAAGAGAGAATATTGAAATAGTTTTATCGCTGACGGCATTGATTAAACTTCAACAAAGAGACGGAGGCAGGCAGTGGGACTGAGATGACAGAGAGATAGATGAGTTAAATATAGACTAAAGGCAGATGTTTGCTGGAAATCTGAAATCTAAACAGAAAATGCTGGAGGTGTTCAAGCAACCTTGATGTGGAAAAGTGTTTTATTTTATTCCCAAAAATTAGCCCATTCACCAGTTTCCAGAAAACACAACTCGTTTGTTTAAACTATACCGAGTGTAATAACTCAGGAAAACTGGTTGGGAAGGAATGGTGCGCACTGCTAACCACAGAATTAATCCAATTCTGTAAGCCCAGCCTGGTATAAAGGGCTCAGGGAATGAGTTCCAGTAGGACCAGCCATTGCCTGTTACCAGGGGAACTCAATGAGCCTCATAGGCAGGTCAATGAGAGATTCCCAATGGGACTCCGGAGAGTTCCCACACCCCAGGCGTGGCTCCTGAGAAGACTCTGAGCGCACCAGGGTGACCCCCCCACCCTGCTCCTCCATTGGTTCCCTGGGTCATGTGACCCTCACTTGGTCCTTAAAGGGCTAAGCGCCAGAATTCCCCAGTTTCGGGGCTCCCGAGAGAGGCTCCCTTACCCGGGGATGTAGTGTGGTTCTGGAGTGAAGAGGGGCTGTTTCTGAACGTCCATCCTCTTTGGTGCAGGTGCGTTGCTATGTGTTGGACGCTTAGGAGCCTGAGGCCTTTCTCACTGTCAAGTGTTAAGCTGTTACTTAGCAACCAGCTGACAGTAGTCATGACAACAGCACTGGCAGCCCCCCCTCCCCCCCAACCCCCCACCCCCCTTGCCAGTCAGCAATCCTTAGCCTGTTGCTTGACGTTGAGATAACCGGGCATTCCGACATTGCCCTTGCAGCAAACATGATGGGCTCATCGATTCCATTCCGGTCGCATTGGCCGAAGGTTCTGGTAGACAGCAGCGGCCGCATCGTGGGTCAGCAGCAGGACGGAGGCATCTCGATATCTCGCAAGCCCACGTACCGCGGCAGAATCCCCCTCCATCCGCCGCGGCACCACTGCTTCAAGGAGAAATACTTTCCTCACGGCAGTCAGGCGTTCCAATCCCTCCTCGCCCAATACCAAGCCAGGACCATGATGCAACCCGGGCTGGAATGTGTGGGGATACACATCTCAGCCCCGTCGGAGCAGCAAGCGCTGGAACAACTCACGCGAGGGGCTACGTTGGCCGACCAGCCCCAGGGAGCTCAGGCCGAGAGCCGCGGAGGGCAAGGAACATCGGCCGCCCAGGCCCCTGACAGCGCTGAGGCAGGGCAAGAGGAGACCCAAGCAGCCGGAGGGCCTTCGCAAGGGGGGATGCCCATCGGCCCAACCACCTGCCCGCAGTTTCAGCAGAAGTGCCCGTGCGAGCTGATCACGCAGGTCTGTTGCCCGTGCAAGGAGCTCATGCAACATGAGCTGGCCAGGCTTGCGGCAATGTGTGCAGAGTCATCTCCGGAGCAAACAATGGACTCAGTGGGCACCTCACCCATTAAAATGACGGAGAATCTGGAAGCCTCTCCTTCTCAGCAGGAGGTGAGCACATCCCCCGATGAGCCACGAGTGCTGGAGATGCCTCCTATCACGCCCATCGAGAACTTGGTCACGTCGCCAGAACCACCAGAGGATCTGGAAACGTCTCCGGAGCCGCTGGAGACATCTCCCAGCCAGCAAGTGGAGGACTTGGAAACATCTCCAGAGGCGCCAGAGAACCTGGAAACGTCTCCAGAACCACTGGAGAACCTGGAAATGTCCCCAGAGCCAGTGGAGAACCTGGAAACATCTCCGACGGTGCAGGCAGAGGACTTGGAGACATCACCCGAGGCCGTGGAGAACTTGGACCTCCTTCCCAATGAACCAGCGGAAAACTTGGAAACCGCATCGCCTCAGCCAATGGAAAACATGGAACTATCGCCTGAACCAACGGAGAGCGTGGAGCCATCGCCTGAACAAGCCGAGAATTTGGAACCATTGCCTGAACAAGCCGAGAATTTGGAACCATTGCCTGAACAAGCCGAGAATTTGGAACCATCGCCTGAACAAGCCGAGAATTTGGAACCATCGCCTGAACAAGCCGAGAATTTGGAACCATCGCCTGAACAAGCCGAGAATTTGGAACCATCGCCTGAACAAGCCGAGAATTTGGAACCATCGCCTGAACAAGCCGAGAATTTGGAACCATCGCCTGAGCCATCGGCAGAAAATCCTGAAACAGCTCCCGAGGAACCAGAGAACTGATAGATCCTCAGCAGGTATTCACACATACAACTTCCAGGGAAAATCAGGGAGATACGGAGCATCCTAACTCATTGTTTGCTCATCCTGGTTCATAGTTTAACTGTTATTTAAATAGCTTGACTCAATGATCCAGAATCAATGATCCAGAGATGTAGATCAGAACAAATGAAAGAGAGATATTCAGCATAGTATTGTCCCCTGTTACGACTAGTTAACTCACAAAGTTGAGTTTAAAACATTTTTCCTATCTATTGTCCCTGCACGTTCTTATAACATTAACAAAGTGACAGAGAGGGTCAGGTTTTTTTTGGTAGATAAACTTCCCTTCTTATCTTCTTACCGTTAGTCCGTTCCTGGCAGTAAAGTGGCCCCAGGAAATATTGAGTATGATTTAAACAGGTGATGTACACGAAGCAAAGCTCCACCAAGACTTCCAAAGGGCTGGTCAGTGATATGACGGTGCACCGAGGCCAGCTGGGGATCATTGAAGGCAGGTTTGAAACATGCAGTTCAATTGTTTGATGAGATCATGTGGAAGTCACTCTGACATCAGAAAGAGAGTGAGGTGAATCATAAAGGACACAGTGGGTAAAGGCTCCCGAGAGAGCCCATTCCAGGAGAAATGGCCCACTAAAAACAGAATGCACATTTTAGAACAAAATGTTACAGAACCAAAAAGGGAAAAAAATATCTGCTTTTGGTTTCACATTGTGTCAGGGACAAAATTAATTGATAATCTCGCAGTAGAGCCTGTGTTAGAGACACAGGGGTGGAATAGGTTTATAAAATGTTGAGAGGAATAGATAGGGTGGATTCTCAGAGACTATTTCCCCGAGCGGAAATGGTCACTATGAGAGGACACAGATTTAAGGTGCAGGGAAGCAAATACAGAGGGGATGTTAGGGGTAGGTTTTTCACTCAGAGGGTGGTGAGTGAATGGAATCGGCTGCCGTCGGAGGTGGTAGAGGCAAACTCGCTGGGGTCTTTTAAAAGATTTCTGGATGAGTATATGGAAAAGAATAGGATAGGGGGTTATAGATAGGTCTGTGGATTGGTAGATGTGATCGGCGCAACTCGTGGGCCGAAGGGCCTGTTTGTGCTGTATTGTTCTATGTAAAATGAATCTTTGAAACAATTAGCAGCTGGGTTCTGTACTGAGTATCCCACTCCTTCCAATTCACTCAATTTTGCATTTCACAGAACTCCTTACAATGCAGAAGAGGCCATTCTGCCTATCAGGTCTGTACCAATCCTCTGACAAAGATCTTACCCAGGCTGTCTGCCTTACCCTCATCCTGTAACTCTATAGAACATAGAACATAGAACATTACAGCACAGAACAGGCCCTTCGGCCTTCGATGTTGTGCCGACCAAAATAAAAAGCAATGCCCCTCCAAACTAAACCATTCCCTTCTCTTCCATATACTTATCAATTAACCTCTTAAACGCCACCAAACTTGGCGCATCTACAACAGCTGCAGGCAGGGCATTCCACTCCCTAATCACTCTTTGAGTAAAGAACCTACCTCTGATATCCGTCCTATAACTCATACCCCTTAATTTAAAGCTGTGTCCCCTCGTGCTAGCTTTCTCCATCCTAGGAAAAGGCTATCACTGTCCACCCTATCTAAACCTCTAATCATCTTATATGTTTCAATAAGGTCCCCTCTTAGCCGCCTCCTTTCTAACGAAAACAACCTCAAATCCCTCAGCCTCTCTTCATAAGACCTGCCCTCCATACCAGGCAACATCCTGGTAAACCTCCTCTGTACCCTCTCCAATGCCTCCACATCTTTCTTATAATGTGGGGACCAGAACTGCACACAATACTCCAAGTGCGGCCGCACTAGAGTTTTGTACAGTTGCAACATGATGCTGCGGCTCCTAAATTCAATCCCCCTACCAATAAAAGCTAAGACTCCATATGCCTTCTTAACAACTTTATCCACTTGACTGCCTACTTTCAGGGATCTATTGACACATACACCAAGATCCTTCTGTTCCTCAACACTATTAAGAGCCCTACCATTAGCCCTATACTCTACACATTTATTGTTCCTGCCAAAGTGCATTACCTCACACTTTTCCACATTAAACTCCATTTGCCACCTCTCGGCCCAGCTCTGCAACTTGTCCAAGTCACTCTGTAAACTATAACACCCCTCTTCACTATCTACCACTCCACCGACTTTAGTGTCATCTGCAAATTTACTAATCCATCCTTCAATACCCTCATCCAGATCATTTATAAAAATTACAAACAGCAGGGGCCCCAAAACAGACCCCTGAGGCACACCACTTGTCACCGAACTCCACGATGAATATCTCCCATCAACTAAGTGGATAGGTTATCCACTTAAGTGGATAGGTTATCCACTTTGGTAGAAATAATAGTAGGAAGGATTATTATTTAAAGGGTGAAAAGCTGCAGCGTGCTACAGTGCAGAGGGACCTGGGGGTCCTTGTGCACGAATCGCAAAAACCCAGTCTGCAGGTGCAGCAGGTGATCAAGAAGGTGAATGGAATGTTGGCCTTTATCGCGAGGGAGATAGAATATAAAAACAGGGAGGTCTTGCTGCAACTGTACAGGGCACTGGTGAGGCCCAACTGGAGTACTGTGTGCAGTTTTGGTCTCTGTGTTGCGAAAGGATATATTGGTCTTGGAAGGAGTACAGAGAAGGTTCACCAGGCTGATGCCAGAGATGAGGGAGTTAGCCTCTGAGGAGAGATTGAGTAGATAGGTTTGTACTTGTTGAAGTTTAGAAGGTTGAGGGAGATCTTATAGAGACTTACAAGATAATGAAGGGGATAGGGTAGAGGTAGAGAGATTCTTCCCGCTTAGAAAGGAAACTAGAACTAGAGGGCACGGCCTCAAAATAAGTGGAGAGCAGTTTAGAACGGAGTTGAGGAGGAACTTCTTCACTCAAAGGATGGTGAGTCTCTGGAATTCTCTGCCCGTTGAAGTGGTGGAGGCTTCCTCACTGAATATATTGAAGTCACAGGTAGATAGGTTTCTGATAGACAAGGGAATTAAGGGTTATGGGGAGAAAGCGGGAAAGTGGAACTGAACCACTACAGATCAGCCATGATCTTATTGAATGGCAGGGCAGGCTCGAGGGGCTGGATGGCCGACTCCTGCTCCTATTTCTTATGTTCGTATGTTCACATTTACCATGGCTAATCCATCTAACCTAGACGTCTTGTGACAGTAAGAGACAATTTACCTCGGCCAATCCACCTACCCTGCACATCTATTAGACTGTAGGAGGAAACCAGAGCACCCCGAGGAAACCCATGGAGACAAAGGGAGAACATACAAACTCCATACAGTCACCCAAGACTGGAATTGAACCTGGTTCCGTGGCATTGTGAGGCAGCAGTGCTAACCACTGTGCCACCTATTAACTATGCACAGGTGGGTATCTCTCCGAATCACCTCAGGAACTGATTTGTCCATCTCTTCATCACCTCGTGGGATCAAAGGTCAGGACACCATATTTAAACACCTCCTATTTAAGCCCACATCTGACCTGTCACCATGATGCACCCCCTCCCCGACCCCACCCCACCCCACTCCATCCCCTGCTTTTCTGCCTTTCTTGGTGGCATAGGCCAGAGTAGAGATGTGCTTTACCCTGGGGGCAGTGCCAAGGAGTACACCAGCCCCACCTCCACAGCCTGGGAGGACTTGTAATGGTGAGTGGGTATTTTCCAGGAGTGTTCTGCAGGGTTGGAGCAAAGTCTCTTGTATTTGGGGATTATGTCAATAATTTGATTTGAATATAGAAGAGATGATTAAGACGTTGCAGAAACTGGCCATGTGTTATCCTGAGAGTGTTGTCTACCTTTGCACAGAAGGCCTGGAGTGAGATGTGGTGGTATTTGTTGAGCAGCTCGGTGACATGGGACTTTTGTGCTTTACCGGCTGTTCCCAGGAACGCCAGCTGCTGCTGGAGGTTCATCAATGCGGTGAAAGATGCTCTTTGATCCTGTTGTTCTTCCAGTACGAGGAGTTGTCCCCGATCGAGTGTTACACACTGCTGCAGGGCTACGTGCTGAGGGACGCACTAAAGCTTGGGGGGTAGATACTGCAGAAGCACAATGAGGGATGGTCACTGTCTAAGATTAACCACAGTAAACTGAGGGGAGGGGAATTGTATAGAACCTCTTTGGATTGAATGATTCACTGAATATCACATGTAGCACAAATATACTGAAACATCTCACAGTGCAACTTGATCAATTTAGGGAACTTCTGCAGTGACCATTTAGAAATATTGGTAATGCTTCTTAGCCTTTATTGAAGCATCTCAGGTGGTGTATGTAGAGAGCCTGAATATTATTGCACTTTGTGTGAAAGCCAATTTGAAATGTTTGTAATGTTCTCCCAAATTTTTTTTTAAAAAAATGTACGTTTTTGCAACAAAAAAGAGCAGCTTGAGCTGCTGCCTCTTGGGAGGTGATGGTGCTATAGGTGAGGCATAAGGTATTGAAGTCCAATATGAATGCAAGCATTGAGATTCTGTATCCTGTTGCTTCTGATTGACATTTTCCAAGCTAACACATTTTTCTGTACACGCTCTTTCAGGGAGACCAACAGGATACCGGATACAGGGAGAGCCAAAACGACCCTTCATGAAAGAATGCCACTTTCGGGTAACAGCTGCCAATCTCAATAAAGAACGTTCGCAACAAGCATTCATTGTTTCCTTGGCATTTTTCCATTTAGATATTCACCAGCCAACGTATGTAGGGTTTATCAGTTTAACAGACGTATTGAAAGATTAGAGGGACATAGTTTACAGATTTTACAGATTATTTATTGAAGGGAATGTGTATGTAAATGTCTTCTGATGATCTTTATTGTATTGTTGTCACGGATTGTTCTTATGGGAGGCTTTGTTGGTTTTTTTTGTTCATTTGTATGATTTCAGTGTGATTTGCAAGGAATCTCACAACACCAGGCTAAAGTCCAACCAGTTTATTTGATAGTAATCCCATGAGTTTTCAGAAATGGTGTTCCTTCGTCAGGTGGGTGGAAGGTTCTGATCAGAGAAGGGTATATAAAGTCACACACAGCTTACAGAATACTGATTAGAATGTGAGTCTTTACGGCTAACTTGCTATTCAAGTCTTAAAAGTGCGGACAATGTGAGTGGAGAGAGCATTAAGCACAGGTTAGAGAGATGTGTATTGTCTCCAGACAGGACAGTAAGTGAGATTTTGCAAGTTCAGGCAAGTCATGGGGGTTACAGATAGTGTGACATGAACCCAAGATCCCGGTTGAGGCTGTCCTCATGTTTGTGGAACTTGGCTATCAGTTTCTGCTCAGCAACTCTGCTACATCATGAAGGCCGCCTTGGAGAACTCTTACCCGAAGATCAGAGATCAAATGCTCTGATCTCACTTACTGAGATTGTAATATCTCACTTATTGTCCTGTCTGGAGACAATACACATCTCTTTAATCTGTGCTTAATACTATCTCCACTCACATTGTCTGCACCTTCAAGATTTGAATAGCAGGTTAGCTGTAAAGATTTGCATTCTAATTAGTATTCTGTAAACTGTCTGTGCCTCTATATGCCCTTCTCTGATCAAAACCTTCCACCCACCTGATGAGGGAACACTGTTTCCGAAAGCTTTGTGTGTTTACTATCAAATAAACCTGTTGGACTTTAACCTGGTGTTGCGAGACTTCTTACTGTGTTTACCCCAGTCCAACACTGGCATCTCTACATGGGTGATTTGCAAGGCCAGTATTAACTAACCATTCCTAATTGCCTGGAAAGATGATGGTGTGTCATTTTCTTGAACTCGCAGTGCTGTTAGCAGGGCCATTCCAAGAATTTGACCCAGTAACAGTGAAGGAATATGTTTCCAAATCAGGATGAAGAGTGACTTGGGGGAGGGGAACCAGCAGACGCTGGTGTTTCTATTTACCTGCTGCTCTTCTTCTTTTAGATGCTAGATGTGGTAGATTCGGAAAGAATGTTCCTGATGGTGGAGAACTAGGGCTCATAGCTTGAGGATGAGGGGTAAATCTTTCAGGACTGAGGTGAGTGGTGAATCTGTGGAATACATACCCCAAAAAGTTGTTGAGGCCAAAATGTTGTCTGATTTCAGGAAGGAATTGGATAAAGCTCTTGGGACTAAAGGGATCTGGGGGCAAGGGGGGATCAGGATGTTGAATTTGATGATCAGCCACGGTTATAATGGTTAGCAGGGCAGCCTCGAAGGGCTGAATGGCCTGCTCGTAACTCTAGTTTGTATGATCGTATGTATGACAGAGGTCACAGGTAACATATCAAACTGGGATGTGCAGAGAGTGAAGGCTGTTGATTTAAAAAGAACCTCCTGCAATTCCCAATGCTTCCAGGTTTGTGTTCAGGCATCTTGTGCTTGTTATCCCTGTTTCCCTTTATAAAGTTTCTGGTTAGGTTTTTGCCCAGTAGACAGGACTTTTGTTAATATCTGGCTGCTACATTTCAGAAATTGTCTCACTAATACGCATTGTGATGCTAGTGAGTTGTGAGGTTTGGGGCATGTTGCAATCCTGGAAAGGATCAAATTTCAAAGAACAATGTTTGTACTCTTGCACATTCTGTTCCAAAGAACAAAGAACAATGAGCAACACAGCACGGGAAACAGGCCCTTCGGCCCAACGAGCCTATGCCACCGTCCTAACGTCTTAATGACATATCCTTGACTTTAGGCTATGCCTATTGTTGAAGATTCCCATATAGGGACCAATATAAGGACAACTTGTTACCCAATCAGCCTAAGAGCACATTTTTGGGATGTGGGAGGAAACCGGAGCACCCGGAGAAAACCCACGCAACCACGGGGAGAACGCGCAAACTCCCGCAGACACAGACCCAAATCCATGTGTCTGCACAGCAACAGCGATAGTCTCTGAGCTGTCATGTTGCCCATCAGATGGTCCAGTTTAAGCATACACTGACGACGTGAAGCACTAGGCAACTCCTGAAGTAACCTCCAAGAGCAGCTCTCGCACGACATGCCGCATGCATGCCCCTTGTTGGTCAACAAGGTGGACTGAATTGCCTGCGGAAACAAATAAGACTTAATTAAACATGCTAAAAAAAAACTAAGACATTTGTTTTTTTCGAAGACATTCCCGAGACGAAACTAAAAGATAGTCTACTACTATTTGGTCCTCCTGATATTCAAACAGTCCTGCTATATCCCTCTATCTGCAGACCGCTCATGTGGCTGTCCAAGAGACCCTTAAACAACCCTAGCGTGCCTGCTCCCACCACCTTACTCGGCAGTGCATTCCACACCCCCACTACCCTTTGTGTGAAAAACTGGCCTCTAATATTCGTCTTATACATAGCCCCCCTCACCCTGAGCCCGTGACCCCTCGTTCTATCCATTTCTAATGGTGGAAAAAGCTTACCACCATTTACTCTATCTATACCCCTCATAATCTTATATACCTCTAAAAGATCCCCTCTCAGCCGACGTCTTTCAAGGGAAAACAACCCCAGTGTTTTCAATCTTTCCTCGTAAGACAGCCCTTCCATACCAGGCAGCATCCTGGTAAATCTCCTCTGCACTCTCTCCAGGGCCTCTACATCCTTCCTGTAGTACGGCGACCAGAACTGGACGCAGTACTCCAGATGAGGCCTAACCAACGTTCTATACACCTGCAACATCAGACTCCTACTCTTGTATTCTATACCCCTTCCTATGAAGGCTAACATACCATACGCTTTTTTTACCACATTCTCCACCTGACACCTTCAGAGACTTGTGAACTTGCACCCCCAGGTCTCTCTGCATCTCTATACTCCGGATAGTTTTACCTTTTATCCTATAACTCCCCTCTACGTTATTCCGGCCAAAATACATCACCTCGCATTTATCCAGATTAAATTCCATTTGCCATCTATCTGCCCAATTTACCAGCCTATCTATGTCATGTTGTATTGCTAGGCACTGCTCCTCAGTACCCGCCAATCCAATCATCTTAGTGTCATCAGCAAATTTGCTGATCACACCACCTACCCACTCTTCCAAGTCATTTATATACACCACAAATAGAAGGGGTCCTAGTACAGAGCCCTGTGGCACACCACTAGTGACAGACCTCCAGTTGGAAAAAGAGCCTTCCATACTACCCGCTGTCTCCTCCTTCCAAGCCAGTTCTCAACCCATCTACATACCTGGCCCTGTATCCCATGCGCCTTCACCTTTTCTAACAGCCTACCATGAGGAACCTTGTCTTACGCCTTACTGAAATCCATGTAGACGACATCAACGGCTTGTCCTTCATCAACCGTTTTTGTCACCTCTTCAAAAAATTCCACCAGATTCGTAAGGCACGACCTCCCCTTAACGAAGCCATGCTGCGTATCCCTGATCAGATCGCAGCACTCCAGATGCTCATACATCCTGTCCCTGAGAATCCTCTCCATTAGCTTACCTATAACTGAAGTCAAGCTCACTGGCCTATAGTTCCCTGGGTTATCCCTCTGACCCTTTTTAAACAACGGTTTTACATTTGCAATCCTCCAGTCCTCTGGGACCTCACCTGCGTCCAAAGAAGAGACAAAGATTTGCGTCAGAGGCCCAGCAATGTCATCTCTCACCTCCCTTAGCAGCCTGGGATAAATACCATCAGGCCCCGGAGCTTTATAAGTCTTTATGCTGCCTAAAAGCCCCAACACTTCGTCCCTCGTAATGATTATTTCCTTTAACGGGTCCTCAAATTCCTCAAAGCCGGCACCAGACATCAGGCCCCTCTCCCGCGTGAATACCGACGCAAAGTATTCATTCAGGATCTCCCCCATTCCCTCAGGCTCTAAGCATAGTTCCCCTCCTCTGTCCCTGAGAGGTCCAATCTTCCCTCTAACCATCCTTTTGCTCCTTACATAGGAGTAAAATGCCTTAGGATTTTCCTTAATCCTACCTGCCAAAGCCATTTCGTGGCCCCTTTTTGCCTTTCTGACACCCCTTTTAAGATCCCGTCTACACTCTCTATATTCTTCCAGCGCTGTCTCTGTCCCCAGTTGCCTAGATCTAACGTACGCCTCCCGCTTCTTCCTGACCAAGTCCTCAATATCCCTAGTAACCCACGGTTCTCTAATCCTACCTTTCCCATCCTTCCTCCTTACCGGCACGTGTCTTTCCTGCAAAAATTTTAGTTTTCCCTTGAAAGACTCCCACATGTGCAGTGTCGACCTACCCTCGAACAGCTTATCCCAGTCGGTATCCCTAAGATCCTGCCTAATCTGGCTGTATCTAGCCCTCCCCCAGTTTAACACCCTCCCCTTAGGGCAGGCTTCATCTTTTTCCATTAATACCCTAAAGCAGACAGAGTTGTGGTCACTATTAGACACATGCTCTCCTACTACAACGTCAACCACCTGCCCTGGCTCATTCCCCAGAACCAGATCCAGTATAGCCCCCTCTCTAGTCGGGCTATCCACATACTGCTCCAAGGATCCTTCTAAAACACACTGTACAAATTCCTCCCCGTCCGCACCTTCCGCTCTGGGCACCTTCCAATCTACCCCAGGGAAATTGAAATCTCCCATTACAACTACCCTATTCTTCCTACACTTATCTAAAATTTCCCTACATATCCCTTCTTCCACAGCCCGCGGACTGTTGGGCGGTCTGTAGTACACACCCAACATAGTAACCTCTCCCTTCCTATTCCTCAACTCCACCCATAGCGACTCAATTCCTAACTCAGCCATACCACCCTCCTTCTGCACTGCTATGATGTGATCCTTAACTAATAACGCCACTCCCCTCCTCTCCTCAAACCACCTCTATCATGCCTAAAACACTTATACCCTGGAATATTCAATTGCCAGTCCTGCCCTTCCTTTAGCCACGTCTCAGTCACCGCCACCACTTCTAACTTCCTCTTGAACATTATTGCCTTCAGTTCGTCTGTTTTGCCAGTCACTCTCCTCGCATTAAAACACATGCACTGAAGACCCTCAGGCCCTCTCTGATCTTCCCTCCTACTCTCCGGAATTACCCTATCACCCATCTCTCCCACTCCCAGTTCCCTCTGTCTCCCCATCCCCCCCTCCATATTAGTTTAAACCCTGCCGAAACACTCCAGCTAACCTCCCAGCTAAAATATGGGTGCCCTTCCCAGACAACTGTTCCCCGTCCCTCTTGTATAGTTGCCCCTCCCTCATGAAGACTTCCCAATGGTCTAAGAATCTGAAACCCTCTGCCCTACACCAATCCCTCAATCACGCATTTAGTTGGAGCACCTCATTTTTCCCAACCCTGTCATTCCCAGGCATCAGCAGCAGCCCAGAGAATGCCATCCTGGAGGCCCTACACTTCAGCCGGCCCCCAGCTCCCTGAACTGCCTACGTATGTCCCCCTGCACTTTGTTCCTACATCCTTCTCTCCCACGTGGACTATTACATCAGCCTTAGCCCCTCCACCCTCCAAAATTCCCTCTACCCTCTCCGTAACATCCTGGACCCCTGCTCCAGGGAGGCAGACTACCATCCTGGAGTCCCGCTTTTGCCCACAGAACCACCTGTCGATCCCCTTGACTTTCTCATCCCCCACCACTATCTCACATCCCTCACTCCTACCGTCCTCAGGGGCATTCTGATCCCCCTCCCTTGCCCTCTCTACCTCAGCTGTTGCCCTACCCTTGATGTTCTGGGATGCCTTCTCTGGGGAGATCTTAATGCCGTGACTCCTTTTCTTTTTCAACTTCCTATCTGTTACCCACCCATCCCTCCTCATAGGCCCTGGGGTCCCTTCTGGACTATGGTCCCTATTCATTATCCCCTCATTCTCTCTGACTATAAACATATCCTCCAGTCTCAGCTCCAACTGCCTCACCCGAGCCCTCAATCGTTGCAATTCCAAACACTTTGTGCATATGTGGGCTTTC
The DNA here is from genome assembly GCA_024679065.1 of Sphyrna mokarran. NCBI lineage: Eukaryota > Metazoa > Chordata > Chondrichthyes > Carcharhiniformes > Carcharhinidae > Sphyrna > Sphyrna mokarran. The sequence goes on from JAGIQG010000025.1 coordinate 43,337,106, forward strand.
GGGAGACGTGCTGCCTCCAAGAATGTCCAAATATGGCAGCGAACACAGCGGACGCATTTTATCATTGACCCTGACATTTTATACACCCTCTTTAGAGCTATGGGCCCTAGAGGTTTGGTGGGACAGGAATCCAAGCCTGCGCTTGCCCAAGCCCAGTGAGCTTAAGTCCTTACAGCTCTCACTCTGCTCCCCGCCTCACTCCACTGCCTGCTCACGACGCTGCCCGCTGTCTACCTTGGCCTTCTTTATATAGTCCCGCGCTTCCTTCCCAGCAGTCCCTGCGCCTATCTCCCGCTACGGAGTGCCAAAATAAACAAAAAACCCCCACGACCTAAACCTATTGATTAAAGAGAGATTTCAAACTTTAATAGTCTCACCAGCAAGCAGCCACTCTTCAAAATCACAGCTCCGGAGAACAGTTGCTGCTTAACTATCCTTTTGTATAGAATAGAATCCTTAGAATGCAGAAGGAGGCCATTCAGCCCATCAAGTCTTCACCAACTCTCAGACTCCAACTTACCCAGGCCCTATATCCTTAACTCTGTGCATTCACCATGGCCAGTCCATTAACCTGCACATCTTTGGACATTAAGGGACAATTTAGCATGGCCAATTTACCTAACCCGTACATCTTTGGACAGTGGGATGAAGCAGGAGCATCCAGAGGAAACCTGCACAGACACCGGGCAAATGTGCAGACTCCGCACAGACAGTGACCCAAGCTAGGAATCGAACCCAGGTCCTTGGTGCAGTGAGGCAGCTGTGCTAACCATTGTGCCATCTTGAACACTCATCTGGGTTAATTTAAGAAATCAAAGCTTGGGTTATTTAAATTGCCAGCAGAATCTCCACTTTGTAAAGATGATTTCTTGCGAGCGAATTCAATCTGTTTTATTTCACTCACCTTTTGGCCCTTGTAATTCCTTCTGAATCTTCTGCAGCTGAAAGGTTTTCTCTTTCTCTCTCTCCTGGAACCATCTTTCCTCCCTTCTCATTTTTGTGTAAGCCTCCAGCTCTAAGCCACTGCTATTCTACCAGTGTTGTAACAGAGATGATCCATTCTGTTTCAGAGTCTACATCCTCTCCTTCTTCTAACTCTGTGCGGAGGCCAAAATGCTCAGCCAGAAATTTTGGTGCTAAGTTTTTGGTGCTTATTTTCTCACAGTAAGTTCTGTCTGGTCAGCTAACGCTCTAGACTGTTCCATGAACAAAGCTGCTATTTTGCTAAGATATTGATGTACTTGTTTTTATCCTACAGGTGTTTTGGTCCACCTTGTTGTCTAACGAGGGGCATACACGCGATGGGTCGTGAGAGGGCTGCTCTTGGATTTTTTTTTTGAGAGTATCCTAGTGCTTCACGTCGTTAGTGTACGCTTGACCTGGACCATTTGATGGGCAACACGACAGCTCAGTGACTATCGCTGTGCTGTGCAGATACATGCATTTGGGCCTGTGTCTGTGGGAGTTTGCGCATTCTCCCCGTGCTTGTGTGGGTTTTCTCCGGGTGCTCCGGTTTCCTCCCACATCCCCAAGATGTGCTCTTAGGCTAATTGGCAAAACAAATTCTCCCTAAATTGTCTCAAATTTGGTTTTTAATCCATAGATCTATAAACATAGACAGGGATCATGGGTAGAGGTGGGAACACTGGGGTGGCGGTGCGGGCTCGTTGGAGCAAAGGGCCTTTTTCCCGTGCTGTTTTGTTCTTTGTTCTTTGTAAATCCTCTGTCAATGCTTTCTCATTACAATCAATTCCTGTTTTCTTGTGTTAATATACGATGTCTGCTGCTGCAGCCTCTTTTCGTTTGAGGGAAACAATTTTCAGCCATTAAACTTTCCCTTCTTGGTCCAAGATTATTCTTTTAATGTCGGATGTGGCGTGTTTTTGTCCAATTTGTTCAAACCCTACAGCAGAACTATTATGGAGAAGGGGGAAGAGATAAACCGGAACCTGAATTCCTTTTCCTTTACTTCCCTTGGTTTCGGAGAGAGGATGGATGTGCTTCCCAGCACCCAGATCCTATGTGGTCAGTCCAGAAGTAACAGCAGCAAGCTATTGTGGGTTTAAATAAAGAGAGTTATTCGTAGAACCCTTACAGAGCAGAAGGAGGTCATTCGACCCATCAGGCACTGACTCATACCCAGGCTTACCCTATGACCCCATGTACTTACCCTGCTAATCCCTCTAGTCTAGGCATCTTGGAACACCAGGGGGCATGGCCAATCCACCTAAACTGCACATCTTTGGAGCATGGATGGAAGCTGGAGCACCTGGAGGAAACCCACGCAGACATGGGGAGAATGCGCAAACTCCGCACAGACAGTGACCCAAGGCTGGAATTGAGCCCCGGGTTCCTGGCGCTGTGAGGCAGCAGTGATAGTTAACCATCATGCCAACCGCAATTTACACATTTAACCCGAAATCCTAAATGCAACACTCCCAAACACACAAGAGACATACACTTGGGAGGATGTGCTAGAAATTCTCGAGGGTTTGAAGTTGGATAAGTCCCCTGGGCCGGACGGGATTTACCCTAGGATTCTCTGGGAGGCAAGAGAGGAGATTGCAGAGCCTCTGGCTCTGATCTTCAGGTCCTCGTTGGTTACGGGTGTGGTTCCGGAGGACTGGAGGATAGCGAATGTGGTCCCATTGTTTAAGCAGGGGAAGAGAGACCTTCCAGGGAATTATAGGCCAGTGAGTCTTACTTCTGTTGTGGGCAAGGTATTGGAGAGAATTATTAGGGATCGGATTTATAGTTATTTAGAGAGAAATGAATTGATTGGGGATAGTCAGCATGGTTTTGTGAAGGGTAGGTCATGCCTTACTAACCTCATTGAGTTTTTTGAGAAAGTGACCAAAGAGGTGGATGGGGTTAAGGCGGTTGATGTAGTATATATGGACTTTAGTAAGGCGTTTGATAAGGTGGCCCATGGAAGACTTCTACAGACAATGCAGATGTGTGGAATAGAGGGTGATTTAGCTAATTGGATTAGGAATTGGCTGGCAGATAGAAGACAGAGGGTGGTGGTTGATGGGAGATATTCATCGTGGAGTTCGGTGACAAGTGGTGTACCTCAGGGGTCTGTTTTGGGGCCCTGCTGTTTGTAATTTTTATAAATGATCTGGATGAGGGTATTGAGGGATGGATCAGTAAATTTTCAGATGACACTAAAGTCGGTGGAGTGGTAGATAGTGAAGAGGGGTGTTATAGTTTACAGAGTGACTTGGACAAGTTGCAGAGCTGGGCCGAGAGGTGGCAAATGGAGTTTAATGTGGAAAAGTGTGAGGTAATGCACTTTGGCAGGAACAATAAATGTGTAGAGTATAGGGCTAATGGGTAGGGCTCTTAATAGTGTTGAGGAACAGAAGGATCTTGGTGTATGTGTCAATAGATCCCTGAAAGTAGGCAGTCAAGTGGATAAAGTTGTTAATAAGGCATATGGAGTCTTAGCTTTTATTGGTAGGGGGATTGAATTTAGGAGCCGCAGCATCATGTTGCAACTGTACAAAACTCTAGTGCGGCCGCACTTGGAGTATTGTTGTGCAGTTCTGGTCGCCACATTATAAGAAAGATGTGGAGGCATTGGAGAGGGTACAGAGGAGGTTTACCAGGATGTTGCCTGGTATGGAGGGCAGGTCCTATGAATAGAGGTTGAAGGATTTGAGGTTGTTTTCGTTAGAAAGGAGGCGGCTAAGAGGGGATCTTATTGAAGCATATAAGATGATTAGAGGTTTAGATAGGGTGGACAGTGATAGCCTTTTTCCTAGGATTGAGAAAGCTAGCACGAGGGGACACAGCTTTAAATTAAGGGGTATGAGTTATAGGACGGATATCAGAGGTAGGTTCGTTACTCAAAGAGTGATTAGGGAGTGGGATGCCCTGCCTGCAGCTGTTGTAGATGCGCCAAGTTTGGTGGCGTTTAAGAGGTTAATTGATAAGTATATGGAAGAGAAGGGAATGGTTTAGTTTGGAGGGGCATTGCTTTTTATTTTGGTCGGCACAACATCAAAGCCCGAAGGGCCTGTTCTGTGCTGTAATGTTCTATGTTCTATGTTCTATGTACTTAAAGAACATAATATATTTTAACAAGGTATAAACACAAACAATACTTCATAGTTCACATTTTGTATTCGTACATACTACTGGCCCAATAAAGAAGGGATTTTTTTCCGCACTCTTGAATTGTTGTTCAGGTTGGTTCTAATAACGGAATCAGATATCGGGATTGCTGTAAGGTCTTTTCGAAGGGAACATATAGAACATAGAACATAGAACAATACAGCACAAACAGGCCCTTCAGCCCCTGAGTTGCGCCGATCACATCTACCAATCCACAGACCTATCTATAACCCCCTATCCTATTCTTTTCCATATACTCATCCAGAAGTCTCTTAAAAGACCCCCGTGAGTTTGCCTCAACAACCTCCGACGGCAGTCGGTTCCATTCACTCACCACCCTCTGAGTGAAAAACCTACCCCTGACATCTCCTTTGTATTTGCTTCCCTGCACCTTAAATCTGTGTCCTCTCGTAGTGACCATTTAAGCTCGGGGAAATAGTCTCTGAGAGTCCACCCTATCTATTCCTCTCAACATTTTATAAACCTCTATCAGGTCGCCTCTCAACCTACGTCTCTCCAGTGAGAAGAGTCCCAGCTCCCTCAACCTATCTTCATAAGGCCTGCCTCCCAATCCAGGCAGCATCCTTGTAAATCTCCTCTGAACTCTCTCAATAGCCTCTACATCCTTCCTATAATGAGGCGACCAGAACAGCGCACAATACTCCAACTGGGGTCTGACAAGAGTCTTATAAGAGCTGCATCATTACCTCCTGACTCCTAAACTCTATTCCTCGATTAATGAAGGCCAGTACACCGTACGCCTTCTTGACCACTTCCTCCACCTGCGAGGCCGATTTAAGAGTCCTATGGATCCGGACCCCGAGATCCTTCTGCTCTACAACACAGCTAAGACTCCTACCCCTTATATTGTACTCATAGTACAATAGGGAAGAGTGTTGAACATATTGCGACGCTATGCATTTCCAATCAGGAAGTTACATTTCTTTACAATTTAATTGGAGTTTTGGAATCAGATGTATAGCCTCCAAGTCTGTAAAGACAAAACTATGACGGAGCTTTGCGCTGAACTGCTCCCTCCCTGTGAGTGTTTATAGAATCCAACAATGCAGAAGGAGCCTGCTCTGATCACAATCCCATCCACAGCCCCTACTTACTTACTCTGCAAATTTCCTTGACACTAGTGGCAATTTAGCATGGTCAATCAACCTTACCCACATGTCTTTGGAGTATGGCAGGAAACCAGAGCACCTGGAGGAAACCCACACTGATATGGGGAGAACGTACAAACTCAGCACAGACAGTGACCTAAAGCCAGAATTGAACCTGTGAGGCAGCAGTGCTAACCACTATGCCATGTGCTCATAACTCCCTGAAAGTTGGCACCCAGGTAGATAAGGTTGTTAAGAAGGCGTGTGGTGTGTTAGCTTTTCTTGGTAGAGGGATCGAATTTCAGAGCCGAGACGTCATGTTGCAACTGTACAAAATTCTGGTGCGGCCGCACTTGGAGTATTGTGTACAGTTCTGGTTGCCGCATTATAAGAAAGATGTGGAAGCATTGGAAAGGGTGCAGAGGAGGTTTACCAGGATGTTGCCTGGTATGGAGGGAAGGTCTTATGAGGAAAGGCTGAGGGACTTGAAGTTATTTTCATTAGAGAGAAGAAGGCTAAGAGGTGACTTAATTGAGACATACAAGATGATCAGAGGGTTAGATAGGGTGGATAATGAGTGTCTTTTTCTTCAGATGGAGATGGATAACATGAGGGGACATAGCTTTAAATTAAGGAGTGATAATTATAGGATGGATGTTAGAGGTGGATTCTTTACTCAGAGGGTAGTAAAGGCATGGAATGCCCTGCCTGCAGCAGTTGTGGACTCGCCAAGTTTAAGGGCGTTCAAACGGTCAGTGGATAGGCATATGGATAACATTGGAATAGTTTAGGATAGAGGGTCATTAGATTGGTTCCACTGGTTGGTGCAACATCGAGGGCTGAAGGGCCTGTACTGCACTGTTCTATGTTCTACATGCTGCCGAGGTCTTTTTATTTCCAACTTGTCTATGCCACCCTAAACCCCGAAACTAATCCTAATTGCACACATTTGGCTCACATCCCTCGAGACACATCTTACCCATGTAACTGTCTAAATGCTTTTTAAAAGATAATTTTGTACCAGCCTCTACTACTACCTCTGGCAGTTTGTTCCAGACACTCACCACTCTCTGTGTGAAAAAATTGCCCCTCTGGACACTTATGTATCTCTCCCCTCTCACCTCAAACCTATGCTCTCTAGTTTTAGACTCCCCTACCTTTGGGAAAAGATATTGACTATCTAGCTGATCTGTGCCTTTCATTATTGTGTAGACCTCTATAAGATCATCCCTCAGCCCCCTACACTGCAGAGAAAACAGCCCCAGTCTATTCAGCCTCTCCTTATAAATCAAACTGTCAAATCCTGGTGGCAGCCTTGTAAATCTTTTCTGCACTCTTTCTAGTTTAATAATATCCTTTCTATAATAGGATGACCAGAACTGTACACAGTATTCCAAGTGTGGCCTTACCAATATCTTGTACAACTTCAACAAGACGTCCCAACTCCTGTATTCAATGTTCTGATCAATGAAACCAAGCATGCCGAATGCCTTCTTCACCACTCTGTCCACCTGTGATTCCACTTTCAAGGAGCTATGAACCTGTATCCCTAGATCCCTTTGTTCTGTAATTCTCCCCAATGCCCTACCATTAACTAAGTCCTGCCCTGGTTCAATCTACCAAAATGCAACACCTCACATTTGTCTAAATTAAAGTCCATCTGCCATTCGTCAGCCCACTGGTCCAATTGATCAAGATTCCGTTGCAATTGGAGATAACTTTCTTTGTCCACTATGCCATCAGTCTTGGTGTCATCCGCAAGCTTACTAATCATGCCCCCTATATTCTTATCCAAATCATTCATTTAAATGACAAATAACAGTGGGCCCAGCACTGATCCCTGGGGCACACCGCTGGTCACAGGCCTGCAGTTTGAAAAACAACTCTCTACAACCACCCTCTGGCTTCTGACAATTTTATATCCATTTAGATACCTCACCCCTGGATCCCGTGGGATTTAACTTTATGCAATAATCTACCATGCGATACCTTATCAAAGGCCTTGCTAAAAGTCCATGTAGACAATATCAACTGCACTGCCCTCATCTACCTTCTTGGTTACCCCTTCAAAAAACTCAAATTTGTGAGACATGATTTTCCACTCACAAATCCATGCTGACTGTTTCTAATCAGTCTTTGCATCTGTAAATGCCTGTAGATTCTGTCTCTCAAAATACCTTCCAACAATTTACTCACTACAGATGTGAGACTCACCAACCTGTAGTTCCCAGGCTTTTCCCTGCAGCCCTTTTTAAACAAAGGCACAACATTTGCCACTCTCCAATCTTCAGGCACCTCACTGTGACCATCGATGATTCAGATATCTTGGCTAGAGGATCCACAATTTCCTCCCTCGCCTCTCACAATGTCCTGGGATACACTTCATCAGATCCTGGGGATTTATCTACCTTGATGTGCTTTAAGACTTCCAGCATCTCTTTCACTGTAATATAACACTGATGTTATAAATATCACCTGACCCTTTGTGGCCATGTGTGTCTATAAATAAAAGACAATTCCATAACCCTCTCTGTAGAGTCCATATTTGAAGTTGTGAATATGACATTCCTGGGCATAATGTACTTCATCTGCCAAATGTTTGCCCACTCAGTTAATCTCTTAATCTACCAATTCCTCTTCCCAGACTCTGGATGGCACAGTAGCACAGTGGTTAGCACTGCTGCTTCACAGTTCCCAGGGTCCTGGGTTCAATTCCTGGCTCAGGTCACTGGCTGTGTGGAGGTTGCATGTTCTCCTCATGTGTGTGTGGGTTTCCTCTGGGTACTCCGGTTTCCTCCCACAGTCCAAAGATGCATGGGTTAGGTTGATTGGCCATGCTAAGAAATTGCCCCTTAGTGTCCAGGGATGCGAAGGTTGGAGGGATTAGTAGATATAATATGTAGGGATACTGGGGTAGGGCCTGGGTGGGTTGTGTTCAGTGCAGACTCGATGGGCCAAAGGGCCTCTTTCTGCACTGTAGGGTTCTATGATTCTTTGGACACGATCTTACTGCTCATTCACATCAAGGTCCCTCTGCAGCAAATTTGGCAGCCGGCTGAATCTTTGTTCTCTGTGGTGAGAAGGTAAAATCACACTGGCGTGCAGAGTGGTAAGATTCCACCCTCTGTATCCTCCTCAGAACTTGCCTTCCCACCTATCTTTGTTATAGTTTACCAACCTGAAGAAGATCCATTTATATCCCAAATCTGTTTTCTGTTAGTTAGCCAATCACCTCTTTACGCTAAATACTCCAAAACCATGAGTCTTACCTTGTGCAATGATCTTTTATGTAATGCCTTATCAAATGTGTGATGGAAATTTAAATGCACCAGATCTATTAGTTCCCCTTTGCATTTCTTGTTACATCCTCAAAGAACATTAATGAATTTGTCTCCTGTTCCTGGTTTCTAGAACATTCCCTACAATCTGGCTGACCACTATTCTTTTCAACATTGGATTTTCTTTCAATTTGATTGATCTAAAGTTAAAGTTAAATTTATAATTCACATGTTGTTTTTGTTCTATGGAATATAGAACATAGAACATAGAACATTACAGCGCAGAACAGGCCCTTCGGCCCTCGATGTTGCGCCGACCAATTAAGAACAAGCAGTGACCCTCTAACCTAAACCATTCCCTTTTCATCCATAAACTTATCTACTAACCTCTTAAACGCCACCAAACTTGGCGCATCTACAACTGCCGCAGGCAGGGCATTCCATACCCTTACCACCCTCTGGGTAAAGAACCTACCTCTGACATCCGTCCTATAACTACCACCCCTTAATTTAAAGCTACGTCCCCTCGTGCTAGCTTTCTCCATCCTAGGAAAAAGGCTATCACTGTCCACCCTATCTAAACCTCTAATCATCTTATATGTTTCAATAAGGTCTCCTCTTAGCCGCCTCCTTTCTAACGAAAACAACCTCAAATCCCTCAGCCTCTCTTCATAAGACCTGCCCTCCATACCAGGCAACATCCTGGTAACCCTCCTCTGTACCCTCTCCAATGCCTCCACATCTTTCTTATAATGTGGGGACCAGAACTGCACACAATACTCAAGTGCGGCCGCACTAGAGTTTTGTACAGTTGCAACATGACGTTGCGGCTCCGAAATTCAATCCCCCTACCAATAAAAGCTAAGACTCCGTATGCCTTCTTAACAACCTTATCAGCTTGATTACCTACTTTCAGGGATCTATGCACACATACACCAAGATCCCTCTGTTCATCAACACTATTAAGAGTCCTACCATTAGCCCTATACTCTAAACATTTGTTATTCCTGCCAAAGTGAATTACCTCACACTTTTCCACATTAAACTCCATTTGCCACCTCTCGGCCCAGCTCTGCAACTTGTCCAAGTATCTCTGCAAACTATAACACCCCTCTTCACTATCTACCACTCCACCGACTTTAGTGTCATCTGCAAATTTACTAATCCATCCTTAAATACCCTCATCCAGATCATTTATAAAAATTACAAACAGCAGGGGCCCCAAAACAGACCCCTGAGGTACACCACTTGTAAACGAACTCCACGATGAATATCTCCCATCAACCACCACCCTCTGTCTTCTATCTGCTAGCCAATTCCTAATCCAATTAGGTAAATCACCCTCAATCCCATACATCTGCATTTTCTGCAGAAGCCTTCCATGGGACACCTTATCAAACGTCTTACTAAAGTCCATATATACCACATCAACTGCCTTACCCCCATCCACCTCTTTGGTCACTTTTTCAAAAAACTCAATAAGGTTAGTAAGGCACGAGCTACCCTTCACAAAACCATGCTGACTATCCCCAATCAATTCATTTCTCTCCAAATAACTATAAATCCTATCCCTAATAATTCTCTCCAATACTTTGCCCACAACAGAAGTAAGACTCACCGGCCTATAATTCCACGGAAAGTCTCTCTTCCCCTTCTTGAACAATGGGACCACATTCGCTATCCTCCAGTCTTCCGGCACTATACCCGTAACCAACGACGACCTGAAGATCAGAGCCAGAGGCTCTGCAATCTCCTCTCTCGCCTTCCAGAGAATCCTAGGGTAAATCCCGTCCGGCCCAGGGGACTTATCTAACTTCAAGCCCTCAAGAATATCTAGCACATCCTCCTTATCTACTTCAATACTTTCCAGTTTGCAACCCTGTATCCCAGTGTTCTCCACAACTATATTTACATTTCCCTGTGTGAATACCGAAGAGAAATATTTATTCAGTGCCTCTCCAATCTCTTCAGGCTCCACGCACAACTTCCCACTTTTGTCTCTGACTGGCCCTAGTCTTGCCGTAACCAATCTTCTATTCTTAACATATCTAAAGAAAGCATTAGGATTCTCCTTGATCCTATCAGCCAAAGTCTTCTCGTGTCCCCTTTTAGCTCTCCTCAACTCACTCTTTAGTTCCCTCCTGGCTAATCTATAGCTATCCATTGCACTAACTGAGCCTTCAAGCCTCATCCTGACATAAGCCTCTTTTTTCTTTTTAACCAGCGAATTAACTTTTTTAGTACACCATGGTTCCCTTACTCGACCATTTCCTCCTTGCCTGACAGGGACATACTTATCAAGGACTCGCAGTAGCTGCTCCTTGAATAAGCTCCACATTTCAGATGTTCCCAGTCCCTGTAGTTTCCTAGTCCAACCTATGCACCCTAATTCTTTCCTAATGGCTTCATAATTACCATTCCCCCAGCTATAACTACTGCCCCCAGGTTCATGCCTATTCCTATCCATCACTAAGGTGAACGTAACCAAATTGTGGTCACTATCACCAAAATGTTCACCAACTTCCAAGTCTAACACCTGGTCTGGCTCATTGCCCAGCACCAAATCCAATTTTGCCTTAATATATCCTTATTAAAAATGATTATTTTTTTCTTTAAATGTTTATTCATCTATTGTCTTGCTCTTAAATTCATTTTTTGAATCAGTTTTATCTTCATACTTTTGTGATTGATTTTTTTTTAAGTTTAGGACAGTTGTTTCAGACCCAAGTTTTTCACCCTCAAATTGCATGTGAAATTCTATCATGTTATGATCACCCTTTCCTAGAAGATCCTTTAATATGAAATTGTTATTTACATATGACCACATCCAGATTCTCTGATGAATTCCACAATGTGTTGCTGTGAGAAGTTGCCTACACTGGAAAATTTTCCTTAAAGTTATTGTTACAGCTCAGGACATAAAAAGACTGTAATGGTACATGGAGATAATCATTGTGTAAATTATCTCACACACTCTCTTCACACACTCTCCTCACTCTTCCACACACTCCCTATGCTCCATTCCTGCCAATGCATGTCACCTCATGCCCCACCTGCTCCTTTGTACCCGCCATGCCAACCTATGCCCCTCTACCCAATGGCTTTTATACCCCTTAGAATTCCTACACCTTTTCTTTAAAGGTCTAAAGCCCACAAAAGGTGGAGTGGTAACACAGTGATTAGCACTGCTGCTTCACAGGGACCTGGATTCAATTCCCGGCTCAGGTTGCTGTCTGTGTGGGGTTTGCACGTTCTCCTCATGCCTGCGTGGGTTTCCTCTGGGTGCTCCGGTTTCCTCCCACAGTCCAAAGACGTGCGGGTTCGATTGATTGGCCGTGCTAAAAAATTGTCCCTTCATGTCCAGAGATGTGTAGGTTAGAGGGATTAGTGGGTAAAATATGTAGCAAAATGGGGGTAGGGCCTGGGTGGGGGGATTGTGTTCGGTGCAGACTCGATGGGCTGAAGGGTCTCTTTCTGCACTGTGGGGTTCTATGATTCTAAATTCCCGAAGTATAACACATGGTTCAGCAATGTAAAATTAGGCGATAATGTGAGTTAAATACACAGAAATACTCAACAAAAACTGATAGCGCTGGTAACAGGAATGGGTGGGAAAAACAAGTCAGGTGATTGGCTGGGCCAGAAACTTGAGGAATAACAAGAGCAGGAATTTATGTAGCAGTTTTAATTTCATACAATTAATGTAATCCTGGCACTTTTAATGTAAAAGCCCAAGGCACTTTGCAGGAATGTTAATGAACAAAAACAGGTCCAGCAGATGAAAGGAACGGCCACCAATGATGGAGCCATTGAAATTGAAAAGAGATTTGACAACAAGGGTAAGAATCTTGAAACGTAGACATGGCTGGGGCAGGAGTCAGGACTTGTCAGTAAACACAGACAGGGTAAATGTAACATGGTGAAAGTTAAGATATGCTAGAGGAGGTGAGCTGAAATTTAGGGAACAAGGTGGGATTTCCAGCCTCGCTTCAGGGAGACTGGGAATTCCTGTCCAAAGTCAATGGAGATTTCTGTTGTCAGATCCTTGCTTGCTCCGATTCAAAGATTTTAAAGAACAGCACAGCACAGGAAACAGGCCCTTCGGCCCTACAAGCCCGTGCCGCCCATTTTAACACTCAGTGAGTGCCTTATTCAAGTCTTTTATCGATCATCGATGTTCTTGTCTACCTCTAGTGAAACTCCACAATAAAGGGGGTGGAAATTTAGGGAATTATAAGAGAACCAGATTAAGGAAGATCCGATTCAGGGACAATTTTTTGACACCAATCAGCCTAAGAGCACGTTTTTGGGATGTGGGAGGAAACCGGAGCACCCAGAAAAAACCCACGCAAGCATGGGGAGAATGTGCAAACTCCCATAGACATTGATCCAAGGGTGAGGTGGTACGACACAGTATTTCACCAATTGTCTCTTATACTCTGCACCTTTCAGCCTTTCAATCACATTGGATAACAGCCTTGTCCTACAATAGGGCAACACACACAATTCTATCGATTGTGTCTCCACCCACCCTGCCTTTAATACGAACCCAAATTTATCTTTCCACGTTTCCTTGGAGACCCCCTGAATCTCATGGTTTCTGACATGTACATTTTAATTTTCCCCTCAGCACGTGGATTGGGTGGTGACTGTTAAAGCTACTTTCGCATTGACGATATCCTGACAGTGACGCTGGAGAGAAGGGCAAGAGGTGACACGTGGAGCATTCCGATTGTAGTGTCCTTGGAACTGATACGCAACGTCGAGCAGTCCTGATATTGTAGATGTCAAATGGGCTTGCGTTTAACGTCACGTTCTGAAAGATGGCATTCCTGACACTGCAACACTCCCTCAGTAATGAACTGAAAGATCAACCTAGACATGTGAGTCTTTCCAAATAAGCCTCTACCAATGCTGCTTTCCCATTTAATGACTGTCTAAACAGTTCTGTAAAAAACAATAGATAATACACAACCATAGAATCTATTAATCCCTGCAGAAGGAGGCCATTCAGCTTCTCGAGTCTGTAAAAACTATCCCAGCTGCAGAGTGTGGGATACTGGAGAATTTCTTGAGCAAGTAAAGGGACTATCACACTGGATAACCCTGACAGGTTATTGTGAGTTTTGTGAAGAGAGATTACTCACAATGAGGTGGACAGTGCGATTTGGAATGAACACACTCAGTCACATACTTACTACCGCAATGGTGTAAGTATCCAGTATGAAAACTCAAAGTCTATCCAGTTACATTACCATAGCTCGAACAGGTTTCAGGATGTTTTGCCAAAAGATTTTCTCTAAAATTCAAACTGAATGGCAGGATTGCTGCTCTCTGTCTCCACAGCTGTCCAATTCATAAATCTCATAGAATCCTACAGTGCAAAATTCGGTCTATCAAGACTGTACCAACAACAACTGCACCCAGATCTTATGCCTGTAACCCCATGTATTTATCCTGCTAATTCCCCTGACAGTGAGAAACAATTTAGCATGGTCAATCCCTCTAACCCGCACATCTACCTACAGGTGCTTTGGTCCACCTTGTTGTCTAACGAGGGGCATACACGCGATGGGTCGTGAGAGGACTGCACTTAGATTTTTTTTCGTGAGTATCCTAGTGCTTCACGTCGTTAGTGTACGCTTGACCTGGACCATTTGATGGGCAACACGACAGCTCAGTGACTATCTCTGTGCTCTGCAGATACATGGATTTGGGCCTGTGTCTGTGGGAGTTTGCACATTCTCCCCGTGCTTGCGTGGGTTTTCTCCGAATGCTCCAGTTTCCTCCCACATCCCAAAGATGTGCTCTTAGGCTGACTGGTGAAACAAATTGTCCCTAAATTGTCTCCCCAATTTGGATCCAATGCAGATTTCCATAAACATAGACAAGAGTCATGGGTGGAAGTGGGAACGTTAAAATGACAGCGCGGGCTCGTTGGGCCGAAGGGCCTGTTTCCCGTGCTGAGGTGTTCTTTGTCTTTCAGACTGCGGGAGGAAACCCACGCAGACACAGGGAAAATGTGCAAACTCCACGCAGTCAGTGGCCTGAGGTCAGAATTGAACACGGGTCCCTGACACTGTGAGGCTGCAGTGCTAACCACTGTGCCATTGTGCAGTGTGAGAGCCTTTGGATGAGGGAGGGATAGTGTCATCCAGCACCCCTAACTCTTCTCTCTACCTCGAGATCAGCAATGAGACTGGAGACTGTGTGTATGATTATCGGCTGTGTACAGGAACACTGAGGACACCACTTTCACAATTAAATATCTATCCTGGGCCGAGTTTGGGGCGGATTCGAAGGGAATGAGTCCCAGGTGATGCAATCTCCCAGAAAAACCCTCCCGCAGCTGGAGGCTTCCACAGAGGAATCTGACTCCATGATAAACACGGCTCTCTGTGATTTACCAATAAAATTGCAAACATCTGAAAAATCCAGCCAATGGACATTGGGAAAATATGAGCCCTGTTATCAGGAAATATCTCAAGTGCTGATGTAATCCCCACCTTTACTGAGGCATTGAGCAAACTTGCTGAAGAGCCCTTTTTATTCAGAATGACAGATAACTCATTTTACCAGCTGTAAATTCACAATAAAACCTGCTATTGGCTCATCGAGACATTCCTCCCAGTCCAGTTTGAGGTCAGTCGTACATTAACAAAACAGCAATGACCCACAGTTACGGATCGAGCCCAGGCTATCCCAGTTCCAATGGAGTGATGGCAAAAGGAGGTGTCTGGTTTACATAACAACATAAGAAATAGGAGCAGGAGTTGGCCATCCAGCCCCTCGAACCTGCCCCGCCATTCAATAAGATCATGGCTGATCTGAAGTGGATCAGTTCCACTTTCCCACTTTCTCCCCATAACCCTTAATTCCCTTGTCTATCAGAAATCTATCTACCCGTGACTTAAATATATTCAATGAGGAAGCCTCCACCACTTCAATGGGTAGAGAATTCCAGAGATTCATCATCCTTTCAGTGAAGAAGTTTCTCCTCAACTTCGATCTAAACTGATCCCCTCTCCTTATTTTGAGGCTGTGCCCTCTAGTCCTGCTATCCTTTCTAAGCAGGAAGAATCTCTCTACCTCTACCCTATCTATCCCCTTCATTATCTTGTCAGTCTCTATAAGATCCCCCCTCAGCCTTCTAAACTCCAGTGAGTTCAGACCCAGTCTATTCAATCTCTCCTCATAGGCTAACCCCCTCATCTCCGGTATCAGCCTGGTGAACCTTTTCTATACTCCCTCCAAGGCCAATATATCCTTTCACAAATAAGGGGACCAAAACTGCACACAGTACTCCAGTTATGTAGAGTTAGAGGAGATCTGATAGAGGTGTACAAGATTATGAGGGGTATAGATAGAGTAAACAGGGTTAAGCTTTTTCCTAGGATGGACTCGAATAGCATGAGGGATCACAGGCTTAGGGTGAGGGGGGTAAGGTATAATTTGGATGCTGGAGGGAGTTTTTTCACACAGAGGGTGGCGGGGGTATGGAATGCGCTGCCAAGTAAAGTGATGGAGGCAGGTACTCTGGAGTTATTTAAGAAATACTTAGATGGGCACATGAACAGAATGGGAACGGAGGGGTATAGAAAACTGATTCAAAATAGGGATCATGAGCCTTGGGAGTCCCTGAGAAGTGTGTAAATAGATGATGATATTGATGTACTTGTTTTTATCCTACAGGTGCTTTGGTCCACCTTGTTGTCTAACAAGGGGCATACACATGATGGTTCGTAAGAGGGCTGCTCTTGGATTTTTTCGAGAGTATCCTAGTGCTTCACGTTGTTAGTGTACACTTGACCTGGACCATTTGATGGGCAACACGACAGCTCAGTGACTATCTCTGTGCTGTGCAGATACATGGATTTGGGCCTGTGTCTGTGGGAGTTTGCGCATTCTCCCCGTGCTTGCGTGGGTTTTCTCTGGGAGCTCCGGTTTCCTCCCACATCCCAAAGGTGTGCTCTTAGGCTAATTGGCAAAACAAATTCTCCCTAAATTATCTCAAATTTGGTTTTTAATCCATAGATCTATAAACATGGACAAGGATCGCGGGTAGAGGTGGGAACATCGGGGTGGCGGCACAGGCTCGTTGGGCCGAAGGGCCTGTTTCCCGTGCTGGTTTGTTCTTTGCGGCCTCACCAGTGCCCTGTACAGTTGCAGCAAGACCTCCCTGTTTTTATATTCTATCCTCCTCACTATAAAGGCCAACATTCCATTCACCTTCTTAATCACCTGCTGCACCTGCAGACTGGGTTTTTGCGATTCGTACACAATGACCCCCAGGTCCCTCTGCATCGTCGCATGCTGCAGCTTTTCACCCTTTAAATAATAATCCTTCCTACTATTATTTCTACCAAAGTAGATAACCTCACATTTGCTAACGTTATACTCCATCTGCCAGGTTCTCACCCGCTCGCTCACTCTATCCAGATCCCTCTGCAGACTTTCCGTGTCCTCCACACAATTCACTTTTCCATTCATCTTCATCAACACCAAACTAACCAACGCCAAACTAACATCGGGAGCAAATAGAGTGAAAATGAGCTGGATAAGCTCGGGTCAGTGGGAAGACAATGATAGCTACAGTTAATGCCAAAAGAGGGAAGGTAATGGGATGGAAAAGTGACCCGGATTATGGGAATGTATCTGAGGTGTTAGGAAAAGGTCAACAGAAACATCAGCACAAAGTTCACAGCTCATGGATGAATCAAAAATGAATCAAATCCAGGTGGTTATTTTAACAGACTGTGTATCTGAACTCACACAGATACTGGAACTCACTCAGCAACAATAACAACATTAACGTAGCACCTTTAAAGTAATAGAATATCCCAAAGTGTTTTCTGAAAGGATTTTGGAGCAGGATCTGATACCGAGTCTCCTAAGGGGTTATGAGAGGCCAGTGCTGCAAAGTTCAGTCAAAGAGCAAAGTTTCAGAGAGATAATTCCAGAACTTGGAGCCAATGGTAAAATAATTAAACTGGAGCATGTTGAGGTGAGGGAACAATGTGAGAGCTCTTGGGAAGTTTGTAAAGCTGGAGGAAAATCGCAGAGATAGGGAAGGGATTTGAATTTTATACCACAGAATCATACAATCCCTGCAGTGCAGAAGGAGGCCATTTGGCCCATCAAGTCTGTACTGACTCTGAGAAAAAGCATCCTACCCAGGACTCCCTCCATCACTGTAACCTCACATATTTAGCACGGTCACTTCACCTAACCTACACATCTTCGGAGTGTGGGGGGAAACTGGAGCACCAGGAGGAAACCCATGTAGACACGGGGAGAACATGCAAACTCCACACAGTCATTCAGCACACACATATACACACACGTTATTAATGCAGACATGTACATCATATACCCTGTTGCATGTCCAGTGACTGGGGTTTCATTTATTTGGTTTTTTGCAATGTTTTCATTGATCCTTGCTCCCTAAGAGTTGAGCTGAATTTGCAGAGTGAGAGCAGCTCCAGTAGTGGTTCCAGCTGAAGTTTTTCTTGGAAAACAGCTCAAGGA